>JAVJIX010000045.1:2265000-2760000 GCA_036785185.1 Paratrypauchen microcephalus | reverse complement strand
ACAACCGAACAAAAACTTTTTTTGTTTGTTTTGATGACCAACATCCCTGACAAGCTTCTACAGTCACCTCAAAAGTTTTTAGATTCCCTTTTAATTTCTTATCGATTGATTTATTTACTTATTTATGTATTTTTGTTTATTTATTTTTCATTTTATTTATATTTTTTATGTATTTTTGTATTATTTATTTATTTATTTATGTATTTATTTATTAATACATGTTTATTTATTATTTTTATTTATATTTTTATTTATTTATTTACTTATGTATGTATTTTTTTTATTTTTGTTTTATCTATATTTTTATCGATTTATTTATTTATTATTTATTTACTTACTTATTTATACATGTTTATTGATGATTTTTTATTTATATTTTTATCGATTTATTTATTTATTTATTTATTTATTTACTTATGTATTTTTATTTTTATTTTTTTATTTTATTTTTATTTATTTATTTACTTATGTATGTATTTTATTTTATTTTTTTTAATTTTATTTATATTTTTATTTATTATTTATTAACTTACTTATTTATACATGTTTATTGATGATTTTTTATTTATATTTTTATTGATTTATTGATTTATTTACTTATGTATTTTTATTTATGTATTTTTTATTTTATTTATATTGTTATGTTTTTTTTTTTATTTACTTTTTAATACATGTTTATTTATTATTTTTTAATTTATATTTTTATTTATTTATTTACTTATGTATCTATTTGTATTTTTATTTTTTTATTTACTTATTTATATATTTTATTCATTTATTATTATTTATTATTATTATTATTTATTATTTATTATTATTATTATTATTATTATTATCATTAATTATTATTATTAATTATTATTATTAATTATTATTATTATTATTATTATTATTATTATTATATTTTATTTATTTATTTTTTATCATAGTGCAGCCAGAAACTAGAGTGTATCTCAAAACACTTAAAAGACAGACTGGTTAACTCAATGTGCACTATAAAGGACACAAAATCACCTCCCTACAATAAGAAACGCACAATATTTAGTTTACAGCACATTTTTAGCATTCAAATTCTTATTATACTGAACTTTCTAAAAATCACACAAACCCATTTTTTCCTCTCACCTCTGAACGCAACACTGAGATAGGGATTGGAGTGCTGAAGGTTATTGGCGTGTTGCAAAAAACACCGTAACATGGCTGTAATTCTTCAAAAATCCAGAACGTGAAGTTGAATTTCCAGCAAAAAAAAAAAAAGTAACAAGTCTAGAATTGCGTTTTAAGTCCAAAAGCTGTCACATATCACCGGAAAAATGCCAAAAATGTGAAATGAATGGTTTCTGTTACATCCATATTAAAGTCACACATCATATTTACAAAAATATCCAAGAAAATACTAAAGTTCTTTTGTGTAATTGAGTTTTTGTGAATTTTAAAGTGAATCCAGGGTTTGTGCGAGCGTCTGGCGGATGGAGCAGAATGGTGCAGGGTGAGAGGGCCTGCTGAGAGCTCCTCATGTCCAGGAAACGCTTCACTTCCTCTGGGCTCTTTCCTCTGCAGCCTCCCCCCCTGTCCTCCAGCTGGACCAGAGGACGTGAAGCGGATCTCAACTTCAAAATGGACTTTTCACAACTTTTCTTAGAGTTTTCATATTTTATATTTCATTGTTTTCTTCTCGTTTATGCTCTCCAAGTTGTATTTTGGTCCTGGTCTAGTCCCAATTTACTCCCGGTTTAGTCCTGGTTCAGTCTTGGTTTGATCCTGGTTTAGTCCCGGTTTAGTCCTGGTTTAGTCCCAGTTTAGCCTTATTCTCGTTTACGCTCTTGAAGTTGTATTTAGAGTTCTTCGTTTGCGTTTGAGTCTTGAGTTTCGTTTCGTTGAATTTTCATTTAGTTTCGTTTCGTTGAGTTTTCATTTCGTTGAGTCTCGTTTAGTTTTGTTGAGTTTTGTTGAGTTTCATTGAGTTTTCGTTTCGCTGAGTTTTCGTTTCGCTGAGTTTTCGTTTCGCTGAGTTTTCATTTTGCTGAGTTTCGCTGAGTTTTCGTTTCGCTGAGTTTTCGTTTTGCTGAGTTTCGCTGAGTTTTGTTGATTTTCGTTTAGTTGACTTTTGTTGAGTTGAGTTGCACTGAGTTGAGTTTCGTTGAGTTTTCATTTAGTTGAGTTTCGGTTTGTTTCGTTGAGTTTTCATTTCGTTGAGTTTCGTTTAGTTTGGTTGAGTTTTGTTGAGTTGAGTTTCACTGAGTTGAGTTTCGTTGAGTTTTCATTTAGTTGAGTTTTGGTTCGTTTAGTTGAGTTTTCATTTCGTTGAGTTTTGTTTAGTTTAGTTGAGTTTAGTTGAGTTTCATTGAGTTTTCGTTTCGCTGAGTTTCGTTGAGTTTCGTTTAGTTGAGTTGAGTTTTGGTGAGATGAGTTTCATTGAGTTGAGTTTCGTTGAGTTTTCATTTAGTTGAGTTTTGGTTCGTTTCGTTGAGTTTTCATTTCGTTGAGTTTCGTTTAGTTTGGTTGAGTTTTGGTTGAGTTGAGTTTCACTGAGTTGAGTTTCGTTGAGTTTTCATTTAGTTGAGTTTCGGTTCGTTTAGTTGAGTTTTCATTTCGTTGAGTTTCGTTTAGTTTGGTTGAGTTTTGTTGAGTTGAGTTTCACTGAGTTGAGTTTCATTGAATTTTCATTTCGCTGAGTTTCGGTGAGTTTTGTTTAGTTTAGTTGAGTTTTGTTGAGTTTCATTGAGTTTTCATTTCGTTGAGTTTCGTTTAGTTTAGTTGAGTTTTGTTGGGTTTCATTGAGTTTTCATTTCGTTGAGTTTCGTTTAGTTTGGTTGAGTTTTGTTGACTTGAGTTTCGTTGAGCTGAGTTTCGCTGAGTTTCGCTGAGTTTTTGTTTCGCTGAGTTTCATTGAGTTTAGTTTAGTTGAGTTTTCGTTTCGTTGAGTTTCGTTTCGTTGACTTTCGCTTCGTTGAGTTTCGCTTCGTTGAGTTTCGCTTCGTTGAGTTTCGCTTCGTTGAGTTTCGCTTCGTTGAGTTTCGTTTCGTTGAGTTTCGTTGAGTTTTGTTTAGTTGTTTTGTTGAGTTGAGTTTCATTGAGTTTTCGTTTCGTTGAGTTTCGCTGAGTTTTGTTTAGTTGAATTTAGTTTTGTTTCGTTGAGTTTTGTTTCGTTTTGTTTCGTTTAGTTGAGTTTTCGTTTTGTTGAGTTGAGTTTCATTGAGTTGAGTTTCGCTGATTTTCGTTGAGTTTCGTTTTAGATTAGTTTAGTTTCCTTCTGTTTTAGTGTCGTTTTTGTTGTCGATTCTATTTTGTGTCGTTATTTTGGGACACTCGGGATTTAGTTGTGTTATGTGTCCCTCAGTTTAGTCACTCGTTTGCTTTTTATAGACCTGTGTGTCCCGTTTTCTGGCACCATTTGAACTGTTTTGTTTCTTAGTGACGGACCCACAATGAGAAAGTTACATAGTGCAGCTTTAAGAAAATAAAACTGGAGAACGAAATAAGTAGAGAGAGTTGAAAAACGGGTAATAAAGGAGAATAAACATGACTCAAACTGCTATTTTCGAGCACATAAACAACACAGATGAGTTTTATGCCATACTGTGGAAAACCAAAACACTGACATCTCCATGGAGACAAACACGGATCCTCTCTAGAAAAGTTACACAGTGCGCCTTTAGAACATGAGAAACAGATGAGTTATTCCTCACTTTCATACTTTCAGTTTTATAAGAGATGTTTAGAACTTTCAGAGCGGAGTTTGGCCGTCACAGTAAAACGAACAACTAACATTCTAACCGCCCACTTCCTGATTACCAGACAATAAAATGCTCTATAATTAGACTCGAGGCTGTGTCCGAATGTCCACCCCGGTCCCTAACCCCTCATTCACTACACAGACCTGCATAAACCCTCTTTAGCGCCCCCTGCAGCTCACTACAGTCGTGACTCAGGTCTGGGTGAAAAAAGTCCAATAAACTCTGATAAAAGTTGATTTGTGTCATCAATAATGATCAGATCAGACTGACACGAGTGTTTATGGCCTGATAATAATCAGAAGAGTTTTAGTCTTGCTGGGTTTCACGTAAACAAACTGGAATATTTGATTTTTGTCTGAAATGTTCACTCTTGCTCTTTTAACATCTGGAGACGACACCAGAACGGTTTATTTAGTCGTGTTTTATTCAGAATCAGGATCAGAGCCACAAACCAGCGCTTTTATTCAGTCGGGTGAGTAAGAGTACTATAGTAGTAGTAAAAGTATAATAGTAGTAGTATTTGTAGTACTTTTATCATTTTGTTCGGATATTCAGATGTACAAAATGGACATTCAGACATACAAAATGGACATTCGGACGTAGAAAATGGACATTCGGAGGTAGAAAATTGACATTCGAACACAAAATGGACATTCAGTCGTACAAAATGGACATTCAGACACACAAAATGGACTTTCAGACATACAAAATGGACATTCGGACGTATAAAATGGACATTCAAATGAACAAAATGCACATTCGGATATACAAAATGGACATTCAGACGTAGAAAATGGACATTCGGACGTACAAAATGGACATTCGAACACAAAATGGACATTCAGTCGTACAAAATGGACATTCGGACACACAAAATGGACTTTCAGACGTACAAAATGGACATTCGGACGTATAAAATGGACATTCAAATGAACAAAATGCACATTCGGACGTAGAAAATGGACATTCCGATATACAAAATGGACATTCGGATGTAGAAAATGGACATTCGGACGTACAAAATGGACATTCGAACACAAAATGGACATTCAGTCGTACAAAATGGACATTTGGACACAAAATGGACTTTCAGACGTACAAAATGGACATTCGGACGTATAAAATGGACATTTGGACGTACAAAATGGACATTCAAACATAAAATGGACATTCGGTCGTACAAAATGGACATTCAGACATAAAATGGACATTCGGTCGTACAAAATGGACATTCAGATACACAAAATGGACTTTCGGACGTAGAAAATGGACATTCGGACGTACAAAATGGACATTCCGACACACAAAATAGACTTTCAGACGTACAAAATGGACATTTGGACATATAAACGGATATTCGGATGTACAAAATGGACATTTCGACAGACAAAATGGACATTCGAACACAAAATAGACATTTGGTCGTATAAAATGGACTTTCGGACACACAAAGTGGACTTGAAATTAAAAATAAGAAAATGAGCAGCGGAGTGTGATGTAGTTGTGTAAATGTGTGACCACAGGGGGCGCTGTTCTCTCTGTGCTCATGGGAAACACTGTGGAAGTTATTTTAACACTGCAGGTTCTGTCTAGGTCACATGTGCACATACCAAAGCTCTCTTTCCTTCTCTCTCTTTGTGTTCTTCTCTACCTCCCTCTAACTCCCTCTCTCTCGCTCTATGCCCCTCCTCCACTCACTGTGCCCCCCTCCCTTTCTCTCTTTCACTCTTTCCTCCCTCTTTCTCATCCTGTCTCTCTCCCTCCTCTCTCTCTCTCTCCTCTCTCCCTCCTTCTCTCTTTCCTCTCTTTCCCTCCCTCTCTCTTTCTCTCTCTCTCTCCTTCTTCCTCTCCTCCCTCTCTCTTTCTCTCTCTCTCTCCCTCTTCTCTCTTTCCTCTCTTTCTTTCCTCTCCCCTCCCTCTCTCTCTTTCACTCTTTCCCTCCCTCTCCTCCTGTCTCTCTCCCTCTCTCTCTTTCCTCTCTCTCTCCTCTCTCCTCCCTCCCTCTTTCTCTCTTTCCTCGCTATCGCCCTCTATCTCCCTTCCCCTCTCCTTCTTTTTCTCTCTCCTCTCTCAGTCCTTCTCTCTTTCTCTCTCTCTCCTTCTTCCTCTCCTCTCTCTCTTTCTCTCTCTCTCTCCCTCCCTCTTCTCTCTTTCCTCTCTTTCTTTCCTCTCCCTCCCTCTCTCCCTCTCTCTCTTTCCTCTCTCTCTCCCTCTCTCCTCTCTCCCTCTCTCTCTCTCTCTCCTCGCTAACGCCCTCTATCTCCCTTCCCCTCTCCTTCTTTTTCTCTCTCCTCTCTCCCTCCTTCTCTCTCTTTCACCCTTTCCCTCCCTCTCCTCCTGTCTCTCTCCCTCTCTCTCGTTCCTCTCTCCTCCCTCCCTCTCTCTCTCTCTTTCCTCTCTCACCCTCTATCTCCCTTCCCCTCTCCTTCTTTTTCTCTCTCCTCTCTCCCTCCTTCTCTCTCTTTCACCCTTTCCCTCCCTCTCCCTCCTGTCTCTCTCCCTCTCTCTCGTTCCTCTCTCTCCCTCCTCTCTCCTCCCTCCCTCTCTCTCTCTCTTTCCTCTCTCTCACCCTCTATCTCCCTTCCCCTCTCCTTCTTTTTCTCTCTCCTCTCTCCCTCCTTCTCTCTTTCTCTCTTTCCCTCCCTCTCTCTCCTCCTGTCTCTCTCTCTTTCTCTCTCCTCTCTCTCTCTCCCTCCCTCTCCCTTTCCTCTCTCTCCCTCCCTCTCTGTCTTCTCTTTCCTCTCTCTTTCCTCTTTTTCTGCTGTCTTTCTCTCTCTCTCCTCTCTCTCCTCTCTCTCTCTCTTTCCTTTCTCTCTCTCCTCTACCCCCCTTCCCCCCTGGAATGGAGTGATTCCCTCTCTCCGTCTCTCTGGATTAGTTCTGGTCATGAGTTGCTGCAGTTGTTCAGACGTGTCGCCCCCTGTGGTCAGTCCGGGGTCACTACACTCCACCTCAGCTCAAGCAAAAGTAAAAAGTATTTGGGTAAACTATGACTTAAGTAAGAGGTGCACTGTGTAACTTTTCTGGTGGAGGGTCCGTCACCTGCTTGTTTCCATGGATACGTCACTGCTCTGCCTGGAATGTTCCACAGTGTGACTTTAAACAGCTCTACTTTACATTTATTCAATCACAGGAGGTTTTAGAGCTCAAAAATACAGAGAAAAACAGACATTCTGACGCCTCTCCACAGATCTGACCTGGAACTTTTAATATCAGTGTCACACTGTGATATATTCCAGACAACCAATCCCGTTTCCATGGAGAAAAGCACATGATGGACCCTCTGCCAGAAAAGTTACACAGCTTTGATTTAATTAAGATTAAGCCTTTATTGGTCTCACACACAGGAGAAATTTGACTTCTGCATTTGACCCATCCTTTTCAGGAGCAGTGAGCAGCCATCTTTTTCGGCGCCCGGGGGGCAGTACCGTGAAGGGTCTTGCCCAAGGACCCACGCTGGCTAGCTCATTGCTGGGGAGCATCTGAACCCACAACCCCCGGGGGGAAAGTCAGTGACTTACCAGTTGAGCTAACCAGCAATGTTGTTTCCTCGTCACAAACAGACCTGGAGTTGTGTTGTTGTTTTTTTTTCCATGTTTAACACACAAACCCTGATCTGAAAACGTTCTGTTCCACCTTGTGATGTCATCGTGTGGTAATACAGGAATTGCTCCACTGTGTTTTTAAACTCCACACACCTTCACTAGAATCACTTGGATCATTTCAGTCCTGGAATTTCTTTATAAATCTCTACTGAACTAAAGATAAAAAAAGACAGGATGAGGAGCTCAGTCACACGGGAGGAGCTCGGAGTAGAGCCGCTGCTCCTCCATGTGGAGAGGAGCAGCTGAGGTGGCTCGGGCGTCTGTTCCGGACGCCTCCTCGACTCCTCCCTCGGGAGGTGTTCCGGGCACGTCCCACCGGGAGGAGGCCCCGGGGAAGACCCAGGACACGCCAGAGGGACTATGTCTCCCGGCTGGCCTGGGAACACCTTGGGGTGGGGACCCCGGAGGAAGTGTCCTGGGTGAAGGAAGTCTGGGAGCTTAGACTGTTGTGCCCACGACCCAGAGGAAAAAATTGATAGATGGATGTTTAAAACCTCATATTTGTATTTCTGGAGTTTGGACAAATCCGAGACTAAAATTCCTCCAAAACTCACCATCCAGATCTGGGACAATGACAAGTTCTCCTTTGACGACTATCTGGGTAAAGAACGTCCTCTCATCTCTTCATCTTTTACCACGCAAAATAGACTCTCCAAAACTCCAAATCCTGTTCCACCCTGTGATGTCATGAAGCCGTAGTTCTGATTTACCAGCTCCTTTTACCTTTAGTTCAGGAGAGATCTGCGATTCCAGGACTGAAATGATCCAAACCATTCTAGTGAAGATGTGTGGAGTTTAACAACACAGAGGAGGTCTTCTTGTATTACCACATGACATCACAAGGTGGAACAGAGTGTTTGGAGCTTTGGAGATGTTACAGGCGAATAATAAAGAGTTCTTCAAACATGTGAATGAAACAAACACAACTCCAGGTCTGTTTTTGAGGAGGAAACAGGATTAGAAGATGATTTAAAGCTCAGAAGAGTCACTTTTGTGGAATATTGGACTGTTTAATTTAGATTTTTTGCAGTGCACTCGAGACCCCACCCCAAAACAGGACCGGCACATGTCCGGCGCTGTCCAATAATAACCCCGACAGCTGCGGGGGACCGACCCGAGGGAGCGACTCACACAAACACACTCTCGTCTAATGAAATGGTACAAAATCAGGTTTAAAATCCGGTGAGATTACCTTCGAACGTGACGGTGCAGTAGGCGTCACTGATGTCGTCATCGGGGGTCTGCAGCCGCTCGGCGCACAGCACACACACACGAAGCATGACCGTCACAACCCCGGGTCACAAATCCACAAATCCGGCAGCAGGCGTTTAATTCAGAAAACGAGAAGAAGAGGAAGGCATTCTGCTGAGAAGAGGAGGAGGAGAAGGAGAAGAGGGCACAGAGTGAGGAGATAGAGGGGCAGTGTGTGTGAGGCTGAGTCACGCTCGGCTTAAAGCGACACACACACTCACACACACTCCTGCTGACGTCCGCACAAACCCACCCCAACGCCACACTCCACACACACAGGGGACGGACCCTTTAAATCGGGGGTGTCAAACTTTTTTTGAGGTTGATGGTGTGCCCAGATCTACCGGCACACCATCAACCTCATCACACACACACACACACACACCTTAGTCCTGATTCAGACCTGGTTTAGTCTTGGTTTAGACCTGGTTTAGACCTGATTTAGACCTAGTTTAGTCCTTGTTTAAACCTGGTTTAGTCTTGGTTTAGACCTGTTTTAGACCTGGTTTAGTCCTGGTTTAGTCCCAGATTAGTCCCAGATTAGTCCTGGTTTAGACCTGGTTTAGACCTGGTTTAGTCCTGGTTTAGTCCCAGATTAGTCCTGGTTTAGACCGGGTTTAGACCTGGTTTAGACCTGGTTTAGTCCTGGTTTAGTCCTGGTTTAGTCCCAGATTAGTCCTGGTTTAGTCCTGGTTTAGTCCTGGTTTAGACCTGGTTTAGTCCTGGTTTAGTCCTGGTTTAGTCCCGGATTAGACCTGGTTTAGACCTGGTTTAGCCTTGGTTTATTCTTGGTTTAGACCTGGTTTAGTCACGGTTTAGTCCTGGTTTAGACCTGGTTTAGACCTGGTTTAGTCCCGGTTTAGTCCCGGTTTAGTCCCGGGCTCCTGCTGTCAGATAATCTGTCCCTTTGATGCAGAAATATTACAATAATCTGATTCACCCATAAGAACGCGTCAGCTCCGTAGTAACAGTTTGCCGTGTTGTCGATAGTTTGCGTATCCACGTGTATCGCGCTGTATATCCACAGACTTTAATTATCCGGAGCTCCGGAGAAAGGGACATATCCCGAACGTATCGGCGAATTTGGCCTTAAGGTGAGGGATTTTCATGCCTGCAGTGAAGCGGCGAAGCAAGTACTACAGCAACTTGTCTTGCGGTGACTTCCGTAAACACTGAGCACGTTCACTGCGTGTGACCTCGTCATGTCCTCTGGGGCGCAAGCGCAAAAAATCGGATTTCACGAAAAAATCGGAATTGAGCATTAAGCCCTGACGATCGACTTTTGTCCCCCCGATCGACCTGTCAATCGCAATCGACGTATTGAGCACCCCTGATTTAAATGTTTCCACAATCCAATTCCTCATTAAACAATCAAAATTCATCCATTATAATTTCCATAAATTAGTGCTGTCATGCGATTAAAAAAAAAATCTAATTAATTACAGGATTTGTAATTAATTAATCTATTTTTTTTTGTTGAAAATATCAAAAGTCATTCTGCAAGAGGATTTTCCACTGGACTTTAAGACATTGTACTTGGGATATGTTCCTCAAAACTGGCTGAAAGTGGACAAATACCTCATGAATGTTCCGTTGGCCAGTAAAAAGACCATCACGAAGAAATGGCTACAACCAGAACGCCTGACAATTAATATGTGGAGAGACATTGTGTTTGATATTTTTTAAGATGGAACAACTCACAGCCCAGGTTAATCACAAAATGGAAAATTTTCTCAATCAATGGATAAAATGGCGTAATAATATCACAATATACGTTATTGCACTAGGGGTATACTGTATGTGTAACTGAAAATTGCTCCCTGTCTGTATATAGTTTTGTTGTTATTGTTTGTTACTATTTGTTATTTTTTTTAAATTCTTGTTCAAAAAACAATAAAATAGAAATAAAATAAAAAATAGAAATATCAAAAGTCTTCTTGACAAACATGCATTTGTAGGTGCAGTATTCATAGACTTTCAGAAGGCTTTTGACACGGTAAATCACCAGATTCTTTTAACTAAATTATCCCATTTGAATCTGTCTAAAGAGGCTTTGCTCTGGTTTGAGTCCCACAGACAACATGTGTTTCCCTGTCTGTTTTTAAATCGCCCGACCTTACAGGGATAGTGCGTTTTTTTATGTTAATCTGTATGGGTTTCCTTCTAAAAGTTGCGTGCGGTAACACTAGCTTACCTCTGACAGTTTGCGCTCAGCCCAGTTCTCCTCGCGTTCTGGAGCTCAGGTAATTAGGTCCGGTGAGTTCGCGGGGACTCGTAATAAAGCTTGTTTTTCTTCTCAAAACAAAACATTTGTCTGAAAGATCAAAGGAGAAGTTCAATTTGTCAACTGGACAAAGTTTGTTTGGTTGAAAACGTTTCGCCGCTCATCCGAGAGGCTTCGTCAGCTCTGGTTATTGTACTGGTTAGACCCTGCTTATATCTAGCTGCCGGGAGGCGTGTCTGACAAAGACAAAAGCTCTGACAACGATCCCCCTAATCTGTCTCTTTGTTTTTCAAATTACTCTGACGGCTGTTTCGACCCCCTATTCAACGTCTAACGACCCTCTCCACCCCTCTGCCCTGGCTCTGTTTGACTGGTCTAAGAATCCCATTATAAATGGGAGACAGGTTATATCTCACTCCCCCATTTCTGTTTAATGACGGATTCTCTTTTTTGACAAAAATAGCCTCTTTACCCCCCCTCTCAAACCAGTTCTTTTCCCTGGCTAAGATCTGAACCTCACTGTCCTCAAAAGAATGGCCCGTGGCTTCTAGGTGAAGATGTACCGCAGAAGCCGGTCCACTCTGGCACGCCCGTCTGTGTTGGTACATCCTCTTGTGAAGTGGCTGTTTTGTTTCCCCAATGTAGCGCTCACTGCAGTCTTCACTACACTGAAAGGAGTAGACCACATTGCTTTGTTTGTGGCTCGGTGTTCTGTCCTTTGGGTGGACCAGTTTTTGTCTTAAAGTGTTTGTGGGTTTGAAATAAACTGGAATTTCATATTGTCTGAAAATCCTCTGTAGTTTTTCCGAAACGCCGGCCAGGTACGGAATCGCTACCCCTTTCCTCCTGGGTTCAGATTCTCTGTTGTCTTGTTTATTGTCCTTGTCTCTCTTGGTTTTGTTGACAGCCCATTTAGGATATCCACAAACAGAGAGGGCTTCCTGCACATGTTGCTCTTCTTTCTCCTTGCCCTCTGTGCTTGTGGGAACCACTTGGGCCCTGTGTTGTAATGTCCGAATAACACCCAGTTTGTGCTGCAGTGGGTGGTGTGAATCAAAAAGCAGGTATTGGTCTGTGTGTGTGGGCTTCCTGAAGACTTCTACTTGGAGTCCCCGGTCTCCTCCTATCGTTACTGCACAATCTAAGAATGCCAATGTGTTATCCTTGGCATCTTCACGGGTGAATTTGATGTTCGGATCTACAGAATTGATATGTGCAGTGAAAGGTTCCAAATCTTGGATTTTGATTTTTGTAAAATCACACACAGACCAATACCTGCTTTTTGATTCACACCACCCACTGCAGCACAAACTGGGTGTTATTCGGACATTACAACACAGGGCCCAAGTGGTTCCCACAAGCACAGAGGGCAAGGAGAAAGAAGAGCAACATGTGCAGGAAGCCCTCTCTGTTTGTGGATATCCTAAATGGGCTGTCAACAAAACCAAGAGAGACAAGGACAATAAACAAGACAACAGAGAATCTGAACCCAGGAGGAAAGGGGTAGCGATTCCGTACCTGGCCGGCGTTTCGGAAAAACTACAGAGGATTTTCAGACAATATGAAATTCCAGTTTATTTCAAACCCACAAACACTTTTAAGACAAAAACTGGTCCACCCAAAGGACAGAACCTCGGAGCCACAAACAAAGCAATGTGGTCTACTCCATTCAGTGTAGTGAAGACTGCAGTGAGCGCTACATTGGGGAAACAAAACAGCCACTTCACAAGAGGATGTACCAACACAGACAGGCGTGCCAAGTGGACCGGCTTCTGCGGTACATCTTCACCTAAAGCCACGGAGCCATTCTTTTGAGGACAGTGAGGTTCAGATCTTAGCCAGAAAAGAACTGGTTTGAGGGGAGTTAAAGAGGCTATTTTGTCAAAGAAATCCGTCATTAAACAGAAATGGGGAGTGAGATATAACCTGTCTCCCATTTATAATGGGATTCTTAGACCAGTCAAACAGAGCCAGGGCAGAGAAAGTAGGAAAGTCGTTAGGCGTTGAATTAAAACAGCCGTCAAATAATTTGAAAAACAAAGAGACAGATTAGGGGATCGTTGTCAGAAACTTTGTCTTTGTCAGACACGCCTCCCGGCCTGTAGATATAAGCAGGGTCTAACCAATACAATAACCAGAACTGGCGAGCCTCTCGGATGAGCAACGTTTTCAACCAAACAAACTTTGTCCAGTTGACAAATTGAACTTCTCCTTTGATCATGGATTCTACCTGGACGACTGAGGGACTTTTCACGCATTTGTCTGAAAGGTGATTTATACTGCCCCCCAAGCGCCGAAAGATGGCTGCTCACTGCTCCTGAAAAAGGATGGGTCAAATGCAGAAGTCAAATTTCTCCCGTGTGTCACTGTGTGTGAGATCAAATAAAGACTTAAATCTTAAATCTTTAAATCTTATTTGCCTCCCAAACAGTTGTCCACGAAAAATCCAGCAGTGTATTATTGCATTCACATATCTCATCTCAATTCGCATCACTGCGCTCACATTAGCTGCCTGTTGCCTGTTAACTCGTAAACTTCCCCTTACAGCGGACCGCATCCGCCGTACACTTCCGCTAAAGGTTAACAGGCTAATAATAAGTAATAGGGGCGCAGTGATACGAATCGAGACGAGATATGCGAACGCAAACTACGCTGCTGGATTTTTCGTGGACAACTGTTTGGGATGCAAATATATCACCTTTTGTTTTGAGAAGAAAAACAAGCTTTATTACGAGTCCCCGCGAACTCACCGGACCTAATTACCTGAGCTCCAGAACGCAAACAGAACCAGGCTGAGCGCAAACTGTCAGAGGTAAGCCGATGTTACCGCACGTAACTTTTAGAAGGAAACCCATACAGATTAACATAAAAAAAAACACACTATCCCTTTAACTGTCCTACAGGTGTCCCACAAGGTAGTATTTTAGGACCAATTTTATTTTGTGTATATATTAATGATTTGTGTCCCAGAAATGTGTCCAAATGTCAGTGTCCAGCTGTTTGCTGATGATGCAGTAACCTTTACACACACCAGAACTGTACAAGAAGCTTCAGAAAAGTGAACATACACACACACCCACACTTACATGCATACACTACAAAAATCCACATTGTAAATAGAATAGGCACCTTATTACGCACACTGAGAAGCACCTTTTAATTCACACTTTAGGCTAAGCCCATCAATTGTATTTTTACTGTAATTTATTGAATTATATGCTACTATTGTATAGATACTTTTTATGTTTATGATCCTAACACATGTACTAAATTGTCTAATGTCTGCACCTGCAACATATTTTCTATTGTGTGCTATATCTTTATGTCTGGGACTGCGGATGGAAATTAGCACTGTGCTAAATCCGGCATATTTACGTCGGTTTGTGTGATCTTATACAAATTGCACGTTCATTAATATGCATTGTCCCTTCCAAATAAACGAATAAATAAAAATAAAATAACATCAGCCATGACTCATGTCCAAAAGTGGGTCAAGAACTCATGCTACAACTCAATATAAAGAAAACTGTCTGCATGATGTTCAGTAAAAAAAAACAACTGAGCTACAGCGGTCCAGTGTCTTTCTGGACGGAGTGGAACTCAGCCTCATCAAAGAGTTTAAAACCTGGACTGACGTTGGACCGACATCGACATTTAAGAAACACATTAAGCTCCTCATAAAAACTGTTAATTTTAACTTACTGCCTCCATCAGTGTCCGTCAGGGTCCTCCTGCACCTCCATCAGGGTCCTCCTGTACCCAAGCACCGTGCACCTCCGTCCTGAGGGCACAGGGTGAGGTGTTCCTGTCGTGGGTCCTGTGGTTAGGATCGGTACGTTTGGGTGTGGGGAGGATTTTAGCAGCTGCACTGTGGAAAAGTTTGGTCAAAATTTAAGCTCTAAACACTTAAATCTATGAGGAAAATGACGTAAATGTAGTGAAATGTTCTGTCCACGCAGTGAGATCAGGTTACTCACCGAGCTTCAAGAGCCACTAAACACCAAAATCAATTTTTCTCCTGATTATCTGTGTAAATGGGTCTAAAATAGAAGTTTATAATCTGTCCCTGGATTTATTTTGGTGTTTTGGACCTGATTAAGTCCTAGTTTAGTTCTGGTTTAATCCTGGTTTGGTTTACTCCTGGTTTAGTCCTGGTTTAGTTCTGGTTTAAGCCCTGATTTGGACTTGTTGTAGTCCTGGTTTAGACAAAACTTTTGATTCAGCTTCAGTTTTATGGGAATATTTCCAATAATTCCAGAGAAATGAAGCGTAAACCAGGTCACACGGCAAACTCCACCACAGATTTTCAGCTTCATTTTTTCAATTTTTTCTTATTTTTACTTTAGTTGGTGAGAAAATACCTGTTATGCCTATAAATTATAGTTTTACACCAATCAAGAAGCGATTTATGTAAAGAAAAGTCTGAAAAAAATGTTTAAAATGACAGAAGTTGGGAGTTCTGTTTTAGAGCGTCCCACACTGATTCTGTCCAAACGTTTGGCACAATTTACACAAAACACAAAATTCTGACATTTTAAACACGATTTCAACAAAATAAAAGCGTTTTCTTGCATTTTTATTTGTCATATCATAAGCAAAAGTACCTTTTGAGTGAAAGTTCATGTCTAGTCTGGGTTTAGTCCTGGTTTAATCCCTGGTTTGGACCTGGTTTAGTCCTGTTATACTTCTGGATTAATCCTGGTTTGGACCTGGTTTATTTCTGGATTAATCCTGGTATGGACCTGGTTTAGTTCTGGATTAATCCTGGTATGGACCTGGTTTAGTTCTGGATTAATCCTGGTTTGGACCTGGTTTAATCCTGGTATAGTTCTGGTTTAATCCTGGTATAGTTCTGGTTTAATCCTGTTTGGACCTGGTTTAGTCCTGGTTTAGTTCTGGTTTAGTCCTGGTTTAGTTCTGGTTTAATCCTGGTTTAGTTCTGGTTTAATCCCGGTTTGGACCTGGTTTAGTCCTGGTTTAATTCTGGTTTAATCCTGGTTTAGTTCTGGTTTAATCCTGGTATAGTTCTGGTTTAATCCTGGTATAGTTCTGGTTAATCCTGGTATAGTTCTCCTTTAATCCTGGTTTGGACCTGGTTTAGTCCTGGTTTAGTTCTGGTTTAATCCTGGTTTAGTTCTGGTTTAATCCTGGTATAGTTCTGGTTTAATCCTGGTTTGGACCTGGTTTAGTCCTGGTTTAATCCTGGTTTAGTTCTGGTTTAATCCTGGTATAGTTCTGGTTTAATCCTGGTTTGGACCTGGTTTAGTCCTGGTTTAGTTCTGGTTTAATCCTGGTATAGTTCTGGTTTAATCCTGGTTTGGACCTGGTTTAGTCCTGGTTTAGTTCTGGTTTAATCCTGGTTTAGTTCTGGTTTAATCCTGGTATAGTTCTGGTTTAATCCTGGTATAGTTCTCGTTTAATCCTGGTTTGGACCTGGTTTAGTCCTGGTTTAGTTCTGGTTTAATCCTGGTTTAGTTCTGGTTTAATCCTGGTTTAGTTCTGGTTTAATCCTGGTTTGGACCTGGTTTAGTTCTGGATTAATCCTGGTTTGGACCTGGTTTAGTTCTGGTTTAATCCCTGATTTGGATTTGTTGTAGTCCTGGTTTAGTTCTGGTTTAGTTCTGGTACGGTTGCTAGGTAACAGTTATGGAATAGTGTGATGTCAAACAGGAAGTAAAATTTGACACGTTAAAAATGGCCGAAATTTGAATAAAAAAATATATTTTTCAGTAAAATGTTAAATCTGGTTATCTTAAGTGTGTTTTGGTAAAATACGTGGTCCAACCTGTCACATGAACTTTAAAGGTGCACCGTGTAACTTTCCGGTTGGGGGTCCGTCACCTTGTTTCCATGGATACGTCACTGCTCTGTCTGGAATGTTCCGCAGTGTGACTTTAAACAGCTCTACTTTACATTTATTCAATCACAGGTGGTTTTAGAGCTCGAAAATACCTCGAAAAACAAACCGACTGACTCGCCTCTCCACAGATCTGACCTGTAGACTGGTCTGGTTTGGTCTCCATGGAGATAGAAAGGTTTAATACATTCCAGACAAAGCAAGAAATGTGACACAATGAAGCTTTAAGAGAAAATGAAACCATGAGTGTCAGTGGTGTGTATTTTTAGGCCAGGCTGAGGCACAGTTACGGTAAGAATGTAAACGACACCGAAATAGAACCGCGCCAGATCTGGGTCAGGGCGATCTCACGCTCCTGCACTGTAAAACAACATTCAGACACAAGATTCTGTGTTTGTGACGTCGACTAAGTATGTTTATTATGACTGAATAAAAGGCTTGAATGAATAATGCACCAAACTGTAGTAGCAGTAGTAGTAGTAGTAGTAGTAGTAATAGCAGTAGTAGTAGTAAGTCCAAATCACTGCAAGAATTATTCTCGTAATTATTAGGAAATGGGGTGACACCGAGTCATGCATGAAAAAACAAACAAACCGTCAAATACCATGAAACCGATAAAATTTTGAAAAATACCGTGATATCATTTTTTGGTCACACCGCCCAGCTCTAGTAGTGACCCAAATAATCACTCAAGTAAGAGTAAAAAAGTACAGTGGTACCTCACCTTACGAAATTAATTCGTTCCAGAAGTGGTTTTGTAACGTGAATTTTTCGTAAGCTGAGTAGCTATTTCAATGGAAAAGGCCTGATCCATTCCAAGGGTTTTTTTTATAGTGTAACTTTTTTTTTTTTTTATAGTGTAACATTAGTGTTCTGCGTCCTGATTGGAATAAACCAGGTCTAGACCAGAACTAAACCAGGTCTAAACCTGGACTGGACCTGGACTAAACCAGGATTATCCCGGGACATGGCAGTGCCGTTGGAGGAGCGCGTTGCTCGTGTCTCCGCGCTCCTTGCGCGTTCCGCGCTAGAGCTAAGAGGCCGAGAAAGACGCTCTTTCAGCGGGAATAAGAGCGGGGCGGGCTCTGGTTCTATCTGACCTCCAGAGCCGGGGGGCTGACACTGTGAGCTAACAGGCCGAGAAAGGTGCTCTATCGGCGGGAAAGACCGCGGGGTCTCGCTCGGGGCGGGCTCTGCTTTTATGTGACTTCCAGGTCTAGACCAAGACTAAACCAGGTCTAGATCGACGTCTAGCGCGGTCTAAACCCAGCTCACGTTCCCTATTAGTGAGTGAACAATCCAACGCTTGGTGAATTCTGCTTCACAATGATAGGAAGAGCCGACATAGAAGGATCAAAAAGCGACGTCGACACGGCGCAAGGGGCGAGTGCGCTGCGACTGCGGGTGCGGGATGGAGCCGCGGCGCCCGGGCCGTGCGTTGGATTGTTCACTCACTAATAGGGAACGTGAGCTGGGTTTAGACCCTCGTGAGACAGGTGAGTTTTACCATACTGATGATGTGTTGTTGATAGTAATCCTGTGTCTCCGCTCTCCTCGCGCGTTCGGCGCTATATTGAGCCGTGTCTATCCCCACGCTTCACTATCAACACATTCCATTGAAAATCTATGAAAATTCGAGTGTTCAAACGAGAGAGAAATGCAAGAAAAGCCCAACTCCAGTCTGAGAAAAGCGTAGAATGTGTGTGGTGAGGCATTTACAGCCCTAAAACATGTAGAACAATTGCAAAATACAAAGTTGTCCTACCTCGTGGACCTCTCCCACCGCGGGCCACCTCTGGAACCTAACCCCGTGTGTGTTGATATAGTGTATTTACGTTTCGGGGCGTGCATCTGAGCGCGCATTAATTGAATTTTTGAGATTTCGTGTTTCGTAACTTGAATTTTCTTTTGTATCTAGAGACCAAAATTTGACGTGAAGGCGTTTTGTAACTTGGATTTTTCGTATGTAGGGTCTTTCGTAAGGTGAGGTACCACTGTACTTGAAGAAAGAGCATTAAATTAAATAAAAGCATTAAATGTGAAATTATATTAATAGCATAATATTTCCAAAGAAAATGCCATTCAAATATGTAAAAAGGTATAATTTTGTAAAAACTACAAACTACATTTATTTTATGTCAACATGAAGCTTTTGCTGCTAAAATATTTACTTTATTAGTAGCACTACTACTACTACTAGTAGTAGTAGTAGTAGTAGTAGTAGTAGTAGTAGTAGTAGTAGTAGTAGTAGTAGTAGTAGTAGCAGCAGCAGTAGTAGTAATAGTAGTAGTAGTAGTAGTAGCAGTAGTAGTAGCAGTAGTAATAGTAGTAGTAGTAGTAGTAGTAGTGGTAGCTGCAGTAGTAGTAGTAGCAGTAGTAATAGCAGTAGTAGTAGTAGTAATAGCAGTAATAGTAGCAGTAGTAGCAGTAGCAGTAGTAGTAGCAGTAGTAATAGTAGTAGTAGTAGTAGCAGTAGTAGTAGCAGTAGTAATAGTAGTAGTAGTAGCAGTAGTAGTAGTAGCAGTAGTAGTAGTAGTAGTAGTAGTAGTAGTAGTGGTAGTAGTAGCTGCAGTAGTAGTAGTAGTAGTAGTAGTAGCTGCAGTAGTAGTAGTAGTAGTAGTAGCTGCAGTAGTAGTAGCAAATAGTAAGAGTAGCTTTATTTTAAAATAAATGTACTGAAGTAGAAGTACTGTGTACTACCTGCTGCTTGTACTATGTGAGAATGTACTGCTGATTCATCAGGTGATGGACGCATTTCCAAATGAAGAGATGCTAATTGTGGCCATCAGAGTCGTCAGTTTGGACTGAGGGTCTTTGGTCTGGTTTGGTTTATTTATTTGCACAGGGACAGTGCACAACATTTCACTGACCTTTGAAATAAACAAAAGAAAGATGCAGGTGCCAGGTTAGAACACAAATGCTCATTTCCACCTGTAGTCCCGGGACAGGTTGATGTTAATTAAATAAACTGTAATAGAGATTGTAAATGGGTAATAGACCAGTGCATAAGAATAATCACATGTGCATACATATCAGATAAAATTCAAACTGTCACTATGCCATTAAAAAAAAAAAAACATAAAAAAATAAATACATTTTACAAAATTCATCTTTATACATACACACACTCTCACCAGTTATAGTTTCACTCACATTCATCACTAATGAGTGCAGATTTGATATTAGCCATTTGTTTGTTCGATGTGCAAACGTTTGAAAACTGGTACATGTTATAATCTCATTTGGCAAACTATTCCACTGACTCACGGCAATAAAAGAGAAGCACTTTTACTGAATGAGGTCCTACATTTTGGAGCGCTGCACTCTCCTCTAGAGGTCGCCCTGGTGACTCGAGTCGTTTTTTCAGAGCTCAGTGTGATGAACCTTCTCAGAGGAGGGGCAGCAATACCATTTAGACCAGACCCGGGCATTTCAAGGCCCGGGGGCCAAATACAGCCCATGAGCTGACTCTGACCGGCCCGCAAAAGGTTGCTTTGAATTAAGAAAATAAAACCTACTTTCAAAATTGTACATAATGCATTTGTACTGATGCATTTGTACTGATGATCATCTGTCGGACTTTGATGCACTTGTTAAAGCTAAACAGAGGTGAGATTTCTCTCACTGATCAAGAAAAAAAACACTAAAACATGCTAACTTAAAGCTAACCTAAAGCAAACCTAAAAATAACCTAAAGCTAACTTGAAGCTAACCTAAAGCTAACTTAAAGCAAACCTAAAGCAAACCTAAAGCTAACCTAAAGCTAACCTAAAGCTAATCTAAAGCTAACATAAAGCTAACATGCGTGAAAAGTCCCTCAGTCGTCCAGGTAGAATCCATGATAACAGGAGAAGTTCAATTTGTCAACTGGACAAAGTTTGTTTGGTTGAAAACGTTTCGCCGCTCATCCGAGAGGCTTCGTCAGCTCTAATAAGAATACTGGTAAGACACTTGCTTATATCTTGATAGCTAGGTAGCTCCTCCCTACAGCAAGATATAAGCAAGTGTCTTACCAGTATTCTTATTAGAGCTGACGAAGCCTCTCGGATGAGCGGCGAAACGTTTTCAACCAAACAAACTTTGTCCAGTTGACAAATTGAACTTCTCCTGTTATCAAACATAAAGCTAACCTAAAGCTACTCTAAAGCAAACCTAAAGCTAACTTAAAGCAAACCTAAAGCTAACATAAAGCTAACCTAAAGCAAACCTAAAGCTAATATAAAGCTAACATAAAGCTAACCTAAAGCTACTCTAAAGCAAACATAAAGCTAACTTAAAGCAAACCTAAAGCTAACATAAAGCTAACCTAAAGCTAACCTAAAGCTAATATAAAGCTAACATAAAGCGAACATAAAGCTAACCTAAAGCTACTCTAAAGCAAACATAAAGCTAACTTAAAGCAAACCTAAAGCTAACCTAAAGCTAACTTAAAGCAAACCTAAAGCAAACCTAAAGCAAACCTAAAGCTAACCTAAACCTAACATAAAGCTAACCTAAAGCTAACCTAAAGCTAATCTAAAGCTAACATAAAGCTAACCTAAAGCTAACATAAAGCAAACCTAAAGCTAACTTAAAGCAAACCTAAAGCTAACATAAAGCTAACATAAAGCTAACCTAAAGCTAACTTAAAGCAAACCTAAAGCTAACATAAAGCTAACCTAAAGCTAACCTAAAGCAAACCTAAAGCTAACCTAAAGCTAACCTAAACCTAACCTAAAGCTAACATAAAGCACACCTAAAGCTAACTTAAAGCAAACCTAAAGCTAACATAAAGCTAACATAAAGCTAACCTAAAGCTACTCTAAAGCAAACATAAAGCTAACATAAAGCTAACATAAAGCTAACCTAAAGCAAACCTAAAGCTAATACAAAGCTAACATAAAGCTAACATAAAGCTAACCTAAAGCTACTCTAAAGCAAACATAAAGCTAACTTAAAGCTAATCTAAATTTTATCTTAATCTCTGATCAAGAGAGAGAAAAAACACTAAAACATGCTAACTTTAACTTTTTCTCTACAGTTTGGCAGTTGGACAAAAAATTTGTGACATACAGTATCTTGTATTCTATTATTTGTCAAACAAAGACATTGTGGTGTCTTAATACAAAATTAAGAAAGCTCAGAAAGCTTTGTGGGGTTAATGTGACTGAAAAAGAGTTAAAAATGTTTCACGTTTACCATTGTTTTGAATTATTTTACTGAATAAATTCAGTCACTCTCTCATTACTTAATAATAACACAGAACTTACCAGCTTCTGTAAACAATGACATTTACTGATTTGAACGGAGAAATAGAATTAATAACCAGAGTAGACTTCAAACTTTTGGCCCTCCACAATATTTTCTGCTTCTCATTTGGTGCCTGGGGAAAAATAATTGCCCCTTCTCCAGGACTTTAGGGGGGCTTTCTCGTATTAATCGCCTGACAGCACTAATCAAAATACAAATCTATAAAGTGAAACTGTCCTTTTATCGTTGTGATCATCGTGACGCTCCAGCGCTCTGGTCTAGTTCAGCTTTAGTCTTGGCTCAGATTTGGTATTTCACAATGTTCTCAGCACAAAGTACACAGTGTACAATAATGTTTTTTTTCGGAGTCATGTTAAAACCACTAAATATTCCAATGAGCTACAGCTTTTTAACGAGGTCAGAACACTTTAGAGTTAATTTGAACGTCCACCGCTAAAACGTCACATCTGGACTTCCTTAAAACGCTTTTGGACAATCGCTGAAATCAAGAAATATTCAAAAGACTCGTTTTCAGCACATCGAGATAAAGCGTTGGCTTGAACGCTACGTGACACAGATCAATCAAAAAGATAAACGTCAGGGAATCTGCCCAGTGATATTGATCAGGAAGGATGAAGCGGTGCAGCGGCAATTACGCCACTTGACACGACCGGCAGGAAGTCTCTCGCACTTCCTGTAAACCCGAAAACAAGAGCTTCACCGGCCGAGACGACGGGTTTTTCTCACTCTCAGATTTGATTATTTACGGTGGTGTCACAGCAAATTATCAATCGATGTACATCGGAAAGTGATTAAAATAGAGAGGTTTTCAGGTCATAACAGGTGAATTATGGCATGAATCATTGTGAAACGGCGTTGTTTTGGTCAAATTCGCACAGCAGATGGCATAGTCGGCGAAACAGGCACCACAACAAACCACAACAAACCCCACCAAACTGCACCGCACCGAACCACACCACACCGGACCACGCCGAACCAAACTGCACCATACCGAACCACACAGCACCACAACAAACCACACCCACCTGCACTGCTCTGCACTGGACCACACTGAACCACACCATACCGAACCGCACCACACCGTACCACACCGCACAACACCACAAAGCACTGCAGCACACCAAACCACAGTGAACCACAACAAACCACACCACACTGCACCACACTGAACCACATGGCACCAGAACAAACCACACCGCACCATACCAAACCACACCGCACCACAACCGCACTACACCACACCACACAGCACCACAGCACACCGAACCACAGCAAACCACACCACACTGATCTGCCCCACACTGAACTACATGGCACCAGAACAAACCAAACCACACCTCACCAAACCAAACTGCACCACACCACAGCGAACCACACCGCGCCACACCAAACCACACCGCACCACACTGAACTGCACCACACCACATGGCACCACATGGCACCAGAACAAACCACATCACGCCATACCGCACCACACCGCACCACAAAGCTCTGCACCATCCTGAACTGCACCGAACTGCACTAAACCGCACCGAATCACTAACCTGGGAAATCCCAGGCTGCTTTCGTTTGTTCCGATCTGAAAGACAGCCTGGCAACTATGGCAAGCGAGCTCTCCTGATTTTGGGAGCCAATCAGAGAGCGGGGAGGGGTGGAAAAACGGTGACGTGTACTAGGTGACAAACGGAAACTTGTAGTTTGAACTGACAACTGACATGATTGGCTATGGGCTACGTATACGCCAAATGATCAGTGTTGGGCACGTTACTTTGAAAAAGTAATTAGTTACAGTTACTAGTTACTAACCCAAAAAGTAACTGAGTTACTACACTATAAAAGTAACTAGTTACCTAGGAAAGTAACTAATGCGTTACTTTTTTTAAAGTTAAAAAATGTCAAATAATTTGGATTTTTCTACAGTGCATTATTCAGCTTTTGCTGCTTGGCTGGCGTGGCTCTGTCACCGTGGACTTCATTGTTAACGGCACCTAGCATACGATTATCATCATGGGGCCTGCTGGGGGCCACTAGTTTAACAGAAGCGCCGTCCAGAGATGCTTCTTTAAATTCGAGTTGTTTACATTGGACGTGGACAAAGTCTTTGGTCTTTGACACAATGTACATGTAACATGTAGGTTTTTACCTTTTACCTCGACGAGGTTAAAATACTGCCGATACTTCTGTCTTCTACTTGGGACTCGCCATCTGCCACGGGGTGTGTGTATTGTGTGTGCGCTACTACTGTGTGCTGGGATTGTGTGTAGACCCCGCCCACCGCCCACTGGGTGTCTCTGGTTGGCTCAACATGAAATCTTACTCTGCTTTAGCCAATCATTACTTATCCCGCCCTTACCAAAGGGAGAGAAGAATTCCCCTGTGCCAATGCGAGTCGCGCACATGATGCCAGTTTCAAAATGAGTAGGTTCAGTAACGCACGGTAATGCCGTGTTGGTGCCAGTAACGGTGTTATAACGATAGGTAAAGTAACTCGTTAGATTACCCGTTACTGAAAAAAGTAAGGCTGTTAGTAACGGCGTTTATTTTAATGCCGTTATTCCCATCACTGCAAATGATAGACATTCGTAACGCCCAATAAACGGCCGTTGGCGATCGTAAACCACACCTCCGCTACGAGATATTCAGTAGGTGCTCCCAGACCATATATCACTGTGATATGGTCTGGTGTAAACCAGGCAACCGAACCACATGGCACCACACTGAACCACACCAAACCACATCGAACCGCACTAAACCGAACCACACCTGCAGTCAGTGTAAACCCGGCGTTACGCCAAGTTCATGAAATTTAAATGAGAAATTGTACGTATCGTTCTTTTAAAAAGCTTTTGCGGCGATCCGTGTGGAGAACAAGGGACATTTTTATTATTTTTACATTTTATTTACATTTATATAATTCTGTTTTATTTCACACCTGCGGTCATTTGTGTTATTTAGAATTTATTACCATTTAGTTTTTACTCTTTGTTATTATATTGTGATGTGCCGTGTCTAAATAATTTCCCTTGTCGATCAATAAAGTTTGTCTAAGTCTTAGGCTGAGTTCTTTTCTCAAACAAACAAACAAAAAAGTAATATACAGGAAATGCTCCACTGTGTTTTTAAACTCCACACACCTTCACTAGAATCAGTTGGATCATTTCACCTCTGGAACTGCCGATCTCGACTGAAAAAAGGAGCTGTTAACTCGAAAACTCCCACTTGATGACATCACGAGGTGGAACAGAGCGTTTGGAGCATTGGAGATGTAGACGAATAATAAAGAGTTCCTTAAACATGAGAATGAAACAAACACAACTCCAGGTGTGTTTTTGAGGAGGAAACATTCTAACATGTCTTAAGCCTCATAGGAGTCCATTTTGTGATACTGGACCAGAAAATACAGAATCAAACATGAAGAACTGGCTTGTTTCCATGGAGACGGTTGTGAATGTTCCACAGTAAACATGACCACTGACCGACTTCTCAAAGATCTGGGCTGATGTGTGCGGAGTGACGTACAGTCAGCACCGCCAAAGACATTTAAAAAACATTTAATTATAGAGTAAATGTTGAAACTGTGAAGCTCATAAACGGCTCCTGTCCTGTCGGTGAACCTGTCAGTGGTGAACCTGTCAGTGGTGAACCTGTCAGTGGTGAACCTGTCAGTGGTGAACCTGTCGGAGGTGAACCTGTCGGAGGTGAACCTGTCAGTGGTGAACCTGTCGTGGTGAACCTGTCAGTGGTGAACCTGTCGGAGGTGAACCTGTCGGAGGTGAACCTGTCGGAGGTGAACCTGTCGGAGGTGAACCTGTCAGTGGTGAACCTGTCAGTGGTGAACCTGTCGGAGGTGAACCTGTCGGAGGTGAACCTGTCAGTGGTGAACCTGTCAGTGGTGAACCTGTCGTGGTGAACCTGTCGGAGGTGAACCTGTCAGTGGTGAACCTGTCGGAGGTGAACCTGTCGGAGGTGAACCTGTCAGTAGTGAACCTGTCAGTGGTGAACCTGTCAGTGGTGAACCTGTCAGTGGTGAACCTGTCAGAGGTGAACCTGTCATGGTGAACCTATCGGAGGTGAACCTGTCAGTGGTGAACCTATCGGAGGTGAACCTGTCGGAAGTGAACCTGTCAGTGGTGAACCTGTCGGAGGTGAACCTGTCAGTGGTGAACCTATCGGTGTTGAACCTGTCAGTGGTGAACCTGTCTTCTAGTTTTTTAGTTTAGTTTAGTTTAGGCTTAGGCTTAAGCTTAGGCTTAAGCCTTTATTGGTCTCACACACAATGACACACAGTGACACACGGGAGAAATTTTACTTCTGCATTTGACCCATCCTTTTTTTCAGGAGCAGTGAGCAGCCATCTTTTTCGGCGCCCGGGGGGCAGTACCGTGAAGGGTCTTGCCCAAGGACCCACACTGGTTAGCGCATTGCCCGGGGGGGGGTTTGAACCCACAACCCCCAGGGGGAAAGTCCATGACTTACTTACCTTACTGTCAGTGGTGAACCTGTCAGTGGTGAACCTGCCTGTGAACCTGTCGTGGTGAACCTGTCGTGGTGAACCTGTCAGTAGTGAACCTGTCAGTAGTGAACCTGTCAGTAGTGAACCTGTCAGTGGTGAACTTGTCATGGTGAACCTGTCAGTAGTGAATCTGTCAGTTGTGAACCTGTCAGTGGTGAACCTATCGGAAGTGAACCTGTCAGTAGTGAACCTGTCAGTAGTGAACCTGTCAGTGGTGAACCTGTCATGGTGAACCTGTCAGTGGTGAACCTATCAGAGGTGAACCTGTCAGTGGTGAACCTATCGGAAGTGAACCTGTCAGTAGTGAACCTGTCAGTGGTGAACCTATCAGAGGTGAACCTGTCAGTGGTGAACCTATCGGAGGTGAACCTGTCAGTGTTGAACCTGTCAGTGGTGAACCTATCGGAGGTGATCCTGTCAGTGATGAACCTATCGGAGGTGAACCTGTCGGAGGTGAATTTTATTATTTATTTATTTATTTCAGGACAGTGCATATTCATAAACATTTCTGTCAATATGCCAGAATTAGCCAGGAGGCTATTTTTCATCTGTAGTCCTGTGACAGATGTAATTGTCATTCTAAAAACAGGGAACAATGGTTACATAACAGAATATAAAATTATCACTATTTACAGGGACAAGACACTGACATGACAACAGATCAATTCCGACGATTGAGACAATTAACAAATACATATTTATACAACCAACACATGCCATATGTTTTCACCCAGGCACAACAGAGACATACTTCATCATAAAACCACCTACATAAATATGACACATATATCGCACTGACCTGAACAGGCACACAGTTACACCATCACACAGTCACACAGTCACACAGGCACACAGTCACACAGTCACACAGTCACACAGTCACACAGACACACAGTCACACAGGCACACAGGCACACAGGCACACAGTCACACAGGCACACAGGCACACAGTCACACAGTCACACAGACACACAGACACACAGTCACACAGTCACACAGTCACACAGTCACACAGACACACAGTCACACAGTCACACAGACACACAGTCACACAGTCACACAGACACACAGTCACACAGACACACAGTCACACAGACACACAGTCACACAGGCACACAGGCACACAGTCACACAGTCACACAGACACACAGTCACACAGACACACAGTCACACAGTCACACAGTCACACAGACACACAGTCACACAGGCACGCAGTCACGCAGTCACGCAGGCACGCAGTCACGCAGTCACGCAGGCACGCAGGCACGCAGTCACGCAGACACGCAGTCACGCAGACACGCAGTCACGCAGTCACGCAGTCACGCAGTCACGCAGTCACGCAGTCACGCAGTCACGCAGGCACGCAGGCACGCAGGCACGCAGTCACGCAGTCACGCAGACACGCAGTCACGCAGACACGCAGTCACGCAGACACGCAGTCACGCAGTCACGCAGGCACGCAGGCACGCAGTCACGCAGACACGCAGTCACGCAGGCACGCAGGCACGCAGACACGCAGACACGCAGTCACGCAGTCACGCAGACACGCAGTCACGCAGACACGCAGTCACGCAGTCACGCAGACACGCAGTCACGCAGGCACGCAGGCACGCAGTCACGCAGTCACGCAGGCACGCAGTCACGCAGTCACGCAGGCACGCAGTCACGCAGGCACGCAGTCACGCAGTCACGCAGACACGCAGTCACGCAGTCACGCAGACACGCAGTCACGCAGACACGCAGTCACGCAGTCACGCAGACACGCAGTCACGCAGACACGCAGTCACGCAGTCACGCAGTCACGCAGGCACGCAGTCACGCAGGCACGCAGGCACGCAGACACGCAGACACGCAGTCACGCAGGCACGCAGTCACGCAGTCACGCAGTCACGCAGGCACGCAGTCACGCAGGCACGCAGTCACGCAGGCACGCAGACACGCAGTCACGCAGGCACGCAGTCACGCAGACACGCAGTCACGCAGGCACGCAGGCACGCAGTCACGCAGACACGCAGTCACGCAGACACGCAGTCACGCAGTCACGCAGGCACGCAGTCACGCAGTCACGCAGTCACGCAGGCACGCAGTCACGCAGGCACGCAGGCACGCAGTCACGCAGGCACGCAGGCACGCAGGCACGCAGACACGCAGACACGCAGTCACGCAGACACGCAGACACGCAGTCACGCAGTCACGCAGACACGCAGTCACGCAGTCACGCAGTCACGCAGGCACGCAGGCACGCAGTCACGCAGTCACGCAGTCACGCAGGCACGCAGGCACGCAGTCACGCAGGCACGCAGACACGCAGTCACGCAGTCACGCAGTCACGCAGACACGCAGACACGCAGACACGCAGTCACGCAGACACGCAGACACGCAGTCACGCAGACACGCAGACACGCAGTCACGCAGACACGCAGACACGCAGTCACGCAGTCACGCAGACACGCAGTCACGCAGTCACGCAGTCACGCAGACACGCAGACACGCAGACACGCAGTCACGCAGTCACGCAGTCACGCAGACACGCAGACACGCAGTCACGCAGTCACGCAGTCACGCAGACACGCAGTCACGCAGTCACGCAGTCACGCAGACACGCAGTCACGCAGTCACGCAGACACGCAGTCACACAGACACACAGTCACACAGTCACACAGACACACAGTCACACAGTCACACAGACACGCAGTCACGCAGTCACGCACACCAAGGGAGGAGGCAAGAGGCTAGCAGGGGGCAGCGAGAGCACATGAAGTTAGTGCTCACAGATCTAATTGTCCATAAGCCATTCTTTTAACTTTGTTTTGAAGGTGACGTATGAGTTTGCGTTCCTGATGGTGGTGGGAGTGAGGTTCCAGTCAGAGGCAGCGTGGACAGAGAAGGATGTTTGACCACTGACAGGTGAACCTGTCAGTGGTCAACCTGTCGGTGTTGAACCTGTCGTGGTGAACCTGTCAGTGGTGAACCTGCCGGGGTGAACCTGTCGTGGTGAACCTGTCAGTGGTGAACCTGTCAGTGGTGAACCTGTCAGTGGTGAACCTCCCGGTGGTGAACCTGTCGGTCCGGATTGACCTGGGCAGGTGTGTGCTGGAAGGGGCGGGACTCAAACTGTCAAGAGGAAGAATACAAGAGCTCCGTCATTGGGTTTATTCTGAAGTCTGGGCAGCAGGTCTACAGAACCAGGACCCAAAGACCAGAAACGGAATCAGACCAGAACCAGGACCCACAGACCAGAACCGGACCCAGAACAGGTTGGTACAAGATATTAGGAGACTGAGGAACAAATGAACAAATACAATTAGGTTATATCATTTATGTTTTAGTGGGTTAGTTCTGGTTTAATCCTGGTTTGGACCTGGTTTAGTCCCAGTTTTTGTTCTGGTTTAATCCTGGTTTATAGTCCTGCTTAAATCCTGGTTTAGTCCTGGTTTGGACCTGTTTTAGTCCCTGGTTTAATCCTGGTTTAATTCTGTCTTTGTCATGGTTTAATCCTGGTTTAGTCCTGGTTTAGTCCTGGTTTAGTCCTGGTTTAGTCCTTCTTCCCTCTGTGAGTCCACAGTATGGCATTAAACCTTTCTATCTTCATGGAGACCAAACCAGACCAAGTTCCAGGTCAGATCTGTGGAGAGGCAACCCCGTTCACAGTCAGAAAAACTCAGATTTTCAATTCCCAATTGAATTGTTTAATTTAAGACGATGTAAAAGTGTGAATTCTTTGGTTCTCGTTCAGACCTGGTTCAGTGTTTTTTTTTTTCCTCCTGTTGGTATTTTGTTGTTTTTCTCGGTCGCAGTTTCTGCCCCACTGACCTAAACTCGTGTCTGTGTCTCGTCGACTTAAGTAAACTCACAAACTCCATCTGATGTAGGTGAAAGGTGAACTGCCTCTAGTCCTGGTTTAGTCCTGGTTTAGTCCTGGTTTAGATCTGGTTTAGTCCTGCTTCTAGTCCTGGTTTAGACCTGGTTTAGACCTGGTTTAGACCTGGTTTATCCTGGTTTAGTCCTTGTTTAGGCCTGGTTTAGACAGGGTTTAGACCTAGTTTAGTGCTGGTTTAGTTCTGGTTTAGTCCCGGTTTTGTCCCGGTTTAGTCCTGGTTTAGTTCTCGTTTAGTTCTGGTTTAGACCTGGTTTAGACCTGGTTTATCCTGGTTTAGTCCTTGTTTAGGCCTGGTTTAGACAGGGTTTAGACCTAGTTTAGTGCTGGTTTAGTTCTGGTTTAGTCCCGGTTTTGTCCCGGTTTAGTCCTGGTTTAGTTCTCGTTTAGTTCTGGTTTAGTCCTGGTTTAGACAGGGTTTAGACCTAGTTTAGTGCTGGTTTAGTCCTGTTTTAGACAGGGTTTGGACCTGGTTTAGTCCTGGTTTTGTTCTAGTTTAGACCTGGTTTGGACCTGGTTTAGTCCTGGTTTAGTTCTGGTTTAGTTCTGGTTTAGGTCTGGTTTAGTCCTGGTTTATACCTGGTTTAGACCTGGTTTAGACCTGGTTTAGTCCTGGTTTAGTTCTGGTTTAGTCCTTGTTTAGTTCTGGTTTAGTCCTGGTTTGGACCTGGTTTAGTCCTGGTTTAGACCTGGTTTAGTCCTTGTTTAGGTCTGGTTTAGTCCTGGTTTAGACCTGGTTTGGACCTGGTTTAGTCCTGGTTTAGACCTGGTTTATTCCTGGTTTAGACCTGGTTTGGACCTGGTTTAGTCCTGGTTTAGACCTGGTTTAGTCCTGATTTTGTTCTAGTTTAGACCTGGTTTAGTCTCAATTTAGACCTGGTTTAGACCTGGTTTGGATCTGGTTTAGTCCTGATTTAGACCTGGTTTAGATCTGGTTTGGATCTGGTTTAGCCCTGGTTTAGACCTGGTTTGGATCTGGTTTAGTCCTGAAATAGACCAGTATTAGTTCAGTTCTGTATAGTTTTAGTCCATTAGATCTTGATCTTCTTCTTCTTCTTTTTAGTGATTTGATTAAAATCCACAATTGTACTTCAGTAAGAAGAAAGTTACTTCAAAATAATATTACTGAAGTAGAAGTACAAAGTAGTAGTACTGATTTATAACTTGAAGTCAAAGTAATCGGAATGACAAAACCTGCAGTACAACTTCACTAAAATCATTTGGATCATTTCAGCTCAGGAATCGCTGATCTCACCTGAACTAAAGGTGAAAGGAGCTGTTCACTTGATGACATCACGAGGTGGAACAGAGTGTTTGCTGCTTTGGAGATGTTACAGACGGATAATAAAGAGTTCCTCAAACATGTGAATGAAACAAACACAACTCCAGGTGTTTTTGAGGAGGAAATAACATTAGAACTCGACTTAAACCTCACAAGAGTCAGTTTTCTGTGATATCAGACTTTTAAAAACGATAATTCAAACACCATTCTGTTGGTTTTAACATGAATCAGCAGAAACACGTGGCATTAAACTGTTAAACTTCACCAGAGACTCGTTAGTGTGAGAAAATATTCCACTTCCCGATGAATGCTGCTCGGCTTCATTCTCCAGATGAGGTCTGTGGAACGTGTTCATGTAAAAGCACACGTACAAAAATAACAGTTTTCCACAGAGTTGGACACACAAACAAATGAATCAGTGAATTTTCCAACTGTTTTTATTTGTATATTTTATTTGTATATTTTTCAGCTCAAACTATAAGAAAAAATACTAATACTTTTCAGTCCTGTGGAGCAGAACGTTCAGAAACCTGCCCTCAAATGTAGTGAAGTTAAAAAAAAAATCGACTTAAAGGTGCACTGTGTAACTTTCCTGTCTCCGTGGCGACAGCAGGTGCCCGTGCACTTTCACATGAACACGTTCCACAGACCTCATCTGGAGAATGAAGCCGAGCAGCATTCATCGGGAAGTGGAATATTTTCTCACACTAATGAGTCTCTGGTGAAGGATTACAGTTTAATGTGGACCAGGTCTAAACCAGGTCTAAACCAGGAATAAACCAGGTCTAAACCAGGTCTAAAGCAGGTCTAAAGCAGGTCTAAACCAGGTCTAAACCAGGTCTAAACCAAGTCTAAAAAAGGACTAAACCAGGTCTAAACCAGGACTAAACCAGGTCTAAACCAGGACTAAACCAGGACTAAACCAGGTCTAAACCAGGTCTAAACCAGGACTAAACCAGGACTAAACCAGGTCTAAACCAGGTCTAAACCAGGACTAAACCAGGTCTAAACCAGGTCTAAACCAGGACTAAACCAGGTCTAAACCAGGTCTAAACCAGGTCTAAACCAGGTCTAAACCAGGACTAAACCAGGTTTAAACCAGGTCTAAACCAGGTCTAAACCAGGACTAAACCAGGTTTAAACCAGGTCTAAACCAGATCTAAACCAGATCTAAACCAGGTCTAAACCAGCACTAAACCAGGTCTAAACCAGGACTAAACCAGGTCTAAACCAGGTCTAAACCAGGTCTAAACCAGGTCTAAACCAGGTCTAAAACTAGGTCTAAAGCAGGTCTAAACCAGGACTAAACCAGGACAAAACCAGATCTAAACCAGGTCTAAACCAGCACTAAACCAGGTCTAAACCAGGACTAAACCAGGTCTAAACCAGGTCTAAACCAGGTCTAAACCAGGACTAAACCAGGTCTAAACCAGGTCTAAACCAGGACTAAACCAGGTCTAAACCAGGACTAAAGCAGGTCTAAACCAGCACTAAACCAGATCTAAACCAAATCTAAACCAGGTCTAAACCAGCACTAAATCAGGTCTAAACCAGGTCTAAACCAGGACTAAACCAGGTCTAAACCAGGTCTAAACCAGGACTAAACCAGGTCTAAACCAGGTCTAAACCAGGACTAAACCAGGTCTAAACCAGGACTAAACCAGGTCTAAACCAGCACTAAACCAGGTCTAAACCAGGACTAAACCAGGTCTAAACCAGCACTAAACCAGGTCTAAACCAGGACTAAACCAGGTCTAAACCAGGACTAAACCAGGTCTAAACCAGGTCTAAACCAGGTCTAAACCAGGACTAAACCAGGTTTAAACCAGGTCTAAACCAGGTCTAAACCAGGTCTAAACCAGGTCTAAACCAGGTCTAAACCAGGTCTAAACCAGCTCTAAACCAGGTCTAAAACTAGGTCTAAACCAGGTCTAAACCAGGTCTAAAACTAGGTCTAAAGCAGGTCTAAACCAGGACACAACCAAGACTAAACCAGGTTTAAACCAGGTATAAATCAGGTCTAAACCAGGACAAAACCAGATCTAAACCAGGTCTAAACCAGCACTAAACCAGGTCTAAACCAGGTCTAAACCAGAACTAAACGAGAACTAAACCAGGACTAAACCAGGTCTAAACCAGGATTAAACCAGGACTAAACCAGGACTAAACCAGGACTAAACCAGGTCTAAACCGGGATTAAACCAGGACTAAACCAGGACTAAACCAGGTCTAAACCAGGACTAAACCAGGACTAAACCAGGACTAAACCAGGACTAAACCAGGTCTAAACCAGGACTAAACCAGGACTAAACCAGGTCTAAACCAGGACTAAACCAGGACTAAACCAGGACTAAACCAGGACTAAACCAGGTCTAAACCAGGATTAAACCAGGACTAAACCAGGACTAAACCAGGTCTAAACCAGGTCTAAACCAGGTCTAAACCAGGACTAGAGTCAGTTCACCTTTCACCTACATCAGATGGAGTTTGTGAGTTTAAGTCGACGAGGCAGAGACACGAGTTTAGGTCAGTGGGGCAGAAACTGAGACCGAGAAAAACAACAAAATACCAACAGGAGGAAAAAAAACACTGAACCAGGTCTGAACGAGAACCAAAGAATTCACACTTTTACTTCGTCTTAAATTAAACAAATTCAAAACTTATTTTCAACTCCGGTGGCATGTTTGTGTGTACGTTTAACCGTCAGGGGAACTCGGTGCTTTTCTGGCGGCAACGCATCGTTGAAACTCTGCAATGCAAAACTCTTCGTTACATAACCCTGATCAGATCTTACGTACACCTGCTGGATTTGATAATAATAATTTCCATCCATCCGTCCCAGGGCAGCTGTGGCTAGAATAATGACGATAGTGTAGAGTTTGGATTCAGGTCAGAGTTCCTGTTTTGTTGTAGTAAAGAAAAAGTACCATTTGAGTGAAAGTTTAGTCTAGTCGTGGTTTATCCCTGGTTTGGACCTGATTTAGTCCTGGTTTAGTTCTGGTTTAATCCTGGTTTAGTCTTGGTTTAGTTCTGGTTTAATCTTGGTTTGGACCTGATTTAGTCCTGGTTTAGTTCTGGTTTAATCCTGGTTTGGACCTAATTTAGTCCTGGAAACTACCTGATTTAGTCCTGAAAACCAGGACTAAACAAGGACTAAACTAGAACTAAACCAGAACTAAACAAGGACTTAAGGAGGACTAAACTAGAACTAAACCAGGACTAAACTAAAGTTGTAAACACAAAGTTACAGGATTTATTTTAGTGTATTAAATCTTTTTGCCTGTAGAATTGTCAGTCATTCCAGCAGTTTTTGTAGCGTTCCCCTGTGACCTGTGTGCTGCTGTGCTTGTGTTGTGCAGGATGTCTCTGGACAGCGGGTTCCTCACAGACGAGGAGTTCCTGTGCTCCATCTGTCTGGACCTGTTCACAAACCCCGCCTCCACGCCGTGTGGTCACAGCTTCTGCCTGTGCTGCATCAGCAAGTACTGGGACGGAGCCAAGGTCAGAGCAGAGAGCAAAACACAAACAAACAAATAAACACACACACAAATACAAAGAAATAAAAGAAATAAAAAGGAGCCAATGTCAGACCAGAGACAGCAAAAAACAAACAAAAACACACAAATAAATAATATGAATACAATAATAATATATAATATGAATTAATAATATGAATACAATTAATAAAAAGGAGCCAAGGTCAGGGGCAGCAGAAGAACACAAATACAAACAAACACAAACAAAAAACACACAAATACAAATAAATAAAATAAATAAAAAGGAGCCAAAGTCAGACCAGAGCCAGCAAAAAAACAAAACACAAACACAAACACAAACACAAATACAAATACAAATACAAATACAAATACAAATAAAATAAAAATAAATAAATAAATAAATAAATAAATAAATAAATAAATAAATAAATAAATAATAATAAAATAACACACACACAAATTCAAATAAATATAAATAAAATGAATAAAAATGAATAAAAAGGAGCCAAGGTCAGACCAGAGACGGCAAAAAAACAAAACAAAAAAACAAATAAATAACAACAACAACAACAAGCAACAACAACAGACAACAGAGATGGCAACAACAACAACAACAACAACAACAATAATAATAATAATAATAACAATAATAATAACAACAACAATAATAATAATACATTCTTATTCTTATAAACTATAATGAAAAATCCAAAACGATCCAAAACCTTGGACATCACAAGGTGGAACAGAGTGAGTATATTTTGCTTAATACAGGACCTTTAAAGGCGCTGTAGGAAAATAGGATATAAAATAGATGAGAAAACAGTGTCATTTGGCCCTTTAAGGTGTTGAAAGTCTCTGAACTCATTCACCTCTTGGGGGAACGGGGTCGGGGTTTGGCTCACGTTTTTTTTGGAATTGTAAAAATGCCATTGTGTACTTGACCTGTTTTTTAAAGTAATGACATGAGCGGTGTGGCGTTGCCGTCAGTCAAACTTTTCCACGTAGTTTCAGCCTCTAATCTTCAGCTAATTATCCGTCACTAATGACTCCAAACCGGTGGAGCGTCCTTAAGGGTTCATGTGAAATCTAAAAACTCTCAGTACTGCACTTTCTCCTTTTGAATCAGAGTTGTAATGCCAGGACTGTCTTATTATGTGTTTTCTAAAACGTTTTTTATTGTATATTGTACGTTCTAAAATCTGCACAATGTATCGCCAAAGTATTTATATTAACTGACGATAATAAATTATATCAAAACTTAACTGAACAATAACACCAAGGTTCTTCAAAAATACAGTTTTTATATGACTGCCTCCATGGAAATGTTATGTCTAAAACCAGGACTAAACCAGGACTAAACGAGGTCTAAACCAGATCTAAACCAGGTCTAAACCACGTCTAAACCACGTCTAAACCACGTCTAAACCACGTCTAAACCAGGTCTAAACCAGGTCTAAACCAGGTCTAAACCAGGTCTAAACCACGTCTAAACCAGGTCTAAACCAGGACTAAACCACGTCTAAACCAGGTCTAAACCAGGTCTAAACAAGGACTAAACCAGATCTAAACCAGGTCTAAACCGGGTCTAAACCAGGTCTAAACAAGGACTAAACCAGGTCTAAACCAGGACTAAACTAGGTCTAAACCGGGTCTAAACCAGGTCTAAACCAGGTCTAAACCAGGACTAAACCAGGTCTAAACTAGGTCTAAAACAGGTCTAAACCAGGTCTAAAACAGGACTAAACCAGGTCTAAACCAGGACTAAACCAGGTCTAAACCAGGTCTAAAACAGGTCTAAACCAGGACTAAACCAGGACTAAACCAGGACTAAACCAGGTCTAAACCAGGTCTAAACCAGGTCTAAACCAGGACTAAACCAGGTCTAAACCACGTCTAAACCAGGTCTAAACCAGGTCTAAACAAGGACTAAACCAGATCTAAACCAGGTCTAAACCGGGTCTAAACCAGGTCTAAACAAGGACTAAACCAGGTCTAAACCAGGACTAAACTAGGTCTAAACCGGGTCTAAACCAGGTCTAAACCAGGTCTAAACCAGGACTAAACCAGGTCTAAACCAGGTCTAAACTAGGTCTAAAACAGGTCTAAACCAGGTCTAAAACAGGACTAAACCAGGTCTAAACCAGGACTAAACCAGGTCTAAACCAGGTCTAAAACAGGTCTAAACCAGGACTAAACCAGGACTAAACCAGGACTAAACCAGGTCTAAACTAGGTCTAAACCAGGACTAAACCAGATCTAAACCAGGACTAAACCAGGTCTAGGCCAGATCTAAACCAGGACTAAACCAGGTCTAAGCTAGGCCTAAACCAGGTCTAAACCAGGTCTAAAACAGGTCTAAAACAGGACTAAACCAGGTCTAAACCAGGACTAAACCAGGTCTAAACCAGGTCTAAAACAGGTCTAAACCAGGACTAAACCAGGACTAAACCAGGACTAAACCAGGTCTAAACCAGGTCTAAACCAGATCTAAACCAGGACTAAACCAGGTCTAGGCCAGATCTAAACCAGGACTAAACCAGGTCTAAGCTAGGCCTAAACCAGGTCTAAACCAGGTCTAAACCAGGTCTAAACAAGGACTAAACCAGATCTTAACCGGGTCTAAACCAGGTCTAAACAAGGACTAAACCAGGTCTAAACCAGGACTAAACCAGGACTAAACCAGGTCTAAACCAGGTCTAAACCAGGACTAAACCAGATCTAAACCAGGACTAAACCAGGTCTAGGCCAGATCTAAACCAGGTCTAAGCTAGGCCTAAACCAGGTCTAAACCAGGTCTAAACCAGGTCTAAACAAGGACTAAACCAGATCTAAACCGGGTCTAAACCAGGTCTAAACAAGGACTAAACCAGGTCTAAACCAGGACTAAACCAGGTCTAAACCGGGTCTAAACCAGGTCTAAACCAGGTCTAAACCAGGTCTAAACCAGGACTAAACCAGGTCTAAGCTAGGCCTAAACCAGGTCTAAACCAGGTCTAAACTAGGTCTAAAACAGGTCTAAACCAGGTCTAAAACAGGACTAAACCAGGTCTAAACCAGGATTAAACCAGGTCTAAACTAGGTCTAAACTAGGTCTAAACCAGGTCTAAACCAGGTCTAAACCAGGTCTAAACCAGGACTAAACCAGGTCTAAACCAGGTCTAAACCAGGTCTAAACCAGGTCTAAACCAAGACCAAACCAGGTCTAAAGTATTTATATTCACTGACGATAAAAACTGATATCGAAACCCAAATTATCACAATAACGCCAAGGTTCTTCATCTGACAAAAATACAGTTTTTGTCTTCATGGAAATGTTATGTCTTTGTCTAGAATGTTCCACAGTATAGATTAAACCGACTGTATCTATCACTACGGAGACGAGTGCAGTGCTTTATGGGAATTCATAGCCACTGGAGACGACTTGAAACTCACATTATCCGGCCCGGTTATTTGTTGGTGGTTTGGGATTCTGAAATGTGACGCAGGAGTCAGATTTCCCTGATTGATCACTCTGTACGTTAAGGAATATTATTATATTATATATAATATAGTATAATATTACATATTATAATATTACAGGCCAGAAACTGGGAAAAAACAAACAAACAAAAAATAAATAAATAATATCAATAAAAAGGAGCCAAAGTCAGACCAGAGATGGCAATAAAATAAAATAAAATATAATAATTAAAAAAAAAAAAAAACACGCACACACACACAAATACAAATATATAAAATTAATAAAAAGGAGCCAAGGTCAGACCAGAGACGGCAAGAAAAAAAAAAAGACAACACAAATACAAATAAATAAAAAGGAGCCAAGGTAAAAAATAAAATAAAATAAAAAAAAGAGAAAACTTTACCAGAGGACTAGTCTGGTTAACACCTGACCATATCACAAGTGAGATATGGGTCTGGAAACTCGCTTCGAAAAATCCCGTAGCGGAGGTGTGGTTAGCGATTGCCAACGGCCGTTTATTGGGCGTTATGAATGTCTATCACTGAGCGTATACGTAAGTCCATAGCCAATCATGTCAGTTGTCAGTTCAAACTACAAGCTTCCGTTTGTCATGTAGTACGCGTCACCGTCTTGCCACACCTCCCCCGCTCTCTGATTGGGGACCTAAATCTGGGACTCTCGCTTGGACGAGCTGCCAGGCCTCTGCCTTCCAGTTCGAAACGAACGGAAGCGGCCTGGGAATTCCCAGGCTACCAGAGGACACTTCTACTTTTAGAAATGTTCAAGTTTCAAGAGATGTACTGTCATTTGTCATTGTCGTAGAAAATAACTAAATTACGCTTTGAGCATCAAACACTGCAGAGTTTGACATCAAAAATATGTCTTTATGTGTCAGTGCTAAGGAGCTAACGCTAACTTTTATTAAAACCTAGTGTAGATTATTTCAGTCTCTGTTGGAAACCAGACCGTTTCTCCGATTGAAACTCGCAGACCTCCGTTGTGTTTTTACTCTACGTTCACTTCTCGTCCTGTTCCTTAGGTTTGCCAGTGCCCTTTGTGCAAGAAGACGTACTACAAGAAACCCGATCTGCAGATAAACCGAACGCTGAGGGAGATCACGGAGCACTTCAAATCCATGCGAGAAGATCGGATTGACGGAGCGAAGGAGACGGCGCAAAAACGAGGAAAATCTCACCCTCGCAACAACCTGCTCAACCAGATCCAGAAGAAACTGTCCAAGCGCAATGGTGAGGCACACCGACAAAACAAATACTTATATACTATTTAAAGCTGCACTGTGGAACTTTTCAGCCACCTTCTTGTCTCTATGGAGATGTTATTGCTTTGCCTTGATGTTCCACAGTAGTTTCAAAGACTATTCTGTTATAATATAATTTTAAATCACAATATTCATCTAAAACAACTTCGTAAAAGAAATTCAATTTGTCAACTGGACAAAGTTTATTTGGTCGAAGACGTTTCGCAGCTCATCCAAACTTCTTCATCAGTTCATGAACTGGATGAGCTACGAAACGTCTTTTATTGATATTATTTATTTGTATTTGTGTGTTTTTTTAAATTATTATTATTATTATCATTATATTTTTTTTTCCATCTCTGGTCTGACCTTGGCTCCTTTTTATTTATATAGTTGATTCGTATTTGTGTTTTGTTTTTGTTTTTTTCCATTCTGTGGTTTAACCTTGGCTCCTTTTCATTATTTTTTTTAATTTATTTATATTATTATTATTATTTTTATTTTATTATTATTATTTTTTTAAATATTTATTTTATTTATTTCTCTTCCCATCTCTGGTCTGGCTTTGGCTCATTTTTATTGATATTATTTATTTGTATTTGTGTTGACAAATTGAATTTCTCCCTTTACCGTGGATTCTACCTGGACGACTGAGGGATTCTTCACACATTCGTAAAAGAAACAAACGCTCTGACTTCGGCGTTAGAAAACCGCCGATGTCGCCGTAAAACGTCATCGCAACAATTTTTAAAAAATGTATCAAATTCAGTACACAACACTGCAAAATTCTATGCGTATCACCGATTAACAAAATGAAACTGGAGAACGAAGTGCGTACATCAGTGGGATCGTACTGGTGGAAACGGGGGTTGATCGGCAAAAGGGCGTCTTGAAAATAAATGAATAAAGACTTTTCTTGACATTCAAAGACGGTTCACATCGATCCAAACACAAACACAAATGAAAGAAACGGAGAAACAGGAGATGCAGGTATTTAAAGGCCGTTTTGAACAGGTTTTTCAAGCTTTTTTTGAACATGGGGAGTGTGGATGAGTCTCTGAGGTGTTTGGGCAGGAGTTCCAGAGCGGAGAAGGTCCTGTAACCCCAGGTCTGATGTTCAAGTCCTGGTGGGAGGAGACGGGAGGTTGGCTTTTACAGGAGGAGGAGTCAGTGGAGATCTTTGAGGACAGGGGAGCCAGTGGAGATCTTTGAGGACAGGGGAGTCAGTGGAGATCTTTGAGGACAGGGGAGCCGGTGGAGATCTTTAAAGACAGGGAGCCAGTGGAGATCTTTAAAGACAGGGAGCCAGTGGAGATCTTTGAGGACAGGGGAGCCAGTGGAGATCTTCGAGGAATGGGGAGTCAGTGGAGATCTTTGAGGACAGGGGAGCCAGTGGAGATCTTTGAGGACAGGGGAGCCGGTGGAGATCTTTAAAGACAGGGAGCCAGTGGAGATCTTTGAGGACAGGGGAGCCAGTGGAGATCTTTGAGGACAAGGGAGCTGGTGGAGATCTTTAAAGACAGGGAGCCAGTGGAGATCTTTGAGGACAGGGGAGCCGGTGGAGATCTTTGAGGACAGGGGAGCCGGTGGAGATCTTTGAGGACAGGGGAGCCGGTGGAGATGTTTGAGGACAGAGGTGATGTGTTCACAGGATGAGGAGCCAGTGGAGATCTTTGAGGACAGGACAGTGAGGAGGCGGGCAGCAGAGTTCTGGATGTTCTGGAGTCTGTGGAGGAGTTTGGAGGGTGAACCGTAGAGCAGGTGTCGCAGTAGTCGAGGCGGGAGGTGACGAAGGCGTGGATGAGGGTTTCAGCAGACTGAGGGGAGAGGGACGTTGCGGAGGTGATAGACGACTCAAATACCCACGAATCGCTCCTTTGTGTTCACTGAGCTTTGTCCTGCTCCACAGAGAGACTGGCCATTTCGCTCCCAGAAACGGAGAACGTACTCACCCACCACCACGGGCAACACCACAGCTCCTCCCCTCGACGTGGCTCCTTCTCCAACGGCTCCTCCCCCCCTGAGCACGGCTCCTCCCCCCTCCCCTGGTCACCGGCGAGCGACTCTCCGCCCCTTCCTCCCGCTCGCTGGTTCAGACCCACCCAGAGGCGCTTCACCCTGAGCGGAGCCGGAGAGATCCAGAACCTGCCCCTGTGCCCCTCACACAGCCGGGCCATCATGGTGAGCGACCGGAGGTTTAGAACCAGAACCAGAACCAGAGCGGCCACAGCTCCTTTCATTGGGGCCAAGCACCGAAGGTGCAAGGCACCATAGTATTTCTACTGATTCTTATTATTATTATACATTATTCCTCTGACCATGGGAGTCTATGGCAACCCCTAGAACCGTCTGGTAAAAAGTTGTGTAATTTTGCATGCACATTCCAGCCAGTCTCCTCATTACCCACAGCGATTTATAGGCCCCCAGCCCCAACCGTCTAGTGCCACCAGCAGGTCAAATTTGCAGGAATTTTCAGGAATTTTCTGCGTTGCTAGGCAAGGCAGAAATGTACCTTTGATCTGTCTTTGATGTGTCTTTGATTTAGCCAAAGTGAGCTCATATCTCGGGAACCCTTCATAGGAAGCCTGGGAGCCTGGCTAACAGACCCTGTCAGACTCTGTCAGACTCTGTTAGACCCTGTCAGACCCTGTTAGACCCTGTCAGACCCTGTCAGACTCTGTTAGACCCTGTCAGACTCTGTTAGACCCTGTCAGACCCTGCATGCGGCCTACATGCTGAGGCCTACATGCCCCTTCGGTGCTTGGCCCCACATTGCTGCTTGCAGCTATATTTATTTCTGTGTTTGTGTACAGTTGTTTATTTGTATTTGTTTCAATGTTTGTGTGTTTGTGTACACTTGTGTATTTGTGTACAGTTGTGTACAGTTGTGTGATTGTGTACAGTTGTGTGTTTGTGTACAGTTGTGTATTTGTGTACACTTGTGTATTTGTGTACAGTTGTATATTTGTGTTGTGTACAGTTGTATATTTGTGTTGTGTACAGTTGTATATTTGTATATTTGTGTTGTGTACAGTTGTATTGTCAGACGGATCAGATGTGTATCTGTCCTGAGTGTGAGGAGGAGGAGCATCCAGACCACGACGTCATCAGCATCGAGACTCAATGGAAGGAAACCAAAGTATGACTACTACTACTGCTACTGCTACTACTGCTACTACTGCTACTACTACTGCTACTACTGCTACTACTACTGCTACTACTGCTACTACTACTACTACTACTACTACTACTACTACTACTACTACTACTACTACTACTACTACTACTACTACTACTACTACTAGTTATAGTCATAGTTTGCTTTATTGTCGAAAAACCATATGTACATAGAGTGAATTCGAAATTTCGTTTCCCCGCTAACCAGGCAGGACAGTGATAGAGTGGGTAGGGGAGGGGCCGCTGCGCCGCCGACTCGGAGATGCAAAGTGGAAAAGATGCAATACAATCAATGACAATTATTCACAACATGTAATGACAGAAAAACAATTGGACACGTAACATACAGTGTTTTTTTCTTTGGCGACAAGGAGGAAGGGTGTGGGGCAAGGGAGCAGATCAGAAATCAATTAAATTGATTGAAAACTGAAGTAGAAGCAGACATCCTAAAAATAGACAGGGCAGTATTACTTAATACATGTGTGTGAGCCGAATGGAATGTCTTGTTTTGTTTTGCAGAGTGCTGTGAGATAAGCCGCAGCAGCTGTCGGCCTTGGACGTGTTTGTGCAGAAGGTTCAGTCAAAACAAAGAGTCCAGTCCAGTTGGATCACATTTTCCAGGAGAATTGATTACCAAGGGGAATTTAACATAATCGATACATTTTAGAACCCAGGTGAACAGAAAATTTGCCAGAACCCTGTTTCTGTCAGGTCCCCACTTCCTGCAGGTCCACTCCTCCCCCTGGCACATATGATAATGAATACGGACTGAGCCGCTGTTCCCCACAGTTCCAAATCCATTTATCCACGATGTTATCCAGCACCAGGAGGATCCCACAGATAGATGAAACAGTTCATCTGTGTTTTTCCTTCTGATGTTGTTCCCCCGAGTTCGCAGTTCCCCGTACTGTCCGGCGGATCAGGGCTCTTTTATCCGCTCGGCTCCAATTAGTGATGGTTCAGAAAACATCCCCCAGACCAATCCAGATGTTCTGCCATCAAGATTCCAATAGTAATCGCTCCGTGTGCTCCGGTAACAGTGGTGCCAGGCACACAACGCGTCCTTCGTGTATCAGGCAGCACGTTCCCTTAGGACTGACCGGCTCTTCAGACCGGCGCTCCTCTGTGAAAAAAGTGTAGGGACCAGCTTTATCCAATTCATGATTTAGGATTTGAAAAATCTGTTCCAACAGGAGGAAAAAAGACGAGACGAGAGAAATAAAACATCAAACAGAGCAAAGATAAGGGAGGAAGAGGAAAGTGTGTCCGCTCCTCATGACAGCTAGGAGTGAAAAAAAAAAAAAACTGCTACTGCTACTACTACTACTACTGCTACTACTACCACTACTACCACTACTGCTACTACTACCACTACCGCTACCACTACTACTACTACTACTACCACTACTACCACTACCACCACCACCACCACCACCACCACTACTACCACTACTACTACTACTACTACTCTGTACCTTTGTGTTTTCAGGTGTATTTGAGTACTTTGGAGAAAGAGGTTGAGGACATGATCAAGGAGCGTGTCGCAAAACTGTCTGCGATCCAAGAATCGATGTCCAAACTGGAGGCAAGTTATTCATTTCTAGTTTATTTTTAGTTTCTATGAATGGAAATAAACAAACCAGAACTGTCCATAAAGATCGTAAAGGTCCTGGATTATGCAAAACGGACTCCTGTGAGCTTTAAGTCATGTTCTGATGATGTTTCCTCTGCAAAAACAGACCTGGAGTTGTGTTTTGTTTCTTTCACATGTTTGAGTAACCTTCAAGTCATGATGTGGTAGTATTGTTTCTTCTTTTTCGCCTTTTATTCAGTAGATTTGGCAATTCCAAAGCTGAAATTATCCAGATGATTCTAGTGAAGGTGCGTGAAGTTTAAAAACACAGTGAAGCGAGGGTTTTCAGAAGAACTCGACGTAAATCTGCAGAGTTTGTGCGTTTAAACGTGTGAATGAAACAAAACACAACTCCAGAATATGTTTGCGATGAGGAAACAACACAACCTCGATCACAGCGGAACGGCTTAACGTGTGGATGTCTCAAAAAAAAATCCAAAATATGTGAAGTTTTGAGGTTGTGCCTGAAGTCAGACCCGTGAGAACGCTTGGAACAATAAAACAAGCCGTCAAACTGGTTTATTTTAGTTTAAGTTTGAGAAATGTGTCACGTTTGGAGCTTTTAACCTCGTCAATCAAAACATACCTGGAGTCATGTTTTGTTTTACTGCTGTGTGTTTGAGTCAAACTAGTTTCCCAACAAGAATTCAAAATCCTGCACTGGTATACGACATTAAAGGTCCCATGACATGGTACTTCTTGATGCTTTTATATGGCTCCTTAATGGTTCCCTAATACTGTAAATGAATCCTTCTTCAAAATCAACACTCACTGCATGAGATATGACTCTGACAGTCTTCATGAGGCTAGATATGTGTCTAAAATGCTTTATTCTGAGTGTTGCTGCTTCACTGCAAATGAGAAGGACAGAGAGATTGGCTAAGGAGCGGGGGGGGGGTTTCCCCCGCAGCTCTGCACCGCTGTCTGCTCGCTTCCGTATTTTACACACGAAGACAGATGGGAGACTTTGCAATGAAAAAAAGCATATTTACACAGAAAATAAAATTAAACCACTGGTATTTCAGAGGTCCAGAGGGTCGGGTAAGGGACTTACGAGCCTAGAAACACTTGGACGTGCCTCCAGGCAAATAAAAAAACGCATTTCGCATTGTAGCGCATTCACAGTCCAAACTCTATGGGCGGGATATACAGGGACGCTGAGCGGAGACAGAGGGAGGGGCTGGAGCTGCATTTGCCGATCTGACGTCAATAAGGTGCCTTGTCCGAACTCGCCCGTTTGAACACTGGTTTTGTGTAACACAGAAAAGGACCGCAAATGCTCAGTTTAGACATTTCGCAACTTTTAGCCATGGGGGGTAAACAGGGTAGGGGAGCTCACATTAACGTTCAAAAACCTCAGAAAGTGAACATTTCATGCCATGGGACCTTTAAAGAGTCCGTACAGTATTTTGCCGTTTTCTGATCGTTGTTCTAATGTCCGTTCCTCATCACAAACAGAAGTTTGGGGAGTTGGAGTTGTGTTTTGCTTTTTACACATGCTCATTTCTCAAAAACACTCTGAAAACACTTGTTCCTCCTTGTGATGTCATGCGGTGATACAGGAAGTGCTCCACACGCCTTCATTAGAATGAAGGTGTGTGGAGCACGAAACGTTCTCAACCTTCTCGCCCAAAAGAAAAAAAAGCGCCAACAACTCCCCATAACCATGTTCTTCACTCGGAAAAAGACGCCTGCACCGAGGCCGAGCGGCGCCAGGACGAAGAGGCCCGGTCAGAGGAACTGTGAAAAACGTAAAGTTGTTAGCCTGGGAATTCCCAGGCCGCTTCCGTTCGTTTCGAACTGGAAGGCGGCCTGGAAACTCGTCCAAGCGAGAGTCCCAGATTTAGGGCCCCAATCAGAGAGCGGGGGAGGTGTGGCAAGACGGTGACACGTACTACATGACAAACGGAAGCTTGTAGTTTGAACTGACAACTGACATGATTGGCTATGGACTTACGTATACGCTCAATGATAGACATTCATAACGCCCAATAAACGGCCGTTGGCAATCGCTAACCACACCTCCGCTACGGGATTTTTTTATGGTCAGGTGTTAACCAGACTATAAAGTTGTCCTACTTCGCGGATTTCCCTTATCGTGGGTTATTTTTAGAACGTAACCACCGCGATATATGAGGGACCGCTGTAATAATAAAAAAGATTCTCACATTTGTGTTGTAGCTCCTTCAGATCTGATTTAGTTTGTCTCATTTTTGTGTCTGTTTGTGTTTGAACAGTGTATAGAATTTTATCTTTAGACAGTTGGGTTGTGGTACAGTATGAGAGTTCACAAATCAAACTTCCTGTCATGTCCCTGTCAGGCCTCCGTACAGCAGCAGACGGCGGGGAGTCTGTCGTTCTTCTTGGCTCTGGTCTCGTCCGTCGAGCGCGCTCAGTCCGACTTTTTGGAGACTCTGGAAATGAAGCGGCGCGCTGCAGAACTACAGGCCCAAACCTCCACACGTCAGATTCAGACGGAACTGGACCAGCTCCGGACCAGACAGACCCAGATCCAGGACCTGAGCCGGACCGAGGACCACGTCCAAGGACTGAAGGTGCCACAGGCCTGTACAGGGGGAAACGTAGAGGTGCACTGTGTAACTTTGTGGTTGGGGGTCCGCCACCTGCTTGTTTCTATGGATACGTCATTCCTCTGTCTGGAATGTTCCACAGTGTGACTTTAAACAGCTCTACTTTACATTTATTCAATCACAGGTGGTTTTAGAGCTCAAAAATTTCTATAAAAACAGACATTCTGACTGTGAGCGGGGTCGCCTCTCCACAGATCTGACCTGGAACCTGGTCCGGTTCGGTCTCTGTGAAGATAGAAAGCTTTAAAACCATACTGTGGAATATTCCAGACAAAGCAATAACATCTGCATGGAGAAAAGCGTCTGATGGACCCTCCAAAAGCAAAGTTACACACCTTTAAAGTGCATGATAGGCTTTCTTTTTTTTTTTTACTTAATTTAGCAGAATAAGATAAGATAAGACTTTATTGATCTCACACAGGAGAAATTTACTTGTCACAGTAGCTCCAGGACAGTTTGAACAAGAAAGAAAAGTGCATGCAGCAAGAATGGAATAAAATAAGTAATAATAAACAGTAACTAGGAGAGTGTGGAAAAACGATATTTCCCGTCTGGACTCTACAGTGGAGTTGTACAGTCTGATGGCGGTGGGGATGAAGGATCTGCGGTAGCGCTCCTTCTTGCACTGGGGGTGCCTCAGTCGGCTGCTGAAGGAGCTGCTCAGCTCCTCTACAGTCCGGTGCAGAGGGTGAGAGGTGTCGTCCATGATGGACACAAGTTTGTCCAGCACCCTCCTCTCAGCCACCTCCTCTACAGAGTCCAGAGGACAGCCCAGGACAGAGCTGGCCCTCCTGACCAGCTTATTAAGTCTCTTCCTGTCCCGCTCAGTGCTGCTCGGGGCCCAGCAGACGACAGCGTAGAGGAGAGCAGAGGCCACCACAGAGTCATAAAAAGTCTTGAGCAGAGGCCTGGACACTCCAAAGGACCTCAGTCTCCTCAGGAGGAGGGGGCGACTTTGGCCCTTCTTGTACAGGGCGTCGGTGTTGTGGGACCAGTCCAGTTTATTGTTGAGGTGAACACCCAGGTACTTGAAACTGTCCACAGTCTCTATGTCCTGCCCCTGGATGTTCACCGGTGAGTGAGGTAGTGGTCTCCTCCTGAAGTCCATCACCAGCTCCTTTGTCTTACTGGTGTTCAGGCTCAGGTGGTTGCGCCCACACCAGTCCACAAAGTCACTGATGACCGAGCGGTACTCCAGCTCGTTCCTCTCAGACACACAGCCCACAATGGCCAAGTCGTCGGAGAACTTCTGGAGATGGCAGCTGTCCGTGTTGTATGAGAAGTCCGAAGTCTGAATTAAACCTGTTTTAAATATAAATTATAGTTTTCCACCAATCGAGAAGCAATTTGCGAAGAAACCTTTAGGAAATTTCAGGAAGTATGGAGTTCCACACTGACAGATCCTGTAACTGCTGAACATTCCGTCATAGGCACACACGTACAACACCCCAGCATGATTCAGTGCAAAGTATCAACTGTATCAAACACTAACTGGTCTTCCTTCTCCCCAGATGCTTCCCTCTCTGTGGACCCCTCCCCTGCGCTCTGATCGGACCCACCCCTGTGTGACCTTTGACCTCGGGGCGGAGGCGGTGTACCGGGCCCTGTCGCTTCAGCTGCAGAAGTTTCAGGACGAACTTCTGACCATCGCAGAGACAGGTGAGGGAGGTGGGACAGGTGAGGGAGGTGGGACAGGTGAGGGAGGTGGGACAGGTGAGGGAGGTGGGACAGGAGATCCAGGGGGGGGGGTGTTCCATCAAAGTTCCAGTTCCGGGTACATGCTGGCGCGTTCTTGGTGTCGATGCTCCACCGTACGCTTTTTAGTATTTTTAACTGTCTGCGGCACTGCGATTGTCGTCTACATGGGAATCGTGCCACCAAAAAGGACCCCAACGGCGGAGGAAATCGAGGAGCTAAAAATTTCTCTCGGTTTCCTGTCAGAGCTGCGGAAGTCGACAGAGGCCATATTCATAAGTAATATTTTTTCTTCCTTGTTATCCCGAGATAACAAGATAATTAAATAAAACAGTTATTCCGTGAGAAAACAACTGAAACGTTTACAGCCACGTTGTGACAGGCTGACTCAGGTTTGATCGAGGTTTAGTCCAGGTTTAGTCCAGGTTTAGTCCAGGTTTGATCCAGGTTTGATCCAGGTTTAGTCCAGGTTTAGTCCAGGTTTAGTCCAGGTTTAGTCCAGGTTTGGTCCAGGTTTGGTCCAGGTTTAATCCAGGTTTAATCCAGGTTTAATCCAGGTTTAGTCCAGGTTTAGTCCAGGTTTGATCCAGGTTTAGTCCAGGTTTAGTCCAGGTTTGGTCCAGGTTTGGTCCAGGTTTGGTCCAGGTTTGGTCCAGGTTTAGTCCAGGTTTAGTCCAGGTTTAGTCCAGGTTTAGTCCAGGTTTGGTCCAGGTTTGGTCCAGGTTTGATCCAGGTTTGATCCAGGTTTGATCCAGGTTTGATCCAGGTTTAGTCCAGGTTTAGTCCAGGTTTAGTCCAGGTTTAGTCCAGGTTTAGTCCAGGTTTGGTCCAGGTTTGGTCCAGGTTTGGTCCAGGTTTGGTCCAGGTTTGGTCCAGGTTTGGTCCAGGTTTAGTCCAGGTTTAGTCCAGGTTTAGTCCAGGTTTGATCCAGGTTTGATCCAGGTTTGGTCCAGGTTTGGTCCAGGTTTAGTCCAGGTTTAGTCCAGGTTTAGTCCAGGTCTGATCCAGGTTTAGTCCAGGTGTGATCCAGGTTTAGTCCAGGTCTGATCCAGGTTTAGTCCAGGTCTGATCCAGGTTTAGTCCAGGTGTGATCCAGGTTTAGTCCAGGTGTGATCCAGGTTTAGTCCAGGTCTGATCCAGGTTTAGTCCAGGTCTGATCCAGGTTTAGTCCAGGTTTAGTCCAGGTTTAGTCCAGGTTTAGTCCAGGTTTGGTCCAGGTTTGGTCCAGGTTTGATCCAGGTTTAGTCCAGGTTTAGTCCAGGTTTAGTCCAGGTTTAGTCCAGGTTTGGTCCAGGTTTAGTCCAGGTTTAGTACAGGTTTAGTCCAGGTTTAGTCCAGGTTTTATGTCTGGCAGTCAGGCTGACTTCGGGGCTGTTTCTCATTCTGAATAGAACTGCCGCTCATAATTAATTGCGTTCATTTTTATAACGCGTTAATTTTCAGTGTAATGACCGGAGTTTTTCATATTAAACAGACTTAGTGGTTTAATAAAGACTTTTAGTATCACAGCCATGAGATAACCTTTGTTTTTTTACTGAACCATATCGAAATATATCGTATCATACCGATTTGAAAGTGCGCTGTATCGAAAAACGTATCATATCGTGGCCGATGTATCCAGGTGTGCGTCATATCGGCAACTTCTGTAGATTCTCACTGACAACATCCAAACTATGACAAATATGAGATGGAGTAAACAAAATAAACTCAAAATAAACTCCAAACTTGGTCACTGCTTTGAGGCACAAAACCATTTCAGGAGACTTGATTACGAAGCTCACAGAAGGACAAGGGTTTGCAGAACATTTGACAAAGCAAAGGTTGGAGATTCTGAGGATTTGGATCTGAGGAGGGTTTTTAGGGTTTGAGAGAAGAAGTCGGTCTAAATGTGCAGGGTTTGTGCGGTAAACACGTGAATGAAACAAAAAACATTTCCATAACGACTGTAAAATTCTCTTTTTTAGGTTTCCCGGACACGGCCCTGGAGTCATGTCTGGTCCAAACTCAACCCAGTGAGTCCAAGTGTGCTCAGAATAATGTCTGCTGCGTTCACTTTACTCTTTCTTCACCTAATGAGTGTTTTTTTTATGATTTCAGGAGAGAGAGGAGTGCAGGAGTACGCAGGTAAGACCCAAACTAAACACTGAAAAACGACTTTTGTACGTTTTTAATACAGTGGTCCCTCGCTCTATCGCGGTTCACTGTTTGCGGACTCGCTGTTTCGCGGATTTTTTTTTCTTTTTTTTTTTTTAATAGTGTAACATTGTGTTCTGCGTCCTGATTGGCTAAGAGACTGTAGACCTTTGCCGATTGAGAGATAAACCAGGACTGGAGCAGGTCTAAACCAGGACTAACACCACGTGTCGCTCTTTGTTGGTTTCGTGCGGTTGGTTTGTGGCTCGGGCTGAGAGGACGCAGTCCGGGGCGCCGCGGTTCGATCTCGTGCTCGCAGCCCCGGTGTACGCGCGGCCTCGCGCCGGTCGTGCTGCTCTGTCACGGATTTGACCACGATGAGGGGTGCACGTGTCGCGCACTTCTCCAAGGGGTTGGTGCGCGACCCGTCCCGGGACGTGGCAGTGCCGTTGGATGAGCGCGGTGCTGTGGATCCAGTGACTCATGGCTCCGCTCCCCTCACGCGTCCGGCGGGGCTTCCAGAGCCGTGCCCCCCACGCGTCATTAATACATAATGTTGATACATTTTGTTGAAAATTAATACATTTAATACATTTTGTTGAAAATCTATGAAAGTTTGAGTGTTTAAACGAGAGACAAATGTGAGAAAAGGTTAATTCCAGTCTGAGAAAAGTGTATAATGTGTGTGGTGAGGCGTTTACAGCCTTAAAACATGTAGAATAACTGTAAAATATAAAGTTGTCGTACTTCGCGGATTTCTCTTATTGCGGGTTATTTCTGGAACCTAAACCCCGCGATAAACGAGGGATTACTGTATTGGATTGAGTGCTTAAAGTGCGTAAGAGATTCTGGTCATTTTTATTCTTTGAGTAAATTTTGTTGGAAAATACAAGCTGTGAATAAAAATGATAGTTTCACGCTGACCAGGAAGAAATTAGAAAAGAAAAATATACATTTAAATCAGGGGTGTCAAATTCATTTTGGTCCCAAAACCTACTCTAATCCCAGAGGGGCCGGATCAGAAAACTCATGGCAAATATACCTCAAAAACAGCAATAAGTCCAAATATTTGTCCAGAGAAACACAAATCTATTACAGACTGCACCTAGAAGCCGCGGGCCATTCATTTGAGGACAGTGAGGTTCAGATCTTAGCCAGGGAAAAGAACTGGTTTGAGAGGGGAGTTAAAGAGGCTATTTTTGTCAAAAAAGAGAATCCGTCGTTAAACAGAAATGGAGGAGTTAGACACAACTTGTCTCCCATCTATAATTCGATTCTCAAACCAAAGTCCAAAACAGACAAAGATACATTAGGACAGACAAGCCATTGCAGAGGGGTGGAGAGGGTCGTTGTCTTGAATAGGGAATTGGACGCCAGAGAAATTTGAAATACAAAGAGACAGATTAGTTGATAGTTTCAGAGCTATTTCAGTGTAGTGAGCGCCGCCTAGGGCTTATAGATATGCTAATACAAGACGCTAGAGGAATTCGTAAAACAAAAGAGAGTAGCTGGGATAGGTTCAGAGCTTTGTTCAGGGTAGGTAGCTCCTCCCTTGCAGCTAGATATAAAGCTAAGGGTCTAACCAGCATGAGGGCCAGAGCTGACGAAGCCTCTCAGATGAGCGGCGAAACGTTTTTAACCAAACAAACTTTGTCCAGTTGACAAATTGAACTTCTCCTTTTATCATGGATTCTACCTGGACGACTGAGGGACTTTTCACGCATTACAGACTGCTGTTTCTTCAGTCTCAGCAATAATTCGTTTATCTTCTGTCTTCTCAATTCTCCGTTCTTGTATTGTTCGAAATGCCGTGTCTCGTAGTGGCGTTTAAGATTATATTCCTTGAGCTCCGCCACTTGTTGTAAACACACCGAGCGTACAGGTTTCCCATTCACCTCCGTAAACAAATTGGAATTTTTCTAGGAAAATCCTGCACTGCAGCTAAATCTGAACAAAACTACAAAGATTAAAGTGTAACAAAGCCTCAGACAGATCAGTGCCTGCAGTTAGCATCACACCCACCGGGAACAGAAGTTTATATGTACTGATGTCGTACAGAAACTGAATTGTACTTTGTTTTCCACAGTGGACATCACCCTGGACGGGAGCACGGCGCACCCTCGCCTCGTTCTGTCCGAAGATTTAAAGAGCGTGAGTCAAACGTTTAAAACTTTATTAACATGTTTATTCAGTCCGAGCTCAAGATTCCTGCACTTGTAAAACATATACAGTCATACTTCACCTTACGAAAGACCCAACTAACGGATAATCCAAGTTATGAAACGCCTTGACGTAAAATTTTCATCTCTGAATACGAAAGAAAATTTAAGTTACGAAACGCGAAATCTCAAAAATTAAAATAACGCGGACTCGGCTTCGCAGCCGCCCAAATCCCACGAAACGTAAATACACTTGTAAATACATTCTCCAACAGGGTTTAGGGGGGTACTAGGGGCCTTGGAACGAATCAGGCCTTTTACATTGTGACTCAAATCACCAAATGTTGGAACTCCCCGTAAAAGTTTGTGTGTGATACATGTGGTGGAACATGTGGTGTAAAACTCTGGAACAGCCTGGAACAGCCTGGAACAGCCTGGAACAGTCTGGAACAGTCTGGATATACGTCTCAAGAAACACCAAAATCTCCATAAATTCAAGTTGTTCTATAAACATCTGGTCTGGTCCCAGTTTATAGAGAGTGGGTCTGAATATTAGAACAAACCGCTTCTGTAGAGCTGCTTTATGTTTGTTGGTTTGTTGTATTCTTCGTATCTGCGTCTGAACATTGTTGGTTTCCTTTTGTAAATAGTTCAAGTCTAATGTAAAATAAAATGAAGAATGTAAAAGAAAAGCTCATTATGTTAAATTAGAAGAGGGGGTGGGATTAAATAAATTTTCTTCTTCCCACTCCTTTTTGGGCAAATGCTTTTTTTTGTTTGTTATTTCTGTTATTGCACTTTTAAAAGAATGTAAGTTTCTTACTTGCCCAAAATGTCCGTCCATCCATGTTCTTCCTCTTATCCGGGGTCGGGTCGCCGGGGCAACAGTCTAAACAGGGACTCCCAGACTTCCTTCACCCCGACCACTTCCTCCAGCTCCTCCGGGAGCGCCAAGACTAAACATGGACCAGTGTAGACCAAGACTAAATCAGGATTAGACCAGGACTAAACCAGGCCTAGATCAAGACTAAACCAGGATAAGACCAGGACTAAATATGGACTAGACCAAAACTAAACCAGGATTAGAATAAGACTAAACCAGGCCTAGACCGGGACTAAACCGGGACTAAACCAGGACTAATCCAGGACTAGACCAGGTTGAAGGTCTCCGAGGGGACCCCAAGGCGTTTCCAGGCCAGCAGGGAGACATAGTCCCTCCAGCGTATCCTGGGTCTTCCCCGGGGCCTCCTCCCGGTGGGACATGCCCGGAACACCTCCTGAGGGAGGCGTCCAGGAGGCGTCCGGAACAGACGCCTGAGCCTCCTCAGCTGGCTCCTCGACGTCGAGTCAACGTCGAATCGCTGCCAGGGCCTTTGAACGACAAGTTTATTTATAAAAGGAACGAAGACGGGACGGTCAACAAGAACGCCGTGATTTGGAGCTTTTGTCGAAAAGAATTTTCCTCCAGCCTGACGGATCATTTAAACGACAAACACGTCCAGACAAGTTCCATCGTTACTGGTGATAGAGCGAGTGTCAGCGCACTTCACCAAACCACCAAACCACCAAAAAACCAAACCAACAAACCACCAAACCACCAAAAAACCAAACCAACAAGCCACCAAACCACCAAAAAACCAAACCAACTTGTTTTTTTTGTGTGTGTGTTTTTTCCAGGTCAGGTATGGGGAACGTGCGCAGATTTTGCCAGATAACCCCGAGAGGTTTGACCGAGTCGTGTGCGTTTTGGGACAACAGGAAATCTCGTCCGGGCGACATTACTGGGAGGTACGGCCGCGCGACTACGGCAAAAATGAATAATCCTGATTATTTAAGATCATAATTAAAATCACAATTATTTTAAATTCAACCTATAAAGAAAGTAAAGGCCTAATTTGTTTTATTGGTAATTTTGACACATGCAGAAAAGTGGCTGTTCGAGGTTTTGAGGAACAGAAAAACTGTTTTGTTTTGTTTGCGGTATTTTTTATATTTCTGCAATTTCCCCATTGTGGGACAAATAAAGGATTATCTGATCTTTTCTTATTTCATTTTTTAGAACCAGGACTGAACAGAACCTAAACTCGTGAAGCAAATATCAAAGGTTCACCCCTGGTTTAGCCCTAGTTCAGTCCTGGTTTAGTTCTAGTTTAGACCTGATTCACTCCTGGTTCAGTCCTGTTTTAGTCCCGTTTTAGTCCCGTTTTAGTCCTGGTCCAGTCCTCTGTTAGTTCTGGTCCAGTCCTGTTTCAGTCCTGGTTTTTGCCTTGGTCCAGTCTTGTTTTAGACCTGGTTTAGTCCTGGTTTAGTCCTGGTTTAGTCCTGGTCCAGTCCTGGTGCAGTCCTGTTTTAGTCGTGTTTTAGTCCTGTTTTAGACCTGGTCCAGTCCTGGTCCAGTCCTGGTTCAGTCCCGGTCTTGTTTCAGGTGGAGGTCGGGGGTAAGACAGACTGGGACCTGGGTGTGGCCAAAAGTACCATAAACAGGAAGGGCAAACTGGATGTGACGCCGGCAAACGGGTACTGGTTCCTCAGCCTCCGAGACAAGTGAGGATGATTATTTATCGTTTATTGATCACATTTTACACAAACAAACATTTTTACTTCATTATTAGAGTTTAAAGTCTTTATAATGATATTCAGAAGCTATTTTAAACTTTTTTTTTTAATATATATGTTTTGTTTTTTTCAGAAAGAGCTACGCGTTCAGAACCCAGCCCTCCACCGACGTAAACCTGGCGCTTCATCCTCACAAGATCGGTATCTTTGTGGACTACGAAAACGGACAGGTGCATCATGGGAGATATAGTTCAAACCTTGCAGTGCCTCCATTTTGTTTATTTAAAGGCGCACTGAGTAACTTTTCTGCTGGAGGGTCGGTGAAACGTTTTTCTCCATGGATATTTAGTTATTGCTTTGTCTGGAATGTTCTGCAGTATGGCATTAAACCTTTCTATCTCCATGGAGACCAAACCAGACCAAGTTACGGGTCAGATCTGTGGGGAGGCGACCCTGCTCACAGTCAGAATGTGTTTTTCTATGGATTTTTGGGCTTTAAATCCACCTGTGATTGAATAAATGTAAAGTAGAGCTGTTTAAAGTCACACTGCGGAACATTCCAGGCAGAGCAATGGCATCTCCATAGAAACAAGAAGGTGATGGACCCTCAACCAAAAAATTACGCATTTCAGCTTTAAATTGAAATGCGTAACATTTTGTTCCTTAAATGTGATTTTTTTTCTGGTGTTTTTAATCCTGCTTTAGTCCGGTTAAGTCCCGGTTTAGTCCCGGTTTAGTCCCGGTTAAGTCCCGGTTAAGTCCCGGTTAAGTCCTGGTTTAGTCCCGGTTTAGTCCCGGTTTAGGGATAATTCTCCTTTCAGTGGTTTAAGTTTCAGTATCTCAAAATCTGTTGTGTAATCATGATACTCTCCACTCGGCCAGTCTAACCTTACTCCCTTGTTTTTTTCAGGTTTCTTTTTACAACGTCGACGCCAAAATCCACATCTACACGTTTAACGACTGGTTCAGCGACAGTATTTTCCCCTTTTTCAGCCCCTGCATGAGCAAAAACGGAAAAAACGAAGCGCCTCTCGTCATCACCCCAGTAAACGTGTCCGATTACTGAAGTGTGGATCCACTGCAGCTGTTTTAACTGTTTATCTGTATATATGGTTAAATATAAGTCATACGGGCGAAAAAACGTGTTCGTGTATGAAGAAGTGCTCCAGTCAAACGAAGCTCAACGAGGCTAGCAGTTATAAGAGGGAATTTGGAGCTAGCGAAATAAAAACCCATGTAGAGCGAGTTACTACGGACGTTTTAAAAAGGGCATTGTGTATTTTTTCTCATCAAACGCTTGTCTCCATGGAGATGTTATTGCTTTTTCGGGAGTGTTTCACAGTATAACACAGTTTTAAACGTTTCTATCTTCACGGAACCCAAACCGGACCAAGTTCCAGGTCAGATCTCTGGAAAGGCGACCCCGCTCACAGTCAGAATGTCTGTTTTTCTAGGATTTTTGAGCTCTAAAACCACCTGTAATTTAAAAAATGTAGAGTAGAGCTGTTTATTGTAACACTGCGGAACATTCTAGGCGGTTTTATCTCCATGGAGACCAAACCAGACCAAGCTACAGGTCAGATCTGTGGAGAGGCGACCCCGCTCACAGTCAGAATGTCTGTTTTTCTAGGTATTTTGAGCTCTAAAACCACCTGGTATTTGAATAAATGTAAAGTAGAGCTGTTTAATGTCAGTTTTTCAATGTAAAGTCAGTTGGAACTAGAGTTGATGGAGCCAGAAACACGCCCATGCTCACTTCCTGTTTGGAACGAGGTAACTAGCGGGTTAGCTACGTCCATTTACATAAACAGTCTGTGGTCCATACGTACACTTTTAGCAAAAATTCACGTGAAATTGTACGGACTGTAAGAAACTGACAAATTGTATTGGAAATAGTGACATTTTATTGTATTTTCCGCTAATGTTAAAGATGAATTTAAATCTAATATTGTAAATGTAATGAAATGTGTAGATTTTTAGAATGTGTGTTTACTGCTCAGGGACGGCAAAGGGAAAGAAACAGAAGCTAAATCTGGTGCAAACAATCTTTTGTTTTGCAACATGAATGCATTTATACATCACTGACAAATAACGAATAAAGAAAGAAAAAACTATAAACATTTTTACTTTGGTGTAGATTTTTGCTCCATCGTCTCAGACCGATCAGTGTGGTGGATACCTCTGCCCCACTCCAGAGTTTGTAAATTAAATAATACGTTTTCACTAAGTTAATTACAATACAGTTTAATTTGATTTATTTAGGCTTATATTTTCTAATTTCGGTGCACACGTTTTAGTTAATATACGTCAGAATTATTTACTCAAACTTTATTTTATTTTTTTCTGAGTTGCCAGACCAATAGGAGTGGACCCTTGGCAGAGACCGTCTAACGGCGGGGTCTCCATTTAGTTAATTTTACTATTTATTAGTTTGCCTAGTTTGTTTAAAATTACTTTATTATCACTTATCTTATTATTTTCTGTATTCCCTGTATCTTGTTATTTTGATTAAGCAGTTTTAGTTAATTATTTAGTGTAATTGCGCCCTCTTGTGTTCGGTTTATTTATTCCTCCTGTATTTAAACACTCCTGTTCTTTGACGCTTTTTGTTAAATATTATTTGCCTAATTTGAGCTTTTGTTAATAATAATAATAATAATAATAATAATAATAATAATAATAATAATAATAATAATAATTTTACTTTATTCAACTTTTTTTTTTTTTGTCTTTGCTTTTCTGTTTGGTCCACTACATGCAGATAAATCAATATATCCTCCTGGGACCTGAAAAAAATAAAAAATAAAAAATAAATTAATATCTAAATTATTATTATATTAATTTTCTATTTGGAGGGAAATGAACACCTTAGCATTTACATTGTGTTAATTCTATTTTTATTGATAATGTTGTAACATGTCCTCTGTAATGGACATCGGGGACATTTTGGTGTTAAATCCACCTAACAAACAAAACAAAACAAAACCTAACAAAAACTTTTTTTTTTTGATGACCTCTCTGACAAGCTTCTACCGTCCCCTCAAAAAGTTTTTAGATTCCCTTTTAATTTCTTATTTATTTTTCTATATATTATGTATTATTTATTTTTTATTTATTTGAGTATTTATTTACATATTTATTTTTATTTATGTATTATTTATTTATGTATGTATTATTTTTTACATATTTTTATTTATTTGAGTATTTACATATTTCTTTTTTATGTATTTTTTTTATTTATTTGAGTATTTATTTTTATTTTTTAATGTATTATTTATTTTATTTTATTTTTGGTTTCGATTTTTGTTTTTGTTTTTTAATCATAGTGCAGCCACAAACTCGGTCCATCTCAAAACAATTAAAAGATCGACTGGTTAACTCGATGTCCACTATAAAGAACACAAATTAATGGGCCGGTCTCAGGAGGATATTAAAAAAAAAACAAAAATTTTGCAGTCTGCTTCGCCCGTCCTTCTCCGTTAACGACAAATCGAACTCGTTTGCTGCGGTTTCGGATGCGGGTGGAAATTAAGGTTGTCATAAATATCGAAAATCGGATACCAACTGATACCAAAGCCAGTATTGAAACTAAATACTCTTTTGAGCAAGTATCGATACTGAAAAAAAGTCCCATTGACAGTTGTAGGGAGGATTAAAATCACAATACTCACCATCCACCTCCACGTTAAAGGGCTTTCCTTGTGAATTGATCCCATGTGATCAGTCATAAATTGATTGATTGATTGCCTTTAATCCCCACAGAGTTGGTTGTATTGCCTCAGATGCCCTCCCACACGATTATATTCCCATCAGGCTCAACAGAAACGGGAGCTGCTAAAATGTCCTTTTGTACTAGAACATGCTGTGGTGGTGTGATGCTAACTGGAGGCCCGGTTTTGTCTCAACATCCGTTATTCAAATTAGACTTTAATCAGTTTTAATTAGATTCCAAGCTTTCCAACAATGCCTTACACCTGGAAATAAGAACATCTGAAGAATTCAATAATACACAGGATCATATTATCACACATGTACACACACACACACACACACACACACACACACACACACACACACACACACACACACACACACACACACACACACACACACACACACACACACACACACACACACACACACACACACCTTAGTCATGGTTTAGACCTGGTTTAGTCCTAGTTTAGTCCTGGTTTAGACCTGGTTTAGACCTGGTTTAGACCTGGTTTAGTCCCGGTTTAGGTTTAGTCTCGGTTTAGACCTGGTTTAGTCCCGGTTTAGGTTTAGTCTCGGTTTAGTCCTGGTTTAGTCCTAGTTTAGACTTGGTTTAGTCCTGGTTTAGACTTGGTTTAGTCCTGGTTTAGTCCCGGTTTAGTCCTGTTTTAATCCTGGTTTAGGTTTAGTCTTGGTTTAGTCCCGGTTTAGTCCTGGTTTAGTCCTAGTTTAGACTTGGTTTAGTCCTGGTTTAGACTTGGTTTAGTCCTGGTTTAGTCCCGGTTTAGGTTTAATCTCGGTTTAGTCCTGGTTTAGTCCCGGTTTAGTCCTAGTTTAGACTTGGTTTAGTCCTGGTTTAGACTTGGTTTAGTCCCGGTTTAGTCCTGGTTTAGGTTTAGTCTTGGTTTAGTCCCGGTTTAGTCCTGGTTTAGACCTTTAGTCCTGGTTTAGAACTGGTTTAGTCCCGTTTTAGTCCTGGTTTAATCCTGGTTTAGTCCCGGTTTAGACCTGGTTTAGTCCCGGTTTAGTCCTGTTTTAGTCCTGGTTTAGGCCCCTGCTGTCAGCTAATCTGTCCCTTTGATGCAGAAATAATACGATATGACTCACCCATAAGAACGCGGTCACTCCGTTGGAACACTTTGCTGCGTTGTTCGCATATCCACGTGTATGCGCGGGTCGCGTATATTCACGGTCTTTAATTATCCGGAGCTCCGGAGAAGCAGACGTATCCCGAACGTGTCCCGAGGCGAGTTCCTTCTTACGTAGCATTAACGTAACAAGTTAAGGATTTTCTCCAGTTTCATGAAATGCTGCGTATATTCACGAGGCTCGCTCACAGCTGATCGGTGAACAGGCGCAAACATTAACAGCGCTAATCGTCATGATTGGCGGGAGCACGATCGGTGGGTAATTATGCTGCAACATGATTGGAAGCTGGAGCGCAGTTCGGCCCTTCGAACTTGGGATTTTGGTCAATTAATATTTTCCTGAACAAGCAAACAAACAAACAGACGGACAAACAAACAAACAGACGGACAAACAAACAAACGGACAAACAAACAAACGGACAAACAGACGGACAAACAAACAAACAGACGGACAAACAAACAGACAAACAGACGGACAAACAAATAGACGAACAAACAGACGGACAAACAGACGGACAAACAGATGGACCAACAAACAAACTTTAAAGGTGTATTGTGTAACTTTGCTTTTGGAGGGTCCATCAAATGCTTTTCTCCATGCAGATGTTATTGCTTTATCTGGAATGTTCCACAGTATGGCATTAAACCTTTCTATCTTCATGGAGACCAAACCAGACCAAGTTCCAGGTCAGATCTGTGGAGAGGCGACCCCGCTCACAGTCAGAATGTGTTTTTCTCTGTATTTTTGAGCTCTAAAACCACCTGTGATTGAATAAATGTAGAGTTGTTTAATGTCACACTGTGGAACATTCCAGGCAGAGCAATGATGATGACCAGGGGACTAGACCAGAGACTAAACCAGGGACTAGACCAGGGACTAGACCAGGGACTAGACCAGGGACTAGACCAGGGACTAGACCAGGGACTAGAGCTGTTTAATGTCACACTGTGGAACATTCCAGGCAGAGCAATGACGTATCCATAGAAACAAGGAGATGACGGACCCCTAACCGAAAAGTTAGGGCTCTTGACCATGCTGCACCATCAAAAACAAACCATTTTACATTTTGACTTCATTTCAGTTTTATTACCACATACATCTCCGTCGTAGACACATAAACAGCATTTAAGGCATAAATTAAGTAAAAGATAAATTATTTAAACGATTGGGTGTCCGACTAAAGCTTCAAGACGTCTTTTTTCACATTTGCAAGTTACATTCATGCAGAAAACGTTCATATCATAGTCATAATACACAAACTTACAAGCAAGAATCTTAGTTTTATGATCCCGTACTTTTAGCGACGTATTCTTCAGCAACGTTAAATTGAAGTACCAGATGGGATTGATAGGTGGAATAGTTTTATTACTGAAATAAGGTTCAGATTGTAAAAAAAACATGAATATTCCTTTAAGGGCTATTGTGGAATGTGTGATCCGTTTGATTTTTTTCCTGTATCCATGGCGACCCTGCATGGAGCTAACTATGCTAACCAGCTAGCTCTGAAATGAATCAAACTTTTAACACCAAATATGACAGAAGACGCTCCAGAGTTAAGAGAGGTCTCACCGCCGACTAAAAAGAGAGGAAGAAGAGGCTTTTCTGGTGTGTCCAGAGCTCACCTGGCGCCCCCTGGAGGCTGCTGTGATGCTGCAGGACACAGAGGAGGGAAACTTTTGTCTTGAGGGCTGTTACTCTCCTCCTGACACAGATATAAGATAAGATATGCCTTTATTAGTCCCTCAGTGGGGAAATTCCAGTGTTGCAACGCACAGATCAAGAACAGCACAAAAGTAACGTCCGCCTCTGCGCGTCCTTCGTAGCAGCTCCTCCGGCGCACAACTGCGCCGCGCAGCGCACATAGCAACGCACATAGCAACGGTGAAAAGTTAAAATCCAGAGAAAATAGAGGTTGAAATGGAGCAGAAACATCGTGTTTCTGAAGCACTTATCCTTATACACATAATCTTCAAAGTGTGCAAACGAACAAGCAGGTAAGAGCAGAAAAAAAGTTGGAAAATAACGGAGCGCGTTGCAACCAGCTCCGGCTCTCGCCGCGCCGTGTATGACTCGACCTGTGGAGCTGCACTGAGACTTTTTTGGAGCTTTTTTTTCTTATTCTGGGGTGGTCCGCCAACAGCTCGTCTCCAAGGGGATGTTAATGATTTCTCTGGAATGTTCCACAGTATAGCATTAAACCTATCTTGTGTTTATTCAATTCGCAGGCGCTTTTATTGATAAATAATATCTTGAAAAACCAAACATTCCTTAATGACAAACGGTGGAACATTCCAGGCAAAGCAAACAACAGCTCCATCACCCACCACCAGAAATGTTACAGACTGAACCTTTAAAGCTAATCAAGATGTCATTAGTATAAAGAGCAACACAGATATTTGATTACATTTTTAAACTCCTCTACCTGCCTTTGTTGATTTCTAAACAAAAATATAAAAAAAACATTAAAATTGTATTAAAGTTGGGAGTATTAACTGCTAAAACAGAACATATTTAGATCAGCATGTTCCCTTTTATTAGTTAATAACCCAAAGAACAGTGGCTCCTAAACTGTACGTGGTCCCGAACTCCGACTGCGACGCACTTGAGGATAATGTCTGTCTGAGCATGTGTTATATAATAGAATATTCATAATCAGTGTTGTATAGTAACGAAGTAATAATACTTCACTACTGTACTTAAGTACATTTTGGGAGACTTTGTACTTTACTTGAGTTTTTAAAAAAATTATTACTTTCACTACATTTCCGAATTTAATTGCATACTTTTACTCCACTACATTTTCAATGTGCCGTTTAGTTACTCGTTACAAAAAAACCTCTACTGACTGAAGGAAGTCAGGACGTGCCTGGGCTTGTTCGCTACTTGCGCATGACAATCAGCCTACACCTGTTGGTTTCATGCAGCTAGTTTAATCAATCAACATCCCTGATGGAAGAGGAGACAGCATCCACCGAGGTAAGTTCTAGATTAATGAAATTGTTAGCGTCTATATTCCAATTTCAGTAATCATAGCATGGACATACTAGACACCGTTGTGAAACCTTGAGCATAACGTGTAGAAATTAACTTTGTGTGACATTGTTTCGGTTGCACAAAGCGTATTTGACGATGTTGGAGCTAACAGGCTACCTAGCTTTTTCGGCTCAAGGGAAGGCATAGCTGTAGGCTAAGTGTAACGAATGAGAAAGAGCACACAAGTTCAAAAGGACAAAAAATAACATTAACATGTGCCTTCTTTTAAAAATGTAAACAAGCGCTGTGTTTTTGTGCTATCTGAGTAACAAAGCGAGGGTTAGCTTCAGACCGCCTTTACTTCATACTTTTACTTGTACTTTTAATTACATTACTTGAGTACATTTATTTTTACATTACTTGTCATACTTAAGTACAAGAAGTTCCAGATACTTTAAGACTTTTACTCAAGTAACATTTCAGTCAGTGACTTCGACTTTTACCAAAGTCATTTTTGGGAGGTGTACCTATACTTTTACTTGAGTTGGATTTTCCAGTACTTTATACAAGACTGTTCATAATTATATCAGAACATGTGCATGATTTTAAAGCTTTTGGGCCGTGGAGGTTCAAATAATCACTCTTAAAGGGATATGCCACCCCCAGGTCAAATTTGGGCATCTCTCCACAGTCCAGAGACTAAAATAAGTGGTGGAAAGCGTTTTCCTGCTCACCCAGCCATTGTCCGAGTCTGTCGCCACTGACCGCCGCAGTATCTGCTGCTCCTCCACGTTAGACTGGAGTCTAATGTCGCCAGAGAAAGATTTCGGCCAAAAGGAATTAATTTGCTCGATGCGTTTCCCAATTACTTTCTGTGTAGTGCGCATTCATATCGAGTGCAAATAAATGTGCAAATCAACACGGAGAGCTTGCCTTGGTCATTTTGGGTGGGAACTATTTTCCAGTGCGGAAGAATAAAGCCGAATCACGCACCACGTTGTGCAACAGGGGAACTCCCTTCCCGGTGCGTAACTGGGATTCCCCTGGCAGCGTGCTGCGTGATTCGGCTTTATTCTTCCGCACTGGAAAATAGTTCCCACCCAAAATGACCAAGGCAAGCTCTCCGTGTTGATTTGCACATTTATTTGCACTCGATATGAATGCGCACTACACAGAAAGTAATTGGGAAACGCATCGAGCAAATTAATTCCTTCTGGCCGAAATCTTTCTCTGGCGACGTTAGACTCCAGTCTAAGGCGGAGTAGCTGCAGATACCGCGGCGGTCAGTGGCGACAGACTCGGACAATGGCTGGGTGAGCAGGAAAACGCTTTCCACCACTTATTTTAGTCTCTGGACTGTGGGGAGATGCCCAAATTTGACCTGGGGGTGGCATATCCCTTTAAAGGTCCCATGGCATGAAATTTTCACTTTGAGGTTTTTGAATTTTGGTTAATGTGAGCTCCCCTAGCCTGTTTAGGCCCCCCCCCCTATGGCTAAAAGTTGCGAAATGTGTAAACTGAGCATTTGCGATCCTTTTCCGCATTTGAAAAAAAGACAGCCCAAACGGGCGAACTTTCTGACGTCTCACTCACGGAAAGGTTTCCACCCCCCGTCTGGATGTCCACCCACCGTCTCTGGAAATCACGCCCAGAGAGTTTGGACCGAGTTTTATTTTCTGTGGAAATGTGTTTGTTTTTTTTAATGGAAAGTGTCTCATATCTTCCTCCGCTCTTAAAACACAGAAGTGGGTGACAGCGCACATCGCACCACTAATCTAGGAAATTGCGGCGCTTTTGGCCACACCCCCACCCGCTGCACTGGCCTGTCTCTGTCCTCCTCATTTGCATTCAAGCAGCAACGCCCAGAATAAAGCGTTTCAGAGACATATTTAGCCTCATGAAGACAGTCAAGAGTCATATCTCATGCACTGAGGCTTGATTTTGGAGAAGGATTCATTTACAGTATTAGGGAACCACTAAGGCGCCATATAAAAGCATCAAGAAGTACCATGTCATGGGATCTTTAAACGAGAGAGAAATGTGAGAAAATGTTAATTTGAGGGATTATTGTACTGACAAATATCGGTCGTTAATATCGGCCCACTTTTACACATTGGGCCGATACCGATATGTAAAAAAAAAAAAAGAAGAAAAAAAAAGGCAATACCGGCCGATACCGATGTTAATGCTGATATATCGTGCATCCCTAATTTTTTGCCAAAAATCTCCTCTCGCGCTCCCTACCACTGCCTGGAGTTATGCGTACCACAGTTTGGGAACCACTGCCACACAACTTGAAAATGCCTTTGTGTGTGTCTGTGTTTGTGTGTGTTTTTGTGTGTCTGTGTGCGTTTAGGAGCTGGCGCGGTCGATGCGGTCCTGCTCCAGTTGAGATTTGGCTTTTCGTTTTTGCAGTCGGATGTGTTCGGCGAACTCCCGCACGGCTCCTTTGCCTCCTCGAGCTTTACATATGTACTTCGCTCCGTTTATCGCCACCACGGGGGCGTCTGAAGGGACTGCGCTCAGACCGGACACATTCAGGCAATCCACGTCGATCTCGTCACACCCTAAAGAGAAAACAAAGAAATGACAAGACGGTTAAACATTCAGCGAGGTTTCCAGGAGAACAGCAGTTTAAAGGGCCTTGTGGTAATACAAGTGCTCCAAAGTTGTTTTTAAACTCCATACACTTTCACTAGAATCAGGCTACGTTTATATGACGACGGTCTGAACAGAAGACGCAAAAGCGGTATCGCGTCTTTACTTTTTATTCCGCGTTTAGACGAGGGTTTTCGGGAGGAAATCTGCGTGCATACAGTGATGCAAAAGTGTGTGCATGCATGCCAGGCGGCTAGGTGGCGCTGCGATACATTATCACTATGTCCGCGCACATGTGTACAATCTTCCTTCTTCTCATCTGCGCCTAGTTTAGTCCTGGTTTAGTCCTGGTTTAGTCCTGGTTTAGCCCTGGTTTAGCCCTGGTTTAGCCCTGGTTTAGCCCTGGTTTAGCCCTGGTTTAGCCCTGGTTTGGTCCTGGTTTAGCCCTGGTTTGGTCCTGGTTTGGTCCTGGTTTGGTCCTGGTTTGGTCCTGGTTTAGCCCTGGTTTAGTCCTGGTTTGGTCCTGGTTTAGTCCTGGTTTGGTCTTGGTTTAGTCCTGGTTTGGTCCTGGTTTGGTCCTGGTTTGGTCCTGGTTTGGTCCTGGTTTGGTCCTGGTTTAGCCCTGGTTTGGTCCTGGTTTGGTCCTGGTTTGGTCCTGGTTTGGTCCTGGTTTGGTCATAGTTTAGTCCTGGTTTGATCCTGGTTTGGCCCTGGTTTGGTCCTGGTTTGGTCCTGGTTTGGTCCTGGTTTAGCCCTGGTTTGGTCCTGGTTTGGTCCTGGTTTGGTCCTGGTTTGGTCCTGGTTTGGTCCTGGTTTGGTCTTGGTTTAGTCCTGGTTTAGTCCTGGTTTGGTCTTGGTTTGGTCTTGGTTTAGTCCTGGTTTAGTCCTGGTTTGGTCTTGGTTTAGTCCTGGTGTAGAATCTTCCTTCTCATCTGCACCACGAAAAGCAAAACAAAACATGGCTACCGGTAGCAAAAAAAAAAACTTGCGTGATTTTTTTATTTATTTAATTTATTTATTTATTTGAATGGGACAGCATGTATTAATGAACGACTAGTGCCGTAAATACACCGGATTTAGCTAGGAGCTAATTTCCATCCATAGTCCCATTGGAAGGGGTAAAAAAGGATCAGACGAAGTTCAACTATTGCTTCAGACCACATTCGACGACAAAACAACGAAGTCCTACTGTCGCACGTACGTGATGTAAACGTGTACACGATGTCAGCATATTTGACCAGAGTTTTACGTCTTGGGCAGTGTAGACGAAAATGCTACAGCGGAGCGTATTCAAGTTTTTCAAGGCCTCAGACACATCAAACCATTTGACACAATATTGCGACTGAGGCTGAGACTGAAACATGATTAAAAAAAAAAAAAAAGTCTATGGGGTCGCCAGAAATGTGTGATGTCAAAATGGGGTCACAGGCCAAAAAAGGTTGGGAACCACTGCAGCAGAAGCTTGTACTGACCTATGTAGGCCACGTCCTTCCAGGTGAGCCCTCTCTTCTCCACCAGAGGCCTGAGGTCCTCCAGAGGTTTGTCCCCCACACACAGCACCTCACAGCCCAAACGGTGAGTCATGGTCTGGGACAGAGCCTGGGCCACGGGGTCCTGGCTGGAGGTCAGCAAGATCACCTGGAAACACAGAAAGGACTCAGGACAAACAGAACCAGCTCATTTTAAACAGTTTGCAGTGGTCCAAAGTTCTGCCTCACGTACCTTCAGCATTCAGAGCATCCAAATTATTCACCATGATGAGTTTATAAGCACTTTTCACAACTTTTAGACGTTTCAACTTGCGCAATAAAACACTTTATAATGGGCTCCGTGCACAACAGCGCCTGGCAACCACACTGTTAGCGCTGCTTCTTCCTGTCTAATTAAATATCTATTGGGTTTTTGAGTCTAATTCTAAAATGAATAAATATTTAAAGCTGCATTGTGTCACTTTTCTGATGGACGGTCCCTCAGACGCTTTTCTCTGTGGAGATGTTATTGCTTTGTCTGGAATGTTCCACAGTATGGCATTAAACCTTTCTATCTTCATGGAGTCTGAACCAGATCTGTGGAGAGGCGACCCCGCTCACAGTCATAATGCCTGTTTTTCGAGGTATTTTTGACCTTATTTTTTACTGGATCTATCAGTGTAGAACTTCCTTCCTGAAATTTTGAACATATTTTTCAAGTTTTCTCTACAAATTGCTTCTCGATTGGTGGAAAACTGCAATTTATATTTAAAACAGGTTTTATTCTGCTAAATTAAGTTAAAAAAAAATCATGCACTCATTGCACTTTAAAGGTGTATTGTGTAACTTTGCTTTTGGAGGGTCCATCAAGTGCTTTTCTCCATGCAGATGTTATTGCTTTGTCTGGAATGTTCCACAGTGTGGCATTAAACCTTTCTATCTTCACGGACACCGAACCAGACCAAGTTCCAGGTCAGATCTGTGGAGAGGCGACCCCGCTCACAGTCAGAATGTCTGTTTTTCGAGGTATTTTTGAGCTCTAAAACCACCTGTGATTGAATAAATGTAACGTAGAGCTGTTTAAAGTCACACTGTGGAACATTCCAGGCAGGACAAAGACATCTCCATAGAAACAGGCAGTTTATCGTCCGCTTAGGGATTTTTGTCTTCTGCTTCTGACCCCATCTTCCATGAAGCAGTGGTTAAAGGAATAGTAACGTTTTTACAATTTGGACCTTATTTTGGTGATAAAACAACATTATTTACTCACTCATAGTACTTTGGTGTCATTTGGAGCATTTTTGGAGATTTTGTAGTTTAGCGTTATCCGTAACATGAGTGCTCGGGGCACACGGTTGTGGTCACCAAATGACACAAACTTTAGCACTTTTCAGATGACCAAAGCGCAATGCAGGGATGAAAGAGTTCCGCTTTTTAGCGGATCTCCGCTTTTTTTTTAGCCGCGTGGTAATTTTTTTTTTCAAAATACGTTGAAATTTTGGGTGTGTATTATATATGTATAATTGTGTTTAGGGTTGCCAACCGTCCGTTGAAAAATGTAATCGTCCCGTATTCAGAAACAAAAGTACATGTCTCGTATTAAACTTCTACTGTGCGGGGCCGCGCGAGCTTGTGTGATCTTCTGGTGCTGCGGACACCGCACGCCCCGAGCTGCGCCGCGAGTGCGCTCTCTCGGCTCGTTATCAGACTTTGATGTCGCAAAATCGGGGTCAGTGCCGTGTTTTGATATCAACTTTCAAATAAAAACCACTACAATTGTTAAAAAATGTGTTTTATTGCTATTTATTAAAGTTTTGCCCCCCCCCCCCGGAATTTTCCCGGGAGAGGGGGGGGGGGGGGGGTGCCGTGACTTTCCGCTTTTTTCATGATTGGCCACTTTCATCCCTGTCAATGTTAGTCTACAGTTTCACTGGAGAACAAAGTGGCCTGTATTCCGATATCCATCCATGGTTTCATTGGATGATGACAGTGCGCATGCTCTCAGCTCTCGGTTACAGTCATAAACATCTCTGCTTGAGAAAACCCGAAATGGTGCGAACATGCATTTATCCAGGATGTGAAAACAAAATTACAGCTTGGACGAAGTTGAGTTTCACAGGTTTCCTCGTCACAATCCGGAGTTATTGAAGCTGTGGCTAGTCGCTTTGAGAATGGACCCAAACACGAAACCACGGATGGATATCGGATTACAGGCCACTTTGGACTCCAGCGAAAGTGCAGACTAACATTGACCTTGTGTCATCTGAAAAGTGCTAAAGTTTGTGTCATTTGGTGACTGCAAGAGCGTGCCCCGACCACTCACGTTAACGAATATCGCTAAACTACAAAATCTCCAGAAATGCTTCAAATGACACCAAAGTACAATGGGTGAGTAAAACACGTTGTTTTATTACCGAAATAAGGTTCAGATTGTAAAAACGTTACTATTCCTTTAAGCTCAGTCCGGAATCTATCCCATAAATTTGCTTCAGTAATTGCGGTAAACCTTTTTTTGCGAAGTGTGCGGTAAACCTTTTTATGTTTCAGTAATTGTTCAGTATTTCTCCGGGAGGTAGCGCTCATTCTAAAGTCCACAGCAGAAGTGACAGATGTTTAGGCCGAGTTTTATGGCCCTAAATGAGAGGGAAGTCCACGCACAGCTGAAGCAGAGAGCAGGTCGTCAGGTACAAGCAGGTCCAGCCCGGTGCTTTAGTTATTTTAAAACCTAAATGAACAAAACAAATACTATATTCTTAGATTCTATTCAAAGCAGATGATTGTGGTAACGTCAAGTACTACACAAAAAATGAATAGACTGTAAAGACAATAAAACTTGAGACAAATCAAGCGCTAACTTGTTTATTACAAAGGTTAAACAGCCATGTGCTTCAGGCCAAGGTTATAATAGTTGTGGATTTTTCATTATAGTTTAGTTTTAGTTAGTTTTAATTAGTTTTTAGAGCAGCTCTGATAGTTTTAGCTTTGTTTTTTTTCTAACTGCTCAGTTTTAGTTTTGTTTTTCTTAGTTTTAGTTTTTGGGTTATACTTTGGGTTATTTGTCAAGTGCAGGATTCAAAAAGAAAGTATTGTGTTCTCAAACTTACAACAAACAAATACAATTTTAAAACATTTCTTCAGGTTTACCCCCACAACAACCAAAGCCGTCCACAAGCTGCAGCCTTAAGTGCAAAAACAAATAAAAATACACAGCAAAACTTCCACATTTACAACTCCAAAAAAGGACAAAACCAAGAGCGATTTATCCAGAATTTCAGTTAGAGTTTTGTAAACTCACAATACAGTTTCAGTTATCGTTTTTTAATTTTAATTGTCCTAGTTTAGTCCTTGTTTAGTCCTAGTTTAGTCCTAGTTTAGTCCTAGTTTAGTCCTAGTTTAATCCTGATTTAGTCCTTGTTTAGTCCTAGTTTAATCCTGGTTTAGTCCTGGTTTAGTTCAGTTAGTTTAAGTTTTGTAAACACACAATACAGTTTCAGTTATTGTTTTGTTTTTTTCTTTTAATTATCGTTTTTATTTATTTCAGTTAACGAAAATATTTTTTCAATTTTAGTTTTCATTTTTTTGTTCGTTTTCCTTAACTATAATAACCCTGCTTCAGGTCTTTTTCCACGCCTCAAACATAAATCATTTGGTGAAAAAACACACTGGGTTTGTGAGAAGACTCTATGTCTCTGTCCTGAAGCAGCAGAACTGTGGACGAGTTTAAGACATTATTTTACAATATTGTAGCAAATTATACTGTTATAATTGTATTCACCATGAAATCCTTATTATTTACAGAGGCACAGGCCTAAATAGTGTAAATAAAATCATTAAAAACAGGCCCGTCAACAGAAATTTGGAGGTCCGGGGCATGAAGCCTCACATGAGCCCCCTTTAAATAAATACAGGCATGAAAACGGGTCAAGGGTGACAAAAGTGAGCGAGAGGTGGGGGTATGGGGAGTTGGGTCCCTAGAGTCCCTGCTCATGCGTTGTTGTTGTTGTTTTTTTGTTTGTTTGTTTGTTTTATTTTGCAAACTGAGTGCACTGGGACATCTGTTTCGTGTTAAAGGGATAGTTTTTTTTATGTTAATCTGTATGGCTTCCCCTTCAACAGTGTCGTGAGATTAACACTGGCTTATCCATGGCAGTGTGATCTGGTCCTGGTTCTCCTCCGGTAACAGAGCTCGTAAACGAAGTTCCGGTAAGTTATCGGGGACAGTTAATAAAGCTTGTTTTTCTTCTCAAAACAATATTTGTCCGAAAAGTGGATGTTTAAGCGGATGTTTACAAGTGAACAGGCTAATACAGCTAACCTGAGCGCAGTGATACGAATCTAGAGAAAATATGTTAATGCGAAATATGCTGCTGAGTTTTTCGTGGACAACTGTGACGCAAATATATCACTTTTGAGAAGAAAAACAAGCTTTATTAACTGTCCGCGATAACTACTTTCGTGAGCTCCAGAACCGGGGCAGAACTGGGCTCAGAGGACACTGTCAGGGGTAAGTCAGTGTTAATGGACAACACTGCTGAAGGGGACGCCATACAGATTCACATTAAAAAAACAAAAAAAACCTGCACATCCCTTTAATAAGACCAGGCCCTATCTAAATGAATGGCGATTCACCAGTATATGCACTAGTGCTGTCAAGACTGCACTACTCAAGACCAAGACCTGTCCGAGACCACAGGGTCCTGAGAATGAGGCAAGATCAAGACAAGACCAAGACTTTTAAAAGGTCTTGACCAAGACAAGACCCTGACCACGGCCCATCAAGACCAAATCAAGACCATCTTTGTTATTTTCTACATTTATTTGTATTGTACAGTTATTTTGGCACATATATATATGAATGTTTTGTATAAATCTATCTCAGTTTTATATGATTAATGTTAATTTAGGCATAAAATACGCCAAGCTTTATTTTAATGTGTTTTATTGCCTGTGTTTTATTGACCTATTTGTATGATATTTATTGTTTTTTATCTTGTTTTTAATGTTGTACAGCACTTTGGTCAACTTTGGTTGTTGGAAAGTGCTATAGAAATAAAGTTTGATTGATTGATAATAGGGATGCACCGATGTGAACATTTTAGCCAATACCGATATCAGATATTAATGTTGCTGATATCGGCCAATACCGATATTAGCCTATACCGATATTTATTTTTAATTCTGATAACATTTTATACAGAGTGAAAATCATGCTAGATGTCTTCTTTTATTTTCAAAACATGTTTTTTTTTATAGTGTAACATTGTGTTCTGCGTCCTGATTGGCTAAGGAACCTTTGCCCCCCCCGTGGGGGGGGGGGGGGGGGGGGACTAGACCAGGATCAGACCAGGACTAAAAGTGGGCTAAACCAGGTCTAGACCAGGTCTAAACAAGGTCTAAACCAGGACTGGACCAGGAATACATCTGGACTAAACCAGGACTGGACCAGGTCTAGACCTGGACTAAACCAGGACTACACTAGGTCCAAACCAGGATTAAACCACCGCGTGCCTTTGCTCTTTTCGGACTGCGTGCATGAACGAACGCAAGAGCCGCACGTGGTGGTTTAATCCTGGTTTAGACCTGGTCTAGAGGAGGCACAGTTTCGGCATGGGTCTCGTGCTCGGAGCCCCGGGTGGGACGCGCGGTCTCGCGCCGGTCAGGCTGCCCCCCCCACGCTTCACTATTAATACATTTAGTTGAAAATCTACGAAAGTTTGAGTGTTTAAACGAGAGAGAAATGTGAGAAAACGTTAATTCGAGGGATTACTGTACTGACAAATATCGGTCGTTAATATCGGCCCACTTTTACACATCGGGCCGATACCGATATGTTTTTTTTTAAAAATGGCAATATCAGCCGATACTGATGTTAATGCCGATATATCGTGCATCCCTAATTGATAAACACTGTGCCCCCTTTTGGGACCCTCACCCACAGTTTGAGAACCCCTTGTTTAAGATAACGTCCACTGGCATTTCACAGAAAACTGCTTCAAAGTGAATAAAGTGGGTGGGATTTTTAAACCTGTTAATAGGAAGCGGGTCCAATTCGGGGTCAACAAACCCCTTGCTCCCCCCGATTTAAAAATGAGAAGATCAGTATCGAGATGTGATCGGTATCAGATCATTATTGGGAATTGTGAATATTTAAAAATCTATGCCGAATCGGGAGCCACAAAACTGGACCAGGACATCGCTAGTGTGTTCAGTGTTTTTTGTATCACTTCCTCACCTCCACCCCTTCGGTCTTCAGCATCCTGAGCCCGGCCGTGTCTCTGGTGTTTATGGAGATCATCTCGCCTCCAGACGTGCTCAGGAAAATCCGTCCCTCCGTCAGACACCCGGAAACATTACAGAACATCAGCTTCACCACCTCCGGGGTGTCGCGCCCAAAGTAACCGTACCTGAAACAAACGCAAACGAGTGAACGACTGTGACGGGCCTTCCGGCTCTTTCATGGGATCCGTTCAAAAGACTGGCTCTTTTTAAAGTTATTTAAACAAGAGAAGTCAAAGTGAACTGTGTAACTTTTCGGTTAAAGGTCCGTCACCTGCTTGTTTCTATGGATACGTCACTGCTCTGCCTGGAATGTTCCACAGTGTGACTTTAAACAGCTCTACTTTACATTTATTCAATCACAGGTGGTTTTAGAGCTCAGAAATACCTCGAAAAACAGACATTGTGACTGAACGGGGTCGCCTCTCCACAGATCTGACCTTTAACTTGGTCTGGTTTGGTCTCCATGGAGATAGAAATGTTTAATGCCATACTGTGGAACATTTCAGACAAAGCAATAACTAAATATCCATGCAGAAAAGCGTTTGACAGACCCTCCACCAGAAAGAATCACATTTAAGGAACAAAAAGTTACGCATTTCAATTTAAAGCTGAAATGCGTAACTTTATGATCAGGGGTCCATCACCTTCTTGTTTCTATGGAGAGGCCATTGCTCTGCCTGGAATGTTCCGCAGTGTGACATTAAACAGCTCTACTTTACATTTATTCCAATTACAGAAGGTTTTATAGCTAAAAAATTCCCAGAAAAACAGACATTCTGACAGTGAGCGGGGTCGCCTCTGCACAGATCTGACCGGTAGCTTGGTTTGGTTTGGTCTCCGTGTAGACAGAAAGGTTTAATGCCATACTGTGGAACATTCCAGACAAAGGAATAACATCTCTGTGTGTGTGAAAATGAATTTCACTTTGGGGACAATAAAAGTCTAAAGTCTAAAAAGTCTAAAAGTTATACAATGCACCTTTAAGTATCTAATAAATGCTCAAATGCCCCATAAACATTAAACCGAGGAAAGATCGTAAAGATTATTACTGCTTAAAGCTCACGAGAGTCAGTTTGGCGTAATAAAACACCTAAGCAAAAGGAGAAATTCAATTTGTCAACTTTAGTTTATTTGGTCAAATACATTTCTCAGCTCATCCAAGCTGCTTCTTCAGTTCTTCAGTTCTGAAGATGCAGCTTGGATGAGCTGAGAAATATTTTTTTCAATTTCAGTTTTCATTTTTTTGTTCGTTTTCCTTAACTATAACAACCCTGCTTCAGGCTGTGTCTTTTTACACGCCTCAAACATAAATAATTTGGTGAAAAAACACACTGCGTTTAGAATAGCGTTTTTCAACCTTCAGATCGCGACTGCACGTGGGGTCGCCTAGAATTCAAACGGGGTCGCCTGAAATGTCCGGAGCAGTGCAGTCACAATAACTAGTGACGGGCAAATAAGATGGAGCTCCGGAGCACGTCTCGTTCTTCCTGAAACTGTCTTGCAGCAGCCGCTCACATGTCCAAAGTGTTGAAGTGTCGGTCCCCCCCCCCGCTGCTTCGCTCTGCGTGTCAATCGCTTCAGTGTATCGAAGTGTTTCATTGGCTCAGCGAATGTTCCACTCTGCGATTGGTTCAGAGTGCTTCAGAGTGTTCAACGCACTTCCTTGAAGCCACTCTGAACCAATCGCAGAGCGGAACATTCGCTGAGCCAATGAAACGCTTCGATACACTGAAGCGATTGACACGCAGAACGAAGCAGCGGGGGGGGGGGCACTTCAACACTTTGCTCCACTGAGCTCCGTCTCATTTGCCCGTCACTAGTTATTGTGACTGCACTGCTCCGGACATTTCAGGCGACCCCGTTTGAATTCTAGGTGACCGCACGTGCGGTCGCGATCTAAAGGCTGGAAAACGCTGCCATAAACTGTGATGGCCCGCATATTATGAAACTTTTGATAGAGAAAGAAACAGAGAAAGCGTAAAGTGAGTCTGACCTGAGGACCCTCTGCTCAGCCACGGGCCAGTCTATGTCCACGTCGATGTCCACACTGTACTCGGGAAGCATCTCATAGTACGCCACTTTACCGCCCTGGAAACCAACAGAAAACACAACAGAATTTTATTTAAAAGTGCACTGTGTAACTTCGCTCTGTCCTTAAATTTACTCAATTACAGGTGGTTTTAGAGCGCAAAAATACCTAGAAAAACAGACATTCTGATCTGGCCCGTAACTTGGTCTGGTTTGGTCTCCACGACGATAGAAAGATTTAATGCCCTACTGCGAAACATTCCAGACAAAGTTATAACATCTCCACGGAGAACAGCATTTGACGGATGCTCCACCAGATAAGTTACACAACGCACCTTTTAATTACTCCTAAAAAGGAATACCGTTTTAACTTTTCTGGTCAGAGATCGATCACCTGCTGTCTCCATGGACATTACTGCGTTAACTGGAATATTCCACAGTATGGGATTAAAGATGGACAGATGCATCTACATTACATCCCCTACATTAAATAAAAGTAAATAACTCAGGTTTGTGGTATCAACTACCTATCACTGTGCACATTTACATTTAAGTTTTAAGCCATACTGTGGAACATTCCAGGCAATCCAAGGTATTCCGAGGATTTCAAAACCTTTTATTAGAGCCTGGTTTAGAGCCTGGTTTAGAGCCTGGTTTAGAGCCTGGTTTAGACCTGGACCACTGAGGGATTATACAGAGATAAGACCACATGGGAATAGAAAAGAAAATAAAGTTTTGCAAAATAAGGCCCCGTTTACACTAGGGTTGGGCGGTAATACGGTATACTGCGGTATCTAAAAATAGCAACGGTATCAGATTCATTACCGTCATTAAAAAAAAAAAAAAAAATCTTGCCCCAATATAATATTAACTATAATTAATTTAATGCCTAAATAAAGAGTGTTTGTCCAGCACTTATGTATGTGTGGTTGTGTTTGTTAATTTAATACTATTACAGTTTAAAACTAATATTACTATCGGAGAGATGACGTTCGATGAAGTTCCTGGATGTTGCCTCGTCACGTGACATTACCGCTCAGAAGGGAGAAGGAAAAGACAACATGACAGGCCGCGCTGAGTTGGTCCCAAAGAAAAACACAACATCTGCAATTTGGCAGCATTTCGGATTTCGGCCAAATGACAAGGGAGAGCCGGGAAATGTCAACGAGGCTGTGGGTAAAACGTGCGTGAATGTATGCATAATTCACCTTCTTAACCGTGTTGTTACAGCTTTGCCATGCGGGTTTTGCTCAGTTCTTGGTTAAACACCTGGTTATAAAGTCAATGCTTCTGATAATAGTTGCGGTCCCTTTAAAAAAGGTGTGACGTTTGACACGCTGCTTTTGTGTTCTAGCTCAGAGCCTTTTCTGATATTCTCGCGTGTTAATAAAAACAACTCACCGTTTTTGAGTCTGAAATGTGAGAAGTTTTCGGGTTTCTTATTACAAACGCAACTTCCACACGAGGCTGTTATTCTGGGAGATGAAGACCCCCTTCTTTGGTGGAAATCCAATGGAGTCAGGCGCTTTCCTCTGATAAAATACCTGTGCGTTTGTGCCACAAGCTCCATCGGAACGGGTCTTCAGCACCGCGGGCAAAGTTGTCTCCACAACGTGCCCTACTCAAACCGGAAAAAGTGAACATGCTGGTTTTGCTTTTTTTTTAGCTTAATATTTTTATTTTCAATAAGGAGTAGCTTTTTCTGACGGACGAAAACGGTTCGGGATGTTGTATAGTTGTACGTTTAATTTATTTGATTCATGTTAATAGATTTTAAAAATATACAAACGAGCAGTATTTTCCACTGCGTTCTCAGGACAGGGTTATATATGCACATTTTCGGTTATGTCTTGTTATTTATTGTTCAGATTTTCTTATTTGATAAGATCAAGTATTTTATTTATTTGATTCCTGTTGGTTTGTTAGCTTTAGCCCACAGACAATGTCATTTCGTCCCGTCGGTTGGCTGCTGTATTTGCACTTTAAACATTTGTTAATAAAAGTTACTAATTTTGTACATGTTTTGTTATGTTTTCAGTATCATTAGGCCTATGTAATGCTTGCTTCTGTTTCTGAACGGTATAGGTGCAAGCTGCCATTTGGCAAGGCCACTCCACTGTAGTGCTACCAAGTGTTTTTTTTTTTTTAGCCTTAGCAACGGTAATACCGTATACCCCGGGAAAATGTGGACACGGTTTAACGGTATCAAAATTTGGATACCGCCCAACTCTAGTTTACACGTACACTGGTATTTTTAAAAAGACATTTCACTTCGTTTGTACCCATCTTTTACACGCAAACGGCGAATTTGCCTCTGAAAACGAAGGAGAACACTTTGCAAGCCAATCAGAATCACACTTTTGGTGCGTCAGCTCCTAAAACGCTACACGCTAACGTGAAACTGTAGTTTTCTAGAATCTCCACTTTAGCTGGAGTTTTTAGAAAGATTTGCATTCAACAAGAACGCCGTGATTGGGAGCTTTTGTAAAAAAGAATTTTCCGATCACCGAAGCTGCTCCAGCCTGACGGATCAACTGAACGATAAACACGTCCGGACAAGTTCCATCGTTACCGGTGATAGAGCGAGCGGTGAGCGCACTTCACCAAACCACCAAACCACCAAACCACCAAACCAGCAAACCACCAAACTACCAACGACTGAGCAATCCGACTGCAGAAAAACTGACACTCTCAATCGCAAAGTGGGTTCGTTTGTTCGCTTCATCAATCGATCGCTCACTCACAATCGCTCTCTCTCTCACTCTTAAAATGTGATTAATTAGATTAATTAATTACAAATCCTGTAATTAATTAGATTAATTTTTTAATCGCCTGACAGCATTAAAAAATCCTCTTGGCGATATATTGATACAGCAGCCCACGATACCGTACCATCACATTAAACAATACGACATGTGGATATTTGTATGTTTTTGCTCCTAACAGCGACAGTCTGACCTGCAGCAGTGCTTGTTCCCGGATCAGTTTGGTGGTGCTGAAGTAGAAGGAGCCGTTCTCGCACAGCTCGCCGTCCCAGTCCTGTCGCCGTGGACGATTATAGGGGTCAAGGTTCAGAGGCCGGGTCATCTCATTAGCTGTGAAAAAAAATTAAAATTAAAATTAATCATGAAAAAGTCTAGTCAAAAATGTTAAAAGGTGCACTGTGGAATAGGGATGCACCGATGTGAAAATTTTAGCCGATACCAATATCAAATATTAATGTTGCTGTTATCGGCCGATACCGATATTAACCGATACCGGATTTTTTTTATTTTTTTAAAATTCTGATAACATTTTATACAGACTGTAAATCATGCAAAATGAATTTTTGAATGTCTTTTTTTATTTTCAAAACATGTTTTTTTTTTCTTTTTTTTTTATTTTTTATTTTTTTTAATAAACATTGTGTTCTGCGTCCTGATTGGCTAAGGGACCTTTGTCTATTGATGTTATTGATGGGGGACGGACCGGGACCAGACTGGAAACTAGACCAGGACTAGACCAGGACCAGACCAGGACTAGACCAGGACCAGACCAGGACCAGACCAGGACTAGACCAGGACCAGACCAGGACTAGACGCGGACTAGACCAGGTCTAAACATGGACTAAAAATGGACTGGACCAGGTCTAGACCTGGACCAAACCAGGACTAGACCAGGTCTAAACCAGGATTAACCCACGGCGTGCGGCTCTTTGCCTGGTTTCGTGCGGCTCTTGCGTTCGTTCATGTCGAGGTTTGATGTGCTCGGAGTGCTCCTCCTCCTCAGGACGTGGATGTGGTCCCGAGGAGGAGGCACGGTTTGGACACGGGTCTCGTGCTCGCAGCCCCGAGTGGGATGCGAGGTCTTGCACCGGTCATGATGAACTACCCCCCCCACACACACACACACACACACACGTTTCACTATTAATACATTTTGTTGAAAATCTACGAAAGTTTGAGGGTTTAAACGAGAGAGAAATGCGAGAAAACGTTAATTCGAGGGATTACTGTACTGACAAATATAATTTGTTAATATCGGCCCACTTTTACACATCGGGCTGATACCAATACGTTAAAAAAAAATTGCAATATCAGCCGATACCGATGTTAATGCTGATATATCGTGCATCCCTAATTCAAACACACTGATGAATGAATGAAACAAAACAAACACCGGATATGTTTAGGTTCCGGTTGCCCGGGCCTTTATGTGTGGAGACTGCATGTTCTCCCCGTGTCTGGGTGGGTTTCCTCCGGGCACTCCGGTTTCCCCCATCAACCCAAACATGTGCCATAGGTAAAATCCTCCAGCTTAGGGCCTGACCAAGCCTAAAGAACAAAACAAAATCATGGGGATGGTCCCCGGGTCAAATATAGAAACAACTTCTCCTGTGCGAGATCAATAAAGGTCAATCTTCTAATCCTTGACCACTGTAAGGCGCTTTGTGTTACAATTTTGTATGAAAAGCGCCTTATAAATATTGTTTGATTGATTGATTGATTGATAATAAGGTAACCACGTTCTAACATGGTTTAAAGATGCGTGAAAAGTCCCTCAGTCGTCCAGGTAGAATCCATGATCAAAGGAGAAGTTCAATTTGTCAACTGGACAAAGTTTGTTTGGTTGAAAACGTTTCGCCGCTCATCCGAGAGGCTTCGTCAGCTCTGGTTATTGTACTGGTTAGACCCTGCTTATATCTAGCTGCCGGGAGGCGTGTCCTACAATGACAAAGCTCTGAAAACGATCCCCCCTAATCTGTCTCTTTGTTTTTCAAATTACTCTGACGGCTGGTTTCGACCCCCTATTCAACGTCTAACGACCCTCTCCACCCCTCTGCCCCGGCTCTGTTTGACTGGTCTAAGAATCGCATTATAAATGGGAGACAAGTTATGTCTAACTCCCCCATTTCTGTTTAATGACGGATTCTCTTTTCTCTTTTCCTCTCGGATGAGCGGCGAAACGTTTTCAACCAAACAAACTTTGTCCAGTTGACAAATTGAACTTCTCCTTTGATCATGGTTTAAAGATCACGAGAATCTGTTTCGTTTAATGTTTTTAAACACTTTAAGCTCTAGATCACACTACAAAACGTGTTGGCATGTTTCTCACCGCACAGAACCTTGATCCATATCGGTCCACTCATTATACAGCAGAAACCACACCCATCAAACAGTAAAAAACACACCCTCACGCAGTAAAAACTACACCCGTCACACAGAAAAAAACACACCCGTCATGGCTGATTTGCCGTTTTGTCATATATGGCCTCATTCGAGTTAATTGTTGACTTAAACGTTTTAAGCCAGTTCAGACGGCAAACAATTAAGTCAATGTGGAATTTACTGAAACAAAGTACAACAAGCCCGACCGGTTCAGATGCCAACCACACCTCTGTCATAACTTTTAATAAAGTCAAGTATCCTTCAATTTTCTTCCTCTTATCCGTGGTCAGGTCACCAGACTTCCTTCACCCCGGACACTTCCTCCAGCTCCTCCGGGGGGACCCCAAGGCGTTCCCAGGCCAGCCGGGAGACATAGTCCCTCCAGCGTGTCCTGGGTCTTCCCCGGGGCCTCCTCCCAGTTGGACATGCCCGGAACACCTCCCGAGGGAGGCGTCCGGAACAGACGCCCAAGCCTCCTCAGCTGCTGCTCTCCACGTGAAGGAGCGGCGGCTCTACTCCGAGCTCCTCCCGTGTGACTGAGCTCCTCACCCTATCTCTAAAGGAGCACCCAGCCACTCTGCGGAGGAAACTCATTTCGGCCGCTTGTATCCGCGATCTCGTCCTTTCGGTCATTCCCCAGAGCTCATGACCATAGGTGAGGGGAGGAACGTAGATCAACGGTAAATCTTTATTTTTTGCCAAGATTCAGTTTGCAAACCCAACCAAAAAATACAAACTTACCTGTTCCTAAACCGATCCTGAAAGCTGAATTGTGTGACTTTTCTGGTGGAGGGTCCGTGAAAAGCTTTTCTCCATGAAGATGTTAGTGCTTTGTCTGGAATGCTTCACAGTATGGCATTAAAGGGATAGTTCGGGTTTTTTGATGTGAATCTGTACGGCGCCCCCTTCAGCAGTGTCGTGCATTAACACTGACTTACCCCTGACAGTGTCCTCTGAGCCAAGTTCTGCCCCGGTTCTGCCCCTGACAGTGTCCTCTGAGCCGAGTTCTGCCCCGGTTCTGCCCCTGACAGTGTCCTCTGAGCCGAGTTCTGCACCGGTTCTGCCCCTGACAGTGTCCTCTGAGCCGAGTTCTGCCCCGGTTCTGGAGCTGACGAAAGTAGGTCCGGCAAGTTAGCGGGGACAGTTAATAAAGCTTGTTTTTCTTCTCAAAACATTATTTGTCGAAAAAGTGATATTTGCATCACAAAACAGTTGTCCACGAAAAAGTCAGAAGTCATAATCGCTTGGTGCTATTTTCTCTCGAGTCGTATCACTGCGCGCTGCCCCCAGCTGGACAGCCGCGCACGAACACAACACTTTTTCAGTTGTTTGGCAGTGTTTACATCCTCATACCGCAGCGAGCCAATTTAGAAACGTCAGAATAAAAATATAGCTATCGACAGAAGAAGAAGAAAACAATAGATATAAAATGGGGCGGACCTGTGATTACCCAGGTTGTACCAACAAAGATGAACCGTTTTCCTGACACAAATTGGTCTGAGGCGACTTTGGCTTCTTGCCGTAGGGTTCAATGTGGACACCAAATTGGCTAAAATAAAAAAGCTTCGTGTTTCAGTGAAGAGGATTACGTATGCCCAGATTCTGAAGAGCACTGCTGTCCCTGCACACCGGACAACTGTTTTGTGATGTAAATATATCACTTTTTCGACAAATATTGTTTTGAGAAGAAAAACAAGCTTTATTAACTGTCCCCGCTAAGTTGCCGGACCTACTATCATCAGCTCCAGAACCGGCGCAGAACTCGGCTCAGAGGACACTGTCAGGGGTAAGTCAGTGTTAATGCATGACACTGCTGAAGGGATTCACGTCAAAAAACCCGAACTATCCCTTTAAACGTTGGAGACCAAACCAGACCAAGTTCCAGGTCAGATCTGTGGAGAATGTTTGTTTTTCTCTGTATTTTCGAGCTCTAAAACCACCTGTGATTGAATAAATGTAAAGTAGAGCCGTTTAAAGTCACACTGTGGCACATTCCAGGCAGAGAAATGGCATCTCCATAGAAACAAGCAGGTGATGGCCCCCCCAACCGATAAGTTACACAGTGGACCTTTAATTAGTCATTATGAACGCCGGTAAAGATCTAAATGAACTGAACGTACTTCCTTTCTTGACCTCCTGCCAGCGGAAGTGGTGCCTCCTGACCACGGCGAACACGGAATCGCAGCCCTGCTCCAGGATGTAGTCCAGCGCCTCCTTCAGGTGGAACGGGTGGAGGCACGGAGAGGTGGCCTGGATGTGGCACACGATGTCGATCTCTGAACACACAAAACAAGAAAACAAACTTAACGAGGTCAGAGGAGAAGGTCAGAGGAGCAGAGGAAGAGGTCAGAGGAGCAGAGGAGAAGATCAGAGGAGAAGCTCTGAGGGTCAGAGGAGCAGAGGAGGAGGTCAGAGGAGCAGGAGAGAAGGTCAGAGGAGCAGAGGAGAGGGTCAGAGGAGCAGAGGAGAAGGTCAGAGGAGCAGAGGAGAAGGTCAGAGGAGCAGAAGAGGAGGTCAGAGGAGCAGAGGAAAAGGTCAGAGGAGCAGGGGAGGTCAGAGGAGCAGAAGAGAGGGTCAGAGGGTCAGAGGAGAAGGTCAGAGGGTCAGACCTGGGTTGAGGCTGATGAACTCTTGAATTGTATCCAAGGAGGTGGACGAGTCTTTTGACACTTCTGCAGATCTGCGGTGGATTTTAGCTCCCCAAGAACGCGCCACTTTCTCAATGTCGTCATGGTCCGTCGACACCCAAACACTAAGAACGCAAACGACAGAAGAAGAAGTAACTTTATTGATCTCACAGAAAATGTCCTCTGCATTTAACCCATCCTGTTATTAGGAGCAGTGGGCAGCACATTAATGCGCCCGGGGACCATCTCCATGATCTTCTTGCTTCGGTTTGGTCAGGACCTAAGCTGGAGGATTTTACCTGGAGCATGTTTTGGGTTGATGGGGGAACCGGGCCCACCCAGACACGGGGAGAACATGCAAACTCCACACAGAAAGGCTCGGGCGACCCGGGGATCGAACCCAGACTATGCATGCAAACTCCACACAGAACGGAGTCAATAATCAATACTGAAACGAGTATCAAAACCAGATCTTCATTTTTCGCAGGTGTCGATACTAAAAGAGAATTTCCACTGACGGAACAGAACAGAACCTCCTGAATGTGTTTAGAACGATCTGGATCAGAACAAGAGCACAGAGACTAAAATACACCCATGGACCTGGTTTAGACCTGGTTTGGACCGGGTTTAGACTTAGTTTGGACCAGGTTTAGACCTAGTTTAGACCTGCTTTAGACCTAGTTTAGACCTGGTTTAGACCTGGTTTAGACCTGGTTTAGACCTGGTTTAGACCTGGTTTAGACCTGGTTTAGACTTGGTTTAGACCTGGTTTAGACCTGGTTTGGACCTGGTTTGGACCTGCTTTAGACTTAGTTTGGACCTGGTTTGGACCTGGTTGGGACCTGGTTGGGACCTGGTTTGGACCGGGTTTAGACCGGGTTTAGACCGGGTTTAGACCGGGTTTAGACTTAGTTTGGACCTGCTTTAGACCTAGTTTAGACCTGCTTTAGACCTAGTTTAGACCTGGTTTAGACCTAGTTTGGACCTAGTTTGGACCTGGTTGGGACCTGGTTTAGACCTGGTTTAGACCTGGTTTAGACCTGGTTTAGACCTGGTTTAGACCTGGTTTAGACCTGGTTTAGACCTGGTTTAGACTTAGTTTGGACCTGGTTTAGACTTAGTTTGGACCTGGTTTAGACTTAGTTTGGACCTGGTTTAGACTTAGTTTGGACCTGGTTTAGACCTGGTTTGGACCGGGTTTAGACTTAGTTTGGACCTGGTTTAGACCTGCTTTAGACCTGGTTTAGACCTGGTTTAGACCTGGTTTAGACCTGGTTTGGACCTAGTTTAGACCTAGTTTAGACCTAGTTTAGACCTGCTTTAGACTTAGTTTGGACCTGGTTTGGACCTGGTTGGGACCTGGTTGGGACCTGGTTGGGACCTGGTTGGGACCTGGTTGGGACCTGGTTTGGACCGGGTTGGGACCTGGTTGGGACCTGGTTTAGACCGGGTTTAGACCGGGTTTAGACTTAGTTTGGACCTGCTTTAGACCTAGTTTAGACCTGGTTTAGACCTGGTTTAGACCTAGTTTGGACCTGGTTGGTGCCCGGAGGAAACCCACCCAGACACGGGGAGAACATGCAAACTCCACACAGAAAGGCTCGGGCGACCCGGGGATCGAACCCAGACTATGCATGCAAACTCCACACAGAACGGAGTCAATAATCAATACTGAAACGAGTATCAAAACCAGATCTTCATTTTTCGCAGGTGTCGATACTAAAAGAGAATTTCCACTGACGGAACAGAACAGAACCTCCTGAATGTGTTTAGAACGATCTGGATCAGAACAAGAGCACAGAGACTAAAATACACCCATGGACCTGGTTTAGACCTGGTTTGGACCGGGTTTAGACTTAGTTTGGACCAGGTTTAGACCTAGTTTAGACCTGCTTTAGACCTAGTTTAGACCTGGTTTAGACCTGGTTTAGACCTGGTTTAGACCTGGTTTAGACCTGGTTTAGACCTGGTTTAGACCTGGTTTAGACTTGGTTTAGACTTGGTTTAGACCTGGTTTGGACCTGGTTTGGACCTAGTTTAGACCTGCTTTAGACTTAGTTTGGACCTGGTTTGGACCTGGTTGGGACCTGGTTGGGACCTGGTTTGGACCGGGTTTAGACCGGGTTTAGACCGGGTTTAGACTTAGTTTGGACCTGCTTTAGACCTAGTTTAGACCTGCTTTAGACCTAGTTTAGACCTGGTTTAGACCTAGTTTGGACCTAGTTTGGACCTGGTTGGGACCTGGTTGGGACCTGGTTTAGACCTGGTTTAGACCTGGTTTAGACCTGGTTTAGACCTGGTTTAGACCTGGTTTAGACCTGGTTTAGACTTAGTTTGGACCTGGTTTAGACTTAGTTTGGACCTGGTTTAGACTTAGTTTGGACCTGGTTTAGACTTAGTTTGGACCTGGTTTAGACCTGGTTTGGACCGGGTTTAGACTTAGTTTGGACCTGGTTTAGACCTAGTTTAGACCTGCTTTAGACCTGGTTTAGACCTGGTTTAGACCTGGTTTGGACCTAGTTTAGACCTAGTTTAGACCTAGTTTAGACCTGCTTTAGACTTAGTTTGGACCTGGTTTGGACCTGGTTGGGACCTGGTTGGGACCTGGTTGGGACCTGGTTGGGACCTGGTTGGGACCTGGTTGGGACCTGGTTTGGACCGGGTTGGGACCTGGTTGGGACCTGGTTTAGACCGGGTTTAGACCGGGTTTAGACTTAGTTTGGACCTGCTTTAGACCTAGTTTAGACCTGGTTTAGACCTGGTTTAGACCTAGTTTGGACCTGGTTGGGACCTGGTTTGGACCTGGTTTGGACCTGGTTGGGTTTGGACCTGGTTTAGACCTGGTTTAGACCTAGTTTAGACCTAGTTTAGACCTGGTTTAGACCTGGTTTAGACCTGGTTTAGACCTGGTTTAGACTTAGTTTGGACCTGGTTTAGACTTAGTTTGGACCTGATTTGGACCTGGTTTGGGCCTTGGCAAAAACTTGAAATAAATGCAAATCAATGAATGGAGTCATGAGGTTTGGCATGAGGTTTGGCATGAGGTTTGGCATGAGGTTTGGCTGGTCAGTGCACCAACGAAGCGGAACTAAATCTAAAACAACAATGGGAGCCTGTAATTTGTGTACAGAACTCATTCATAACCAGGGAAATGTCCACAGACTCTTGAATTTTTAAATAAGTAAATTATCTGGACTTTATTTCAAATTATCTGGACTTTATTTCAAATTATCTGGACTTTATTTCTGTTTCAACCAAGGTTATTTTTCATTATAGTTTAGTTTTAGTTAGTTTTGACTTTAAAAAAAAAAAAAAAAAAAGTCAAAATGAATTAGAGGAATTAAAACTAATTCAGTTAGTTTTAATTAGTTTTTAGAGCAGCTCTGTTGTGTGGACGTAGCCTAAGAGCTCAGGAACTAACGTAGGATCACTACGGAACCCATCAGAGGGAGATATCCTTGAGCAATAAACCACCCAAATGACTGAGGGCCCGTCCACACGACAACGTTTTTTGGTGGAAATGGAGAAGTTTGTATTCGTTTTGACCTTTCGTCCACACGGCGCCGGCGTTTTGGGGGTGTGAAAATTGTGTTTTTTTTAAACCAGGTTCCAGAACGGAGAAATCTGAAAACGCCGGGGGTCGCATTGTCGTGTGGACGAGCAAAACGCAGCTTTTGGAAAACGATGACGTCGCGATGCCGTCATCATCTGCTTTGGCAGGACTCCCAGTCGACGTTCTGCTGATACTGACGAGTTTTGTAATCCAACGTAACTCGTAGAAGTAACTCCACTTCGTCGTCGGTCCAAACGAGAGAGTCGGCTTTTGTACGTGCGTTCGCCATCATTATTATTATCTTCTTGTGTTTGTTTGTTCGCGGAAGAGAAAGGACTTTATGTGCACGCGCACTTTGTAGTGTTGCGTTTCCGGTGGCTCTGGCTTTTTCCTGTTTACAGCGCCACATATCGGTGTGGCGTATGTATTACATCGTTTTCACTCAGCGCTCCGTTTTCATCTGGACGCGAATATTTACTGATCTGACGCGTCACTACGGAACCTACCAGAGGGACATGTCCTCGAGCAATAAACCTCCTGAATGACTGAAACGCATGACAGATGACGGACGAAAAGCCACTTATTATTTACTTACGGTACTCTTTTTTATTATTGTATTGTATTATTGTATTTGTATTATTTATTGACCTTTTCGCGGTCGTGCTGTGCAGCTGCTCTGCTCAAGTTTGACTTTCGCATGTGGATCAATAAAGGCAAAGTCTGTGCAAAGGTAGACGCCAAATAACTCACGTGTTCAGTTCAAATTCAGTGATTAATCCATTTTAAAAGTCATATAGATTACACTTTTTTCTGATCCATGTTCTCATGCAGTTTCCTCATCACAAACAGATGTGGAGTTGTGTTTTGTTTCATTCACACACGTTTAACACAGAAAACAATCATGTGGTATGTGGTATAAAGCGCTCCACTGTGTTTTTAAACTCCACACACCTTCACTAGAATCATTTGGATCATTTCAGCCCTGGAATTGCCAATTTCTAGTGAACTAATAAAAAAAAAAACTGTTAACTAAACTACATGACATCATAAGCATTTTGAGCTTTATAAATGTATGATTAATAATGCCGTGACTTTACATGTTTGAATGGAACAAAACACAAGTCTAGTCATGTTTTGAATGAGGTACAAAAGAGTCAGTTTTGTGTAACATGGGTTGTTTTTGTTTTGTTTTGATTTTTTGGGAAGTAAGCAATTTACATTCTTAAAAAAAAAAAAAAAAGCCCAAAAAGGAGTGGGAAGAAGAAAACTTATTAAATCCCACCTCCTCTTCTAATTTAGCAGAATGAGATTCTTTACCATTTTTTTACATTCTTCGAACATACCAACAATGCTTTAAATATAGAAACTAGGGCTGTCAGTTTAACACGTTAATTAGATTAATTAATTACACTGCAAATTAACGCGTTATAAAATTTATCGCAATTAATTATGAGTGGCATTTCAATGCCAGGGCCTTTGAACGGCAAGTTTATTTATAAAAAGAAGAAGACGGGACGATCAACAAGAACTCGCACATCTGTGAAGGCACCATTAATGCTGAAAGGTACATACAGGTTTTAGAACAAGATATGCTGCCATCCAAACGTCTTTTTCAGGGACGTCCCTGCTTATTTCAGCAAGACAATGCCAAGCCACATCCTGCACGTGTTACAACAGTGACTTCGTAGTAAAAGAGTCGGGTAGTAGACTGGCCTGCCGCAGTCCAAACCTGTCTCCCACTGAAAATGTGTGGCACATTATGAAGCACAAAATACGACAACAGAGACCCCAGACTGTTGAGCAACTGAAGTTGTATATTCAGCAAGAATGGGAAAGGATTCCTCCTGCAAAGCTTCAACAGTTAGTGTCCTCAGTTCTCAAACGCTTATTGAGTGTTGTTAAAGGTCCCATGACATGGTACTTCTTGATGCTTTTATATGGCTCCTTAATGGTTCCCTAATACTGTAAATGAATCCTTCTTCAAAATCAACACTCAGTGCATGAGAAACAGAGATAAGATGAGAAAGAGTATTTTTTTCTCCCTCAGAACAGGTCATAATGGGAGTTGTTGCTTGAATGCAAATGAGGAGAAAAAAGCTGGCCAATAGTAGAGGGTGGGGGCGTGGCCAAACGCTCCGGTCTCCGCTGTAGCTCACAGCTGATCCATTTCCTTGTTTTTGCACGGGGGGAGAGATTTGAAGCGTTCCATTGAAAAATAAACACATTTCCACAGAAAATAAAATTAAACCACTGCTGTTCAAAGGTCCAGAGGCTCAGATAAAGGACTTCCGAGCCTAGAAACACTCGGACGTGCCTCCAGGCAGATAAAAAAACGCATTTCACATTGCCTAGCGCATTCGCAGTCCAAACTCTCTGGGCGTGATTTACAGAGACGCTGAGTACAGACAGACGGGGGTGGAACTGCATTTGCATTTCTTTTTCGATCTGACGTCAATAAGGTGCCTTGTTCGAACTCGCCCGTTTGAGCTCCGATTTTTTGTAACGCAGAAAAGGACATTTCACAACTTTTAACCATGGGGGGGGGGGGGGGCTAAACAGGGTAGGGGAGCTCACATTAATGTTCAAAAACCTCAGAAAGTGAACATTTCATGCCATGGGACCTTTAATGGTTCCCTAATACTGTAAATTAATCCTTCTTCAAAATCAAGACTGCACAGGAGTGCATGAGAAAGACACATGTACACAGTCAGATTCAGAAAATCCCTCTCTGAACAACTCATTCTGGGCGTTGTTGCTTGAATGCAAATGAGAAGGACAGAGATAGGTTAGAGGAGCGGGTGCGGGTGGGGGTGGGGTGGGGTGGGGGGGCAAATGCGCCGCTGGTTCCTTGTTTTAGCGGTGCGCTGTGTGCCGTCTCCCACTTCGAAAAAGAAAGGAAGAAGAAAGGAGAGGGATTTCAATGATAAAAAAAAACACATTTTCACAGAAAATAAAATTAAACCACTGCTGTTTCAGAGGTCCAGAGGGTTGGGTAAAGGACTTCCGAGCCTAGAAACACTCGCACGTGCCTTCAGGCAAATAAAAAAACGCATTTTGCATTGCGTAGCTCCAAACTCTCTGGGTGTGATTTCCAGAGACAGGGGGTGGACATCCAGACGGTGGTGGAACTGCATTTGCATTTCTTTTGTCGATGTGACGTCACATAGTTGGCCTTGTTCAGAATCGCCCGTTTGAGCTGTGTTTTTTTCTAATGCAGAAAAGGATCGCAAATGCTGTTTAGACATTTCGCAACTTTTAGCCATGGGGGGGGGGGCTAAACAGGGTAGGGGAGCTCACACTAATGTTCAAAAACCTCAAAGTGAAAATTTCATGCCATGGGACCTTTAAAAGGAAAGGTGATGTAACACAGTGGTAAACATGCCACTGTCCCAGCTTTTTTGGAACGTGTTGCAGGCATCAAATTGAAAATGAGTGAATATTTCTATAAAAACAATAAAGTTTATCAGTTTGAATGTTAAATATCATGTCTTTGTGGTTTATTCAGTTGAATATAGGTTTAAAAACATTTGCAAATCACAGCGTCCCAACTTCAATTCAATTCATTGGAATTGGGGTTGTAAACAATATAATAAAAAATATGTAATAAAATGCAATAAAAATACAAAGTACAATGTACAAAGGTGCAGGTAGGATTAAATAAGGTGTAAGTAGAGTATTTCACAGATTGCACATAATATGGTGTAGTAAGTGTTGCACATGGGTAGCCACCGACGTGCAACGGACGGCTTTGGTTGTTGTGGGGGTACACCTGAATAAATGTTTTAAAATTGTATTTGTTTGTTGCAAGTTTGAGAACACAATACTTTCTTTTTTAATCCTGCACTTGACAAATAACCCAAAGTATAACCCTAAATCTAAAACTAATAAAAAACTATACTAAAACTGAGCAGTTAGAAAAAAAACTAAAACTAAAACTATTAGAGCCGCTCTAAAAACGAATTAAAACTAACTGGATTAGAGGCGGAAAAAAGTCAAAACTAACTAAAACTAAATTATAATAAAAAATCCAAAACTAAATTGACAAAGACAAAAACAAGCAATTTATCTATAATTTCAGTTAGTTTTAGTTAGTTTTGCAAACACACAATACAGTTTCAGTTAGTTTTCATTTTTGTCATTTTAATTGTCCTAATTTTGTCCTTCTTTATTCCTGCTGGCCTGTTGTGACGTTATTCCTGTTTTAGTCCTGCTTTAGTCCTGTTTTAGTCCTGATTTAGTCCTGCTTTAGTCCTGCTTTAGTCCTGCTTTAGTCCTGTTTTAGTCCTGCTTTAGTCCAAACTAACTAAAACTAAACTATAATGAAAAATCCAAAACTATTATAACCTCGTTGGTGTTAAACGTGTGTGAATGAAACAAAACACAACTCCAGGTGTGTTTGTGGTGAGGAAACAGAAGAAAAGTTCAGAAAATAGCGTCAAATTGACCTAAAATGCTGTGCAGAACAACCAAAATACAGATGTTTAACTCAGATATTTATTATAATTCTAATTTTCTGTTTGTTTACCTGTCAAATAAATCAGACTCCACCGCAGCCCGGAGCACCCAGCCGATCAGGGGGATGCCAGCCAGGGTCTTGATGTTCTTTAGCGGGATGCCTTTGCTGCCGCCCCGGGCCAGAATCAGCGCCGCTTTGTGCCTCTTGTCCCCGGCTTTGGGTTGCTTCCGCCCGGCATCGTCCGACGCCTTCTCCCCGTTGTTCTGGTTCAAGTCTCCGGCGCAGCGTTTGCGAGATGCCATGGTTCTTTATGTCTACACAAGAAATAGGAAGTGTGAAGCGTAATGGAGAGAGTTATCTACACGCTCCAGGAACGGGAGATATGTAAACAAATGCGGCTTCCGTGTGCGCGGCTCTGTCTCGGTACGGCCGCACGGAGCTCGGTGCCGCCATCTTGTGCCGCTCCAAGTCAGCGGCATTAAGAAAACTAGAGCGATACGGAGCGTGTCGTTTACGGCGGCCATCTTGAGGTTGCTGGAAAAGCAAAATTCTAATAAAAAGAAATAAGGGAAAATAGGGGAGACCGGGGCATGTAGTCGCGCTTGTCTCTGTTTCTGAAACCGAACACGACAGAAATGTAAAATGTGTACCAAATAACAAGGGAATAACAGATTCAGAACGCGTTGCCGCCAGATTCTGATTCCCTGTCAATTACGGCAGCCATTTTGAGGTTGTAGGAGCAGCAAAATTCAAATAAAAATAACGTACATTTTTATTCATGTAATTTTTTTAAATTTGATATTGTATTTTATATTTTATTACTTATTTTCCTATGTTATTCTGATGTATATATATATATGTACAGTATATATATATATATATATATATATATATATATATATATATATATATATATATATCTATCTATATATATATATATATATCCGCGAAGTTGGACACCTTTATATTTTACAATTATTCTACATGTTTTAAGGCTGTAAATGCCTCACCACACACATTACATATACTTTTTTAAAAATTATTATTATAATTATGTCTCATTTGACACTGGTCTCTTGCTATCTTTTTCTGCTATTCCATCTATTTTTTGCTACCCTCTGTCATATTATATTATATTAATTATATTATATTATATTATATTATATTATATTATATTATATTATATTATATTATATTATATTATATTATATTATATTATATTATATTATATTATATTATATTATATGGGTGCTTCAGATGCGCGATGTTTCTGCTCCATTTTGACCTCTGTTTTCTCTGGATTTTAACTTTTTCACCGTTGCTATGTGCGTTGCTATGTGCGGAGGTCGGACGCGGAGGGCGCGCAGGGGCCGACGACGTTACTTTTTCGTGCTGTGATCTGTGCGTTGCAACAATGGAATTTCCCCACTGAGGGACTAATAAAGGCATATCTTATCTTATCTTATCTTATTATATTATATTATATTATATTATATTATATTATATTATATTATATTATATTATATTATATTATATTATATTATATTATATTATATTATATTATATTATATTATATTATATTATGATGAGTGAGCGACTGTACCCAAATAATTTGGGTACTTGTTGATCAATAAAGTTTGTCTAGGTATAAATAGGGGAGACTGGGGCATGTAGTCGCGCTTTTGTCATTCTCGTCATGTTGAGGTTGTAGGAGAAGCAAAATTCTAATAAAAATGATAGAAATAGGTGAGACCGGGTCATGTAGTGTGGCCTGTTGTGACGTGATCCTCCTGTGGACCCACCATCTGCGGGAGGATTCATGGGGGCTGGTGCATTGTGTTCTGGGCAGCAGGTCTGCTTGGACTGCTGCTCCAGCGACCCAGAAAATGGAAAAGCGGAAGAAAATGAATGAATGAATGAAAGGAGCAGTGAAATTCTAATAAAAATAACGTACATTTTTATTTATGTAATTTTTTATTTGATATTGTATTTTATATTTTATTACTTATTTCCCGATTTTATTCTGATTTGTATATATACATTATATATATATATATATATATATATATATATATATATATATATATATATATATATATATATAATGTATATATATATTATATATATATATACAGTTGTCCTGATGGCTTCATCGAACCGGGACCTCCAATGTGCACTGGGGCGGTTTGCAGCTGAGTGTGAAGCGGCTGGGATGAGGATCAGCTCCTCCAAATCCGGGGCCATGGTTCTCGACCGGAAAAAGGTGGCTTGCCCTCTCTGGGTGGGTGGGGAGTCCTTGCCTCAGGTGGAGGAGTTCAAGTATCTCGGGGTCTTGTTCTCGAGTGAGGGGAGGATGGAGCGTGAGATTGACAGGCGGATCGGTGCAGCGTCGGCAGTGATGAGGTCGCTGTACCGGACCGTTGTGGTGAAGAGGGAGCTGAGCCAAAAGGCGAAGCTCTCAATTTACCATTGATCTACGTTCCTACCCTCACCTATGGTCATGAGCTCTGGGTAATGACCGAAAGGACGAGATCGCGGATACAAGTGGCCGAAATGAGTTTCCTCCGCAGAGTGGCTGGGCGCACCCTTAGAGATAGGGTGAGGAGCTCGGTCACATGGGAGGAGCTCGGAGTAGAGCCGCTGCTTCTCCACGTGGAGAGGAGCCCGCTGAGGTGGCTCGGGCATCTGTTCCGGATGCCTCCTGGATGCCTCCCTCGGGAGGTGTTCCGGGCATGTCCCACTGGGAGGAGGCCCCGGGGAAGACCCAGGAACCGCTGGAGGGACTATGTCTCCCGGCTGGCCTGGGAACGCCTTGGGGTCCCCCCGGAGGAGCTGGAGGAAGTGTCCGGGGTGAAGGAAGTCTGGGAGTCCCTGCTTAGACTGTTGCCCCGGCGACCCAACCCCGGATAAGCGGAAGAAAATGGATGGATGGATGGATGGACAGCGGTCCCTCGTTTATCGCGGGGATTATGTTCTAAAAATAACCCCTGATAAGCGAAATCCACGAAGTCGGACAACTTTATATTTTACAATTATTCTACATGTTTTCAGGCTGTAAATGCCTCACCACACACATTATACACTTTTCTCAGACTGGAACGTTTTCTCTTGTTTCGTAGATTTTCAACAAATAAATATTAATATTAAGTATTAATAGTGATGCGTGTATTTCACAGTTCCTCTGATTGTGCCTCTTTGTCCTGGCGCCGCGCTGCCTCGGTGCAGGCGTCTTTTACCGAGTGCGCTCTTTTTTTCTTTTGGGCAAGAAGATTCTTATAAACATGCCACCAGTGACGGACTGAGCGGTCTGGCATTTGGGCACATGCCACACACCTGGGGCCGCGAGGACGAGACCGTGCAGAGTCTCAAAGATCAAAAAGATCAAAATCAGCTTTAATTTTGTCAGTTCTGCCATATGTGTTCAACCTACAGTGAATCGAAAATTTGTTTCTCTCTGGCCAAGTAGTGCAAAAAGACAGTGTACAAAATACAATATAAAGACAAAACAAAACAAAAACTATAGACAAAACTCTAAATCTAAAAACTAAAATCTAAGATCTAAAATCTGAAAGCAGTGCAACAGAATAAATAAATATAGCTACAAGCAGCAATGTGGGGCCAAGCAGTGACCCAGCCTAATTTGATGACCTGCGTTTTTGAAAATCGGACTTATGGATCAATAGTTACAAGCAGAAATGTCCCTCAAATTTTGACCTGTTGGTGGCGCTAGAGGGTTTGAGCTGGGGCCCTGTAATTTTTTGTGGGGAATCCTGGGAAGGACGCGAACATCTGTGAAAAGTTTGAAAATAATCCTATGAAGGGTTCCTGAGATATGAGCTCACTTCGGCTACATCAAAGATCAAAAATCTTTGACGGTTCTAGGGGTTGCCATAGACTCCCAGAGGCGGAGGAATATATAATAATAATAATAATAATAGGAATCAGTAGAAACACTATGGGTGCCTCACAGCTTCGCTGCTTTGCCCCAATGTGCAGCAGCAGTAATTCCAGTGCAATAACAGTAGTAAACAACAGTACAACAGTAGTAAAATTCCAGTAGTAAATGTACAGTGGTACCTCACCTTACGAAATTAATTCGTTCCAGAAGTGGTTTCGTAACGTGAATTTTTCGTAAGTTAAGTAGCTATTTCAATGGAAAAAGACTGATTCGTTCCAAGGCCCCGTTCCAAGTTTTTTTTTATAGTGTAACTTTTTTTTATAGTGTAACACTGTGTTCTGGGTCCTGATTGGCTAAGAGACTGTAGACCCAGGACTAAACGTGGACTAAACCAGGTCTAAACAAGGTCTATACCTGGACTGGACCAGGACTAAACCTGGACTAAACCAGGACTAGACCAGGTGGATTAAAGCGCCACGTGCGGGTCTATTTCCTGGTTTCTCACGAGTCACGGCTGAGGCGAGCAGCGAGGAGGGGACCGCAGCGAGGAGGGGACCGCACGCAGTCCGAGCGCATGAATGAACGCAGGTAAGAGCCGTGGTGGTTTAATCCTGGTTTACACCTGGTTTAGACCTGGTTTAGACCTGGTTTAGACCTGGTTTAGACCTGGTTCAGACCTGGTTTAATTCTGTTTTAGAGGAGGCACGGTTTGAGCACGGGTCTCGTGCTCGCGCCCCGCGCCGGGTCATGCTGCGCTATCACACATGTGTCCCCGCCGCGCACACTTCACTCCACCCTCCCCTTTCCCCCCACGCTTCACTATTAATACATTTTGTTGAAAATCTATGAAAGTTTGAGTGTTTAAACAGAGACAAATGTGAGAAAAGTTTAAATCCAGTCTGAGAAAAGCGTATAATGTGTGTGGCTGAGCGTGCATTATTTGAATTTTTGAGATTTCGCGTTTCGTAACTTTAATTTTCTTTCGTATCTAGAGACCAAAATTTAACGTGAAGGCGTTTCGTAACTTGGAATTTTCGTTTGTTGGGTCTTTCGTAAGGTGAGGTACCACTGTAAATGTGCAACAGTGCAACAGTCGTCCTTAGCAGCAGTTTTTAAAGTGTCTAGAGTGATATGTCTTTTTATGGAATACAGGTTATGCCAATATGGGGGGATGAAGCTGTTTGACAGTCTGGTGGATGAAGCTGTTTGACAGTCTGGTGGATGAAGCTGTTTGACAGTCTGGTGGATGAAGCTGTTTGACAGTCTGGTGGAGGAAGCTGTTTGACAGTCTGGTGGAGTGGGCCCGGAGACTCTGGTACCTTCTCCCTGAGGGCAGGAGGCTGAAGAGGCTGTGTGAGGGGTGGTTCGGGTCACCCACAATGCTGGACGCTCTGCGGGTGAGCCGGGTGTTAAAAATGTCTAGGAGGGAGGGGAGAGAGACACCAGCGATCCTCCCAGCTGCATTCACTATGCGCTGCAGGGCTTTCCTGTTCTGTTCAGTGCAGCTCCCGTACCACACAGTGATGCAGCTGGTCAGGACGCTCTCAATGGTGCCTCGGTAGAAGGTGGTCATGATGGGTGGGGGGGCTCCAGCTCTCCTCAGTTTGTTCTGCAGCGTTCTGGATGTTCTGCAGCATTCTGGATGTTCTTCAAGGTTCTGGATGTTCTGCAGCATTCTGGATGTTCTGCAGCGTTCTGGATGTTCTGCAGTGTTCTGGATGTTCTGAAGTGTTCTGGATGAACTGCAGCATTCTGGATGTTCTGCAGCGTTCTGGATGTTCTGCAGTGTTCTGGATGTTCTTCAAGGTTCTGGATGTTCTGAAGTGTTCTGGATGAACTGCAGCATTCTGGATGTTCTGCAGTGTTCTGGATGTTCTGCAGCGTTCTGGATGTTCTTCAAGGTTCTGGATGTTTTGCAGTGTTCTGGATGTTCTGAAGTGTTCTGGATGTTCTCAGTGTTCTGGATGAACTGCAGCATTCTGGATGTTTTGCAGTGTTGAGTTTAGCTGGAGAAATTTGTTTTTCCTCCACACACTGATCTGTTGGATGCAGTGTCAGAGCGAGTCACTGGTCCATAGTCCCCTGCTGCAGTGAGACAATCACTGCGTGCACATGGTGGATCGGATTGGATTTCTCCAAATCCGATCCCGTTACTCGGCGGGTGGTCTGTCCTTAGGTCCAAGTGCACATGAAACTTGTGTAATCGGATAATGGTCAGTGACCTGGCCGGCTCCACTACGCAGCGCTGTAGTCCAACTACTTCAATAAAAACACGACAAACTATGTGGCGGGATACAAAGATGGAGCTCGAGGAGTTTGACGGACTAATATGAGACTAAACCTGGACTAAACCTGGACTAAACCTGGACTAAACCTGGACTTAACCTGGACTAAACCTGGACTAAACCTGGACTTAACCTGGACTTAACCTGGACTTAACCTGGACTAAACCTGGACTTAACCTGGATTTAACCTGGACTAAACCTAGACTGAACTTGAACTCAACCTGGACTAAACCTGGACTTAACCTGTACTAAACCTGGACTTAACAAGGACTAAACCTGGACTCAACCTGGACTAAACCTGGACTTAACCTGTACTAAACCTGGACTTAACAAGGACTAAACCTGGACTCAACCTGGACTCAACCTGGACTTAACCTGGACTAAACCTGGACTTAACCTGGACTAAACCTAGACTGAACTTGAACTCAACCTGGACTAAACCTGGACTAAACCTGGACTAAACCTGGACTTAACCTGGACTAAACCTGGACTTAACCTGGACTTAACCTGGACTAAACCTGGACTTAACCTGGACTAAACCTGGACTAAATCTGGACTAAACCTGGACTTAACCTGGACTAAACCTAGACTCAACCTGGACTCAACCTGGACTAAACCTGGACTAAACCTGGACTAGTTTGCTGGAGCAGCATTGGTGTACGTGTTGTGCATTCTTTCTTCGCAGCCATGATTTACGATCCTTAGCCTGTGCACAGGAATCTGATATGATCCCAGTCCGTTTGCAGTCGGATTACACTCGTTCATGTGCACGCAGTGATAAATCTGAGTACCCCCTGGCACTCCCTTTTCTGTGCCCTGACCGAGTCGTCATTCTACCACTGAACTTTTTGTCTACTTCAACCATTTTAACCTCCATCAGGGCAATGGCGTCCAGAACATTCAAAACACTCAAAACAGTACAGCTGTGTTATCGTTTATGTAGCTCCTTCAAACATCTGTAGGACCAGCCGGTGGTTCGGGAACAACAGACAAGTCAACGGAGACACAGAAATGATCAGACAGAGCGACATCAGCCACACTGGCCACATTTACATGATGTTTATTTTTTAGTCCGAATCAATTGTTCCAAATTCAGTAGCTCGGAATTAAATTATTCTCCTTTGACTTTTCATGGAAATAATAATTCCGAATTGAGGTTAACATGGAAAACCCGTTAAATCCTCTTTATTTAATTCCGCTCAACGTCTGGGGGTCAGGAAGGGTTCTGATCGGACAGAGACACGAACATATTTACGTCGACCGGAAGAAAACGCAAACTTCAGCTGCTACCGGCTTTTGTCATCTCGGTTTGGTTTGTGTTTTTATATTTTCTTTTCATTATTTGTAGCAAAATTATTAAAATTAGTATTAAAAGGTATTAAAAGGCCTACAGGAGGGAGGTGGACCGGCTGGTGTCCTGGTGCATCAGCAACAACCTGGATCTCAACCACCAGAAGACAGTGGAGATGATCATGGACTTCAGGAAAGTCAGAGCCCCCCTGCCTCCTCTCTCCCTGACAGACTCCCCCATCACCACAGTGGACTCCTTCCGGTTCCTGGGCATTTACATCACTCAGGACCTCAGGTGGGAGCCAACCATCAACTCCCTCATCAAGAAGGCCCAGCAGAGGTTGTACTTCCTGCAGCAGCTAAGAAAAGCCAAGCTGCCAGTCCAGATGATGGTGCAGTTCTACACGGCCATCATTGAGTCCATCCTCACCTCTTCCATCACTGTGTGGTGCTGGAGCCACTGTCAGGGACAAACAGAGACTGCAGCGCATTGTGCGCTCTGCCGAGAAGGTGATTGGCTGCAGCCTTCCATCTCTCCAGGACCTGTACGTCTCCAGGACTGAGGGGTGAGCAGGCCGGATAGTAGCTGACACTTCTCACCCTGGACATGGACTATCTGAGCCACTTCCCTCTGGTAGGAGGCTACGGTCCATCGGGACCAGAACCTCCCGTCACAAGAACAGTTTCTTTCCCTCTGCTGTTGGACTCATGAACAATTCAGAACATCTGCACAAAGCTGAACACTTTATATCACCAGTCACTTTAATTACGTCATGTTTGCACTACTGTTCTGATGCTGCTGAGTGGCTAGCGCTCTTGCTTCACAGCAAGAAGGTTCCGGGTTCGATCCCCGGGTCTGTGTGTGTTCTGTGTGGAGTTTGCATGCATGGTCTGGGTTTGATTCCCGGGTCGCCTGGGCCTTTCTGTGTGGAGTTTGTATGTTCTCCCCGTGTCTGGGTGGGTTTCCTCCGGGCACTCCAGTTTCCCCCACCAACCCAAAACATGCACCATAGGTAAATCCTCCAGCTTAGGTCCTGACCAAACCGAAGCAAGAAGATCATGGAGATGGTCCCCGGGCGCAGTAATGTGCTGCCCACTGCTCCTAATATATATATACATATATATATATATATATATATATATATATATATATATATATATATATATACATATAGGATGGGTTAAAATGCAGAGAAGAATTTCTCCAGTGTGAGATCAATAAAGTTCACTTCTTCTTCTGAACCTTTTTGTTATTTGGATTGTTTATTTTTTACTATATTATAGCTATATTTTAGTTATTATTATTATTTAGTGTCTATACTCTAGTTATTACTATTATTATTTAGTGGTTTATGTTATCACCAAGACAAGTTCCTAGTTTTGTGAACTTGACAATGGCAATAAAAATCTTTCTGATTCTGATTCTGAAAATAATTGTTTCAGTTTGAGACCAGCGTTTACTCCAGTCCGCCATCTCGCCATCTCGCAATCAGAAGGGCGACCCAACAAGCGCCGAATGACCTGAATTATTTTTAAGCAGAATAAAAGTTTACATGATCCAGGAATAAACCACCAACTTAACTCGGAATCAAGTTTAATTCCGAATAGTGCTTTTCAGTAGGAATCATGTGTAATTTAATTTTATTCTGAATTAAATTACTTTTAATTAAAGCTCTCATGTAAATGTGGCAATAGGTGAAATAATTGAAATAATAACAATGAATAATGACTTTGTAATGAACAGGATCAGGGTGCGCCTCTGTTGTTTGTTCACTGAAATGCTGAGTCAGACCAAAAGTTTCACGGACAGCCCTGAACTCTTTATCCATGTGTAAAATTAAAATCACCTGTAACGACTAAACCCGCGGCTCCGGAGCCACATGCGGCTCTTTGATCCCTCTGATGCGGCTCAGTACAGCGCTCCCTCGTTTATCACGGGGGTTACATTCTAAAAATAACCCACGATAAGCAAAATCCGCAAAGTCGTCATCTTTATATTCTATATTATTCTCCATGTTTTAAGGCTGTAAACGCCTCACCACACACATTCTACACTTTTCTCACACTGGAATTAACGTTTTCTCACATTTCTCTCTTGTTTAAACAGTCAAACTTTCGTAGATTTTCAACAAAAAAGCACAGTATTATAGAACGAAACCAAAGTGTATTTCGTGTGTATTTCACAGTTCTTATGACCGAGCCTCTTCGTCTTGGCGCCGCTTCGCTGTGGCGGGTTTTGTCGGGGAGAAAAGTCACAAACATACAGCACTTCAGAGTCACACTGTGATCCAACATTTATATAAATCTGGCAAACTGAACACATTCTGTACAGGAGACACGGAGGAGAATGACTGACGAATCAGCAAAGGTCTACAGTCCCTTAGCCAATCAGGACACAATGCACATTGACTAAAGCAGGACTAAAGCGGGACTAAATCAGGACTAAAGCGGGACTAAAGCAAGACTAAACCGGGACTAAAATGGGACTAAAGCAAGACTAAAACAGGACTAAAGCAAGACTAAACCGGGACTAAAATGGGACTAAAGCAAGACTAAAACAGGACTAAAGCAAGACTAAACCGGGACTAAAATGGGACTAAAGCAAGACTAAAACAGGACTAAAGCAAGACTAAACCGGGACTAAGGCGGGACTACAGCAGGACTAAAGCAAGACTAAAGCAAGGCTAAACCGGGACTAAGGCGGGACTAAAGCAGGACTAAAGCAGGACTAAATCAGGACTAAAGCGGGACTAAAGCAAAACTAAACCGGGACTAAAACGGGACTAAAGCAGGACTAAAGCGGGACTAAAGTGGGACTAAAGCGGGACTAAAGCAAGACTAAATCGGGACTGAAATGGGACTAAAGCAGGACTAAAGCAGGACTAAAGCGGGACTAAAGCGGGACTAAAGCGGGACTAAACCAGGACTAAACCGGGACTTAACCGGGACTAAAGCGGGACAAAAGTGGGACAAAAGCGGGACTAAAGCGGGACTAAAGCGGGACTAAAGCGGGACTAAAGCGGGACTACAGCGGGACTAAAGTGGGACTAAAGTGGGACTAAAGCGGGACTAAACCAGGACTAAACCGGGACTAAAACGGGACTAAAGGAGGACTAAAACGGGACTAAACCAGGACTAAACCGGGACTTAACCGGGACTAAAGCGGGACAAAAGCGGGACTAAAGCGGGACTAAAGCGGGACAAAAGTGGGACAAAAGCGGGACTAAAGCGGGACTAAAGCGGGACTAAAGCGGGACTAAAGCGGGACTAAAGCGGGACTAAAGCGGGACTAAAGCGGGACTATTGATACACTATAAAACAAATTGGAATTTAAAAAATGCGTTAAACAGCGAGGCCACAAAAAGTGAACCACGATATAGCGAGGGACCACTGTATTTAATTAAAATGTATTTTATTTTAGTTAATTCATTTTCAAAATGTAATTCTATGGCACAAAGGCAAAAAAAGGTCATTATATGCAGTGTTATTTCATTTTAAAATTCAAAAGGGTTTCATGGCTCCCAGTGTTTTCTTTACTGTGTGAAACGGCTCCAAACGGCTCTTTGACTGGTAAAGGCTGCTAAACCATCAAAATCTGTGCAAACGACTGAAAGCATCTCCGTAAAATCATCAATAAAACTATGTCGAGTGTGGAGGGTGATTGTTTTAGCTCCATTTTAAAGGAAACATACTCACGTGATGAAAACAACCTGCGTGTAACCGAACGATCTCTAAAAATGCACACACCTCCGACCTTTTCGTTTGCTCATGTTTCAGATTCAAATTTGACGCGGGCAGGGGCTGATTCCACCAGCCCTGCATCACCTGTGTTTTCGCCAAACCATATTTCAGTTAAAAACAAAGTCAAGATTAAAAGAAGAAATAGAGGAATCATGAATTAAAATGCTCCACTGTGTTTTTAAACACATCAGGAGTCTTCAACTTCTTTCTTCCTGTGAGCGAAAATGCCAAAGAGCCTCTACTTTCAGCTGTCGTAAGAAACCGATGTGGAACAGTTAGAAACCTTTTTCCATTTATTAGAGCACAAATTTGAGTCATTCAGCACAATGTGTATTCACCTTATTCCGGATGTTGCGCCACCATCATGATTCGGGTTGTATTATTTTGTACGGGGCCGATCTTGGCTGTAAATAAGTTCGATAAAGCCGTTTTAAAGCCTCCAGAGAATCAGTGCAGTGGGACTTGTTGGTGAAAACTGAACATTTTACACATATTAACTGATTTTATGTCATGTTTCACTAGTAAGGACCACGCCACGACAATGAAATACGATATTTAAATAGGATATTTATTGATGGTGGGTAGATGTGATGTGAATCTGTACGACGTCCCCTTCACCAGTGTCGTGCATTAACACTGACCAATCGATTATGACTTGTGAATTTTTCATGGACAACTGTTTGTGACGCAAATATATCACTTTTTGGACAAATATTGTTTTGAGAAGAAAAACAATTTTTATTAACTGTCCCTGATAACTTACCGGACCTACTTTCGTTAGCTCCAGAACTGGGGCAGAACTCGGCTCAGAGGACACTGTCAGGGGTAAGTCAGTGTTAATGCACGACACTGCTGAAGGGGGCGCCGTACAGATTCACATAAAAAAAACAAAAAACTATCCCTTTAAAGATGATAGCCGTGTCTCAATTCGCCGTGTGCACAGTTCGGAGTGTGGTTTTAAAGGGATATGCCACCCCCAGGTCAAATTTGGGCATCTCCCCACAGTCCAGAGACTAAAATAAGTGGTGGAAAGCGTTTTCCTGCTCACCCAGCCATTGTCCGAGTCTGTCACCACTGACCGCCGCGGTATCTGCAGCTACTCCGCCTTAGACTGGAGTCTAACGTCGCCAGAGAAAGATTTCGGCCAAAAGGAATTAATTTGCTCGATGCGTTTCCCAATTACTTTGTGTGTAGTGCGCATTCATATCGAGTGCAAATAAATGTGCAAATCAAGACGGAGAGCTTGCCTTGGTCATTTTGGGTGGGAACTATTTTCCAGTGCGGAAGAATAAAGCCGAATCACGCACCACGCTGTGCAACAGGGGAACTCCCTTCCTGGTGCGTAACAGGGATTCCCCTGGCAGCGTGCTGCGTGATTCGGCTTTATTCTTACGTCACTTCCGGCACGACAACTGCTGTCCTATTTCGTTTTTTCCTATGCACAGTTAAAATGCACCCTGAAAACCGCAGTCGTTTCCATAGAAATCGGGGCGTGGACCAAATGTGCGTCCATGCACACTTCGCGCAGTCATATATCCCAGCATGCACCGCGCGCTACTTCTTCTACGGAAGAAAATGGAGTCGACGGATGCATCTGATAGTAGCGGGACCTGTCCCATTTTGCCGACACCCATGCGGTCCACGGAGTACACTCTTGCACAGTCCGGAGTGCCCTTAAAACCACACTCCGAACTGTGCACACTGCGAATTGAGACATGGATAGGCTGTATAAATGGGGCATCTGGGTAATCGAAGGCGTGGTCGAGATGAGCTGTGGTTGGCTGTCGAGGAGGTTGAGGCGCGGTCCAGCTCCTGAATCTAACTTCATCATTTCGTTGCTTTCGTTCATTCCGATCTAAAACACAGTCTGGCAACGAGGCTAAGCGAGCTCTCCTGATTCTGGGAGCCAATCAGAGAGCGGGGAGGGATGGAAAGACGGTGACGCGTACTACGTGACAAACGGAAACTTGTAGTTTGAACTGACAACTGACATGATTGGCTATGGGCTACGTATACGCCAAATGATAGACATTCGTAACGCCCAATAAACGGCCGTTGGTGATCGTAAACCACACCTCCACTACGAGATATTCAGTAGGTGCTCCCAGACCATATATCACTGTGATATGGTCTGGTGTAAACCAGGCAAGGTCCAAACTATTTCCAAACCAGGACTAACCCAGGACTAAACCAGGACTAACCCAAGACTAAACCAGGACTAACCCAGGACTAAACCAGGACTAACCCAGGACTAAACCAGGACTAAACCAGGACTAACCCAGGACTAAACCAGGACTAAACCAGGACTAACCCAAGACTAAGCCTTTAAAACATGAATGATCTCTGTTCTTATTGTATTTGTTCATTTATCCATCATTATTTGCTAATTCTATAACAGTCTCCTAATGTCTTTCACCTACCTGCTCTGGTTCTGCTCTGGGTCTGGTTCTGGTCTGGGTCTGGTCTTTGGTTCTGGTTCTGTAGACATGCTGCACTTGGATTACCGTTTTTATACCTGCAGGAGTGTCCGTAGCTCCGCCCCCTGCAGTGCACCTGTGAACGTGGCCTCAGGACGCTAAAGAAACTGGTTTTCCTCATGAAACGGTAGAAGTGTTTCCTGTTCCCATGAGGCTTCATATCAGTGTGAGGTACAGTTCTATACAGTTCTATACAGTTCTATACAGTTCTATACAGTTCTATGGACTCATGGTCTATTTTATAACTATTATATACTGTAATGTTTAACTAAAGAGAGGAGAGAGGAGAGGAGGAAAGAGGAGGAGAGGAGAGAGAAGAGAGAGGAGGAGAGGAGAGGAGAGGAGGAAAGAGGAGGAGAGGAGAGAGAGGAGAGGAGGAGAGAGGAGGAGAGGAGGAAAGAGGAGGAGAGGAGAGAGAGGAGGAGAGGAGACAGGAGAGAGGAGGAGAGAGGAGAGGAGAGGAGAGGAGGAAAGAGGAGGAGAGGAGGAGAGGAGACAGGAGAGAGGAGGAGAGAGGAGAGGAGAGGAGGAAAGAGGAGGAGGAGGAGAGAGGAGGAAAGAGGAGGAGAGGAGGGGAAGAGAGACGAGAGGAGAGAAGACAGGAGGAGAGGAGAGAGAGAAGGAGAGAGGAGAGAGGAGAGAGGAGAGGAGAGAGGAGAGGAGAGAGGAGAGGGGAGAGGAGAGAGAGGAGAGAGGAGGAGAGGAGAGAGAGAAGGAGAGAGGAGAGAGAGGAGGAGAGGAGAGAGGAGGAGAGGAGAGGAGGAAAGAGGAGAGGAGAGGAGAGAGGAGGAGAAAGGAGAGGAGAGAGGAGAAAGGAGGAGAGAGGAGGTTGTAGTTGTAGTAGTTGTAGTAGTAATAGTTGTAGTTGTAGTAGTTGTAGTAGTAATTGTAGTAGTTGTAGTAGTAATAGTTGTAGTTGTAGTAGTTGTAGTAGTAGTCGTTGTTGTTGTAGTAGTAGTAGTAGTAGTAGTGGTAGTTGTAGTTGTAGTAGTTGTAGTTGTTGTTGTAGTAGTAGTAGTAGTAGTAGTAGTAGTAGTAGTAGTAGTAGTAGTAGTAGTAGTAGTAGTAGTAGTAGTAGTTGTTGTTGTAGTTGTAGTAGTAGCGCTCTCAGTCCAGGTGGTGGGGGTAGTGAGTTCCGTTACTGCCTCTTCTTGTAGGAAATACTTCTTGTACTTGTGTATTTTTTGAATTTTAAAAGTAGAAGTACAGTTTCATAACACTCCGCCCACTGTCAAGAACAGGACAAAACTTAAAACTGCACTGTGTAACTTTTCTGATGGAGCTTCTGTCAAATGCTTTTTTCATGGAGATGCCTTTCTGTCTCCATGGAGACCAAATCAGATCAACTTCCAGGTCAGATCTGTGGAGAATGTCTAAAACCTCCTGTGATTGAATGAATGTAAAGTAGAGCTGTTTAAAGTCACACTGTGGAACATTCCAGGCAGAGTAATGACGTATCCATAGAAACAAGTCTCCATGGAGATGTTATTGCTTTGTCTGGAATGTTTCACAGTGTGACATTACACCTTTATATGTTCATGAACATCTTTTTTCTCCTCTCTCCTCCCTCCTCCTCCCTCCTCCTCTCTCCTTTCCTCCTCTCCGCTCCTCTCTCCTCCCTCCTCCTCTCCTCTCTCCTTTCATCCTCCCCCCCCCTCTTCTCTCCTCTCTCCTTTCCTCCTCTCCTCCCCTCTTCTATCCTCTCTCCTTTCCTCCTCTCCTCCTCTCTCCTGCCCTCCTCTCCTCTCTCCTTTCCTCCTCTCCTCTCTCCTTTCATCCTCCCCTCCTCTTCTCTCCTCTCCTCTCTCCTTTCCTCCTCTCCTTTCCTCCTCTCCTTTCCTCCTCTCCTCCCCTCTTCTCTCCTCTCTCCTTTCCTCCTCTCCTCCTCTCTCCTGCCCTCCTCTCCTCTCTCCTTTCATCCTCTCCTCCCCTCTTCTCTCCTCTCTCCTACTCTCTCCTTTCCTCCTCTCCTCCTCTCTCCTGCCCTCCTCTCTCCTCTGCTCTCTCCTTTCCTCCTCTCCTCTCTCCTGCCCTCCTCTTCCCTTCCTCCTCTTCTCTCCTCTCCTCTCTCCTCTCCTCTCTCCTTTCCTCCTCTCCTTTCCTCCTCTCCTCCCCTCTTCTCTCCTCTCTCCTTTCCTCCTCTCCTCCTCTCTCCTCCCCTCCTCTCCTCTCTCCTTTCCTCCTCTCCTCTCTCCTTTCATCCTCTCCTCCCCTCTTCTCTCCTCTCTCCTACTCTCTCCTTTCCTCCTCTCCTCCTCTCTCCTGCCCTCCTCTCTCCTCTGCTCTCTCCTTTCCTCCTCTCCTCTCTCCTGTCCTCCTCTTCCCTTCCTCCTCTTCTCTCCTCTCCTCTCTCCTTTCCTCCTCTCCTCTCTCCTTTCATCCTCTCCTCCCTCTTCTCTCCTCTCTCCTACTCTCTCCTTTCCTCCTCTCTCCTGCCCTCCTCTCTCCTCTGCTCTCTCCTTTCCTCCTCTCCTCTCTCCTGCCCTCCTCTTCCCTCCCTCCTCTTCTCTTCTCTCCTTTCCTCCTCTCCTCTCTTTCCTACCTCCTCTCTCCTCTCCTCCTCTGCACTCCTCTCCTTTCCTCCTCTCCTCTCCTCCTCTCTCCTTTCCTCCTCTCCTCTCTTCTCTCCTTTCCTCTCCTCTCCTCTCCTCCTCTCCTCTCTCCTTTCCTTTCCTCCTCTCCTCCTCTCTCCTTTCCTCCTCTCCTCTCTCCTCCTCTCCTCTCCTCTCCTCCTCCTCTCCTCTCCTCTCTCCTTTCCTCCTCTCCTCCTCTCCTCTCCTCTCTCCTTTCCTCCTCTCCTCCTCTCCTCTCTCCTCTCCTCTCCTCTCCTCCTCTCCTTTCCTCCTCTCCTCTCTCCTCCTTACCTTTCCTCCTTCTCTCCTCTCCTCTCTCCTTCTCTCCTCTCCTCTCCTCCTCTCCTCTCTCCTCTCTCCTTTCCTCCTCTTCTGTCTCTCCTCCTCTCTCCTCTCCTTTCCTCCTCTCCTCCTCTCTCCTTTCCTCCTCTCCTCTCTTCTCTCCTTTCCTCCTCTCTCCTCCTCTCCTCTCCTCTCCTCCTCCTCTCCTCTCCTCTCTCCTTTCCTCCTCTCCTCCTCTCCTCTCCTCTCCTCTCTCCTTTCCTCCTCTCCTCTCCTCTCCTCTCCTCTCTCATTTCCTCCTCTCCTCCTCTCCTCTCCTCTCCTCTCTCCTCTCCTCTCCTCTCCTCCTCTCCTCTCCTCTCCTCCTCTCCTCCTTCTCTCCTCCTCCTCTCTCCTTCTCTCCTCTCCTCTCCTCCTCTCCTCTCTCCTCTCTCCTTTCCTCCTCTTCTGTCTCTCCTCCTCTCTCCTCTCCTTTCCTCCTCTCCTCTCCTCCTCTCTCCTTTCCTCCTCTCCTCTCTTCTCTCCTTTCCTCTCCTCTCCTCTCCTCTTCTCCTCTCTCCTCCTCTCCTCTCCTCTCCTCCTCCTCTCCTCTCCTCTCTCCTTTCCTCCTCTCCTCTCCTCTCCTCTCTCCTTTCCTCCTCTCCTCTCCTCTCCTCTCTCCTTTCCTCCTCTCCTCTCCTCTCTCCTCTCCTCCTCCTCTCCTCTCCTCCTCCTCTCCTCCTCCTCTCCTCTCCTCTCCTCTCCTCCTCCTCTCCTCTCTCCTCTCCTCTCCTCTCCTCTCTCCTCCTCTCCTTTCCTCCTTCTCTCCTCTCCTCTCCTCTCTCCTCCTCTCCTCTCCTCTCTCCTCTCCTTCTCTCCTCTCCTCTCCTCCTCTCCTCCTCTCCTCTCCTCTCTCCAGAAGGAGCTGTGGGAGGATTAAAGCTGCACCTGCACGTCTCCTTCACTGTGGTTTTCAGGAGGAAGTTTGAATCCCGTCGGACTTCCCTGACAGCTCGGGTCACATTCCTCCGATCACTCCAGACCCGAGCCACTCCTGCAAATAAAACTCAAACTCAAAAAACAGAAAAACAGAAAAATGAAAAAAGACTGCAGCTCACAAATAAAAGTTTTAGTTTAGTTTAGTTGATTTCTTTGACAGGGACAGTGTACAGGAGCATTAATCACAAAAATGAAAAGATGTTTAGTCCCAGACTTGATCTCTCGGAGTCCCTGAGACAAACAACATCACAAACAATGAACATAAAGCAGAAAAACTATTCAGAATATTTACAGTGGCGCTGATACATTTCATCATTCATCATTTCATCATTAGTAAAAAATAAATAAGGTCGTTTTCACACCTTGTTTGTTTGCTCCTTTGATTCGGACCTTTTGTTCTGGTGTGAATAAAAACCAAAAATCTCGATCTGGAGCAAACAAGCGAACCGAGACCACCTAAAAAGCTCGGTCTCAGCACGGTTCCATTCGAACTCTGGTGCGGTTCGTTTGAGGTGACACACAAGTTGGCATTTTCATGGCATGAAATTTTCACTTTCTGAGGTTTTTGAACGTTAATGTGAGCTCCCCTACCCTGTTTAGCCCCCCTTCCCCCCATGGTTAAAAGTTGCGAAATGTCTAAACTGAGCATTTGCGATCCTTTTCTGCGTTACAAAAAATCGGAGCTCAAACGGGCGATTTTGAACAAGGCACCTGATTGACGTCAGATCGAAAAAAGAAATGCAAATGCAGTTCCACCCCCGTCTGTCTGTACTCAGCGTCTCTGTAAATCACGCCCAGAGAGTTTGGACTGCGAATGCGCTAGGCAATGCAAAATGCGTTTTTTTATTTGCCTGGAGGCACGTCCGAGTGTTTCTAGGCTCGGAAGTCCTTTATCTGAGCCTCTGGACCTTTGAACAGCAGTGGTTTAATTTTATTTTCTGTGGAAATGTGTTTATTTTTCAATGGAACGCTTCAAATCTCTCCCCTCGCGCAAAAACACGGAAATGGCTCAGCTGAGGGCTCAGAGCGAGAGCGGAGAGTTTGGCCACGCCCTCACCCTCTACTACTGGCCAGCTCTTTTCTCCTCATTTGCATTCAAGCAACAACGCGCATTATGACCTGTTCTGAGGGAGAAAAAATACTCTTTCTCATCTTATCTCTGTTTCTCATGCACTGTGAGTGTTGATTTTGAGGAAGGATTCATTTACAGTATTAGGGAACCATTAAGGAGCCATATAAAAGCATCAAGAAGTACCATGTCATGGAACCTTTAACGAGCTCCCGTCGTATGTCGAGCATTATGGGAAACCGAGGCTGACGAAACGAAACGAAACGAAACTTACTAGTCTTACTTACGTTTTGCGTGAAGAGCAAGAGTCAGAACTTGATGCGCACACGAGCTCTGTCCTCCGTAGTCATCTCGCCCTGTGTCTTCGTCGTTTGGAAATTGATTGTAAAATAGTGTAAACTTCACGATGCTGCTCAAACATTTGTGCGAACTGTAAAAACTGAGCAAACCATATCGCAATGACGACACTGACAACAGTAACACCATGATTCTCCTCCTTCTGTGTTTGGACACGGCTCTGTCAAATGTCTGAGCGACCTCAGCACACGTGCTTTTGTTTATAGATGTTGGTTCACTTGGGAAAAAACTGCAGTATGAAAGCGAACTGCACCAAAATTTTAAAAAATTAAATAAATAATTTGGTCCGGACCAAAGCAAGTGAACTATCGGACTTTCCTGGTGTGAAAACGACCTAAAACTCTTTTCCCGATACCTGTACCCCCTTCTCATGTCGAGTCTTTAACGCTGACACGTAAAAAAACCCCTGAAAAACGAAAAACGACTGCAGCTCACAAATAAAACACAAACTCAAAAAACAGATTAGCTGTATTAGCCTGTTCACTTGTAAACATCCGCTTACAAGTGAACAGGCTAATAATAATAACAGGCGCGCAGTGATACGACTCGACAGAAAATAGCACCAAGTGATTCCGACTTCTGAATTTTTCAACTGTTTGTGACGCAAATATATCACTTTTTATAGTTGTAGTAGTTGTAGTAGTTGTAGTATATCAGTTTTTGGACAAATGTTGTTTTGAGAAGAAAAACAAGCTTTATTAACTGTCCCCACGATCTTACCGGACGTACGTTCCTGAGGTCCAGAACCAAAGCAGAACCTGGGCTCACGACACTGTTAGAGGGGAACCCATACAAATTAACATCAAAAAACACACTATCCCTTTAAGTCCATTTTTTGTATCCAGTCCAAATATAAAAACATGAAAAAAAATGACACTTTTCTCACGCGTGCACAATCTGTAGGCGATTTTTTGAGCACTCCCAGGGACCAGATCCGGCCCTCCAAGACCTTTAATCTGGCCCTTGGCTGATTTTCTATTGAAATATTAAAATTTTCTATTAAAATATTGTTAATTTTCTGCCTCTTTTCTGTGCAGTTTAGCATAGCAGCGTCTCCAGAGCATCTGTGCGTGGCCCCTCCCACCAGCGCCTCTGTGCGTGGCCCCTCCCACCAGCGCCTCTGTGCGTGGCCCCTCCCACCAGCGCCTCTGTGCGTGGCCCCTCCCACCAGCGCCTCTGTGCGTGGCCCCTCCCACCAGAGCAGCACAAACGAAGACTCGCCTCTTTCCAAACGCTTTTAAAGGAGCATCGTTTTGACTGTCGACCGTGACACCTTCATCAGCAAAATGTCAAAAATGAGAAAAGACCAGATCAGGACCAGACCAAGACCAGACCAAGACCAGATCAGGACCAGACCAAGACCATATCAGGACCAGACCAAGACCAGATCAAGACCAGACCAAGACCAGATAAGGACCAGACCAAGACCAGATCAAAACCAGATCAGGACCAGACCAAGACCAGATCAGGACCAGACCAAGACCAGATCAGGACCAGACCAAGACTGGACCAGGACTGGACCAGGACTGGACCAGGACCAGACCAAGACCAGATAAGGACCAGACCAAGACCAGATCAAAACCAGATCAGGACCAGACCAAGACCAGATCAAGACCAGACCAAGACCAGATAAGGACCAGACCAAGACCAGATCAAAACCAGACCAAGACCAGATCAAAACCAGATCAGGACCAGACCAAGACAAGCTCAAGACCAGACCAAGACCAGATCAAGACCAGATCAGGACCAGACCAAGACCAGACCAAGACCAGATCAAGACCAGATCAAGACCAGATCAGGACCAGACCAAGACCAGATCAAAACCAGATCAGGACCAGACCAAGACCAGATCAAGACCAGACCAAGACCAGATCAGGACCAGACCAAGACCAGACCAAGACCAGATCAAAACCAGATCAGGACCAGACCAAGACCAGATCAAGAACAGATCAGGACCAGGCCAGGACTGGACCAGGACTGGACCAGGACCAGACCAAGACCAGACTAAGACCAGATCAGGACCAGACCAAGACCAGATCAGGACCAGACCAAGACCAGATCAAGACCAGACCAAGACCAGACCAAGACCAGATTAAGACCAGATCAAGACCAGATCAGGACCAGTTCAGTATGAATGGCCCTGAGGTGTGGAGCTTCAGTATCACACAGGGTCAAACTGGTCTGAAGTGAAACTTGTGTCGTTTGAATATTCGCCCCAAAGGAACCGCCTGCATCAAGAGGAAACAAATTTGAAAAGACAACGCAATGGAGACTCTCGAAAGCCGTTTGGCAAACTATTACGCCAAAAACTCTAGAAAAAAAAACAAAAACATATACAACACAACATACAGAGATTCTCTAATGAAGTTTGGCAAAATATTACACCAAAAACTAAAATAAAACTAAAATAAAACGTATACAGCATTATATACGGAGACTCACTAAAACCGTTTTGCAAGTTATTATACAAAAAAAAAAAAAAAAGATATACACCACAATTCAAAAGTTTGGAGCCACTTTTTCCTTTTGTTTTGTTTTTTTCTTTATTTCCATGGTTACTTGTTTTGTAGATTCTCACTCAAGGCGTCAAAACCACGAATGACAGATATGACAGAAAATAAACTCACAATAAAAAATATATATCCATCCTTTACTTAGTTATTAAAAGTTGTATTGTGTAACTTTTCTGGTGGAAGGTCCGTCAAGTGTTTACCTTTCTATCTCCATGGAGACCAAACCAGAGCAAGTTCCAGGTCAGATCTGTGGAGAGGCGACTCCGCTCACAGTCAGAATGTCTGTTTGTCGAGGTATTTTTGAGCTCTAAAAAACTGTAATTGAATAAATGTAAAGTAGAGCTGTTTAAAGTCACACTGTGGAACATTTCAAGCATCGCAGTGGCGTATCTGTAGAAACAAGGAGGGAATGGACCCCAACCGAAAACTTACACAATGCATCTATAAAATAATAATAAAGCATAATAAAAATAAATAAATATATACATTAATAATAATAATAATAATAATAATAATAATAATAATAATAATAATAATAATAATAATAATAATAATAATAATAATAATAACAATATTATTATTATTATTATTTATTAAAATCTAAAATACAATAATAAAATAGGTAAATACAAATCAAATAAACAAAATATAGTCTATAAATGAATGTAATAGTTCATGTCCTACCCTTTAAAAAAAAAAAAAAAAATCTAAAATACAATAAAAAAAATAATAATAAAAATAAATCAAAATCTAAACTACAATAAAATAAAAAAGATAAATAAAAATAAAATAAATAAAAAAATAACCTATAAATGACTAGTTCCTGTCCTACCCTTAAAATAATAATAATAATAATAATAATAACAATAATAATAATAATAATAAACTAATAATACAATAATAATAATAATAAATAAAACTCTTAAATACAATAAAATAAATAATATAACTACAATAAAATAAAAAATATAAATTATTATATTATATATAAACAAAAACATAACCTATAAATGAATGTAATGGTTCATGTCCAACCCTTAAAAAATATTAATAATAATCTAAAATACAATAAAATAAAAAAGATAAAATAATAATAATAATAATAAAAAGAATAGCCTATAAATAAATGAATGTAATAGCCCTGTAAATTCTTATTTTTGTGTTTGGATAGGCTGTTGATGTTATTTTGGAATTTAAATCAAATTTTTGACACATAAAGTCCTAAAGTTCCAACCACACCAGGCCTTACCCAGCCCACTAACCCCTCCTCAGTCCTGTTACTTCTTGTGCCTAAACTTTGCCTTTACATCGTGAACTTTCGTCGCCAAATAAACTTTACCTGCGCCGTGAGTTTTTCCACGCCTCGCAGCGGAATGGAGCCTGCCAGAGGAGAGCCCGACACCGGCAGAGGGGTTGGACCGGTCGGACAGGTCCTCCTCCACGCTCCGGGCTCCTGCCGAAGCGGTCACCGTTATTTCTGTGACGCATGCGCACTCCGGAGCCTGCTTCCTGCTTCAGCCGTTTACCTGTACTGCTGCTGCTGCTGCTGCTGCTGCTGCTTGTGCCGCTGCGTACGTTTCGACCCACCTACATACCTCTCGTCGAGACCGATACACGCCGACACTCCTCAATAAAAGACGGGACTTCCGCGCATTCTCCCGTTATTCCCCGTTACGCGCGGACTTCCTTACCTGTGCTCACCTGGACTCACCTGAGCACGAGCTTTTTTGCAAGGAAACAAACAAAAATAGGACACGAAAAGGACACGGAACAGCGCATCGGATTGTGTTTTTGTTCGAAAACCCGGATCGTGGTTCGGTTGAACGATGCCGAGGGCGTTTTTGGTGAAAAAGAACAACGTTTCGCCGGGAAAGCGGAACTGGAGCGAAGTGGCGGATCATGAACGAGGCGACGTTTACATCCCAGGTGAGTGAGTGGAGTGCATGCGTCTTACGTTTTAACAACAACACGTTTAACAGACGACTTTTGGCCATTTTACGCACATTGACGTCGTCTCGCGTGTACAAAGCGTGCTCCGGAACAATACCGTCGGAGTTATTTCGCGTAAAAGCCGCGATCCGTGCGTGATTAGCGGGGCATATCATGGGAATAACGGGAATCAAGGTGTTGCATTGGCTGCTTCCCCATACTTCGCAATGGGTGCGCCGCAGTTTAAACCAACTCAGCCCAATTTCAGTCTTTGCACAAGCCCAAATAGTCACAATTTGCTTAAAAACATTTCAGTTTACGCAATTTTAAAACGTTTTTACGAACTTTTACGGCCTACCTGTTGCATAGGCAGCGACCTTCAACCCCTAGCTACCTTCCTAGTTCAGGTAATTCAAATATTAGCCATTCCAAGTTTAATTAAAAGTCAACACGAGCTGATTATACAGGTGTTTTTTTTATTTTTTTTTAATTTTTATTGTTCAATATGCAACTAAAGTGGCTTGCACACGATTTTGATTTAGTCTAATTAGTCTAACTGATGTTTTGGACTCTTGATCTTTAGAAAATGTCAAAATATAAAGCTACATTTCTTAATTTGCTTAGCCTATGATTTGCAATAGCCTAAAATGTGTTGACATGCAGGAATGCGGTCACCACCTGTTGTCTTTAAAAAAAAAAAAAAAAAAAAAAAAATGGCGTAATGTAGTTTACAATTGAACTCGTCTATCAATAATCTGAAATGGTATTAATAATACATTAAAATAAAATAAAATAAAATAAAAAATTGCGTTAAGCTCAGATGTTTTCAAACAGTGAGGGTGACAGATTCCGTTAGAACAGGGTCACGTTTCAACAGGCCTACACAAGTGAGTCAACCTGGATTTTGTGGAATAATTCACTTAAAATAACACTAAAACTTTACTTATAACTAATAATAAAAGTGATTGATTATTCTGGGTGAAGTTTTGTGGGATATTTGAGTTTAAACCGCTGATTTTCTCGCGTTTCCCGGGGTACGCTGGTGCAACGGTGAAAACTGCTCCCCCTTCGAAACGAGACAGTTAGCTTAAAAGGGTTTATATAAAGTTTTACATCTGAAATCACTTAAACTAATAGTAAAAGTGATTGATTATTTTGGAGGAAGTTTTTTTTTTGCATATTCGAGTTTAAACCGCTGGTTTTGTCGCGGGGTACGGTGATGCAACGGTGATAACTGCTCCCCCTTCGAAACGAGACAGTTAGCTTCTTAAAAAAGTGTTTACGCAAAGTTTTACATCTGAATAGAGCAAAGTTTTGGCCGACTCCACCTTCAACAAACATTCCCTCATTACTCGTTTTCTCTTTCACCTCGAAAACAATCGCCATTGTTGCCAGCGGCGCGGGTTTTATTGTAGTAGCCCGGCCGGTATCAGATAACAAACTAACGGATCCACCCAGAGCAGGGAGCGCCTCTCCGGCTCTGCCCCGACTCTGTCCGCCCCTTCCCCGGCCTCTGGAGCTCTGTGTGCGGCCTGGGAACACTCACTGCACCGTTATTGATCTTTAATTGATCCACAAGGGAAATTATTTTTTGCTATACCATCTATTTTTTTTGTTGTTTTTCCTCTGTTGTATATTATATTTTGATGAGTGAGCAACTACAAATCCAAATCATTTCCCTTGTGGATCAATATTTTTTTTGCTATATCATCTATTTTTTTGTTTCTCTATATATTATATTATTAGACTTAGACTTAGACTTAGACAAACTTTATTGATCCACAAGGCAAATTATTATTTCAATGAAACTGTATTGTGCGTTTACAAAACTAAAACTAACTGAAATTATAGATAAACTAAACCATGACTAAAGCAGGACTAAAGCAGGACTAAACTAGAACTAAAGCAGGACTAAAGCAGGACTAAACTAGAACTAAAGCAGGACTAAAGCAGGACTAAACCAGGAATAAACAAGGACTAAACTAGAACTAAATCAGGACTAAACCAGGAATAAATCAGGACTAAACCAGGAATAAACAAGGACTAAACTAGAACCAAACCAGGACTAAACCAGGTTCTAAACTAGGACTAAACAAGGACTAAACCAGGACTAAACAAGGTTCTAAACTAGAACTAAATTAGGACTAAACAAGGACTAAACTAGAACTAAATCAGGACTAAACCAGGACTAAACAAGGACTAAACAAGGACTAAACGAGGACTAAACAAGGACTAAACTAGAACTAAATCAGGAATAAACAAGGACTAAATAAGGACTAAATAAGGACTAAACGAGGAGTAAACAAGGACTAAACTAGAACTAAACTAGAACTAAACTAGAACTAAATAAGGACTAAACAAGGACTAAACAAGGACTAAACCAGGACTAAACCAGGACTAAACCAGGACTAAACCAGGACTAAACCAGGACTAAACAAGGTTCTAAACTAGAACTAAACAAGAACTAAACTAGAACTAAATTAGGACTAAACAAGGACTAAACCAGGACTAAACTAGAACTAAACCAGGACTAAACCAGGACTAAACAAGGTTCTAAACTAGAACTAAACAAGGACTAAACAAGGACTAAACAAGGACTAAACAAGGACTAAACAAGGACTAAACTAGAACTAAACAAGGACTAAACAAGGACTAAACGAGGACTAAACAAGGACTAAACTAGAACTAAATCAGGAATAAACAAGGACTAAATAAGGACTAAACGAGGAGTAAACAAGGACTAAACTAGAACTAAACTAGAACTAAACAAGGACTAAACCAGGACTAAACCAGGACTAAACCAGGACTAAACAAGGTTCTAAACTAGAACTAAACAAGGACTAAACTAGAACTAAAATTAGGACTAAACAAGGACTAAACCAGGACTAAACCAGGACTAAACTAGAACTAAACCAGGACTAAACCAGGACTAAACCAGGACTAAACCAGGACTAAACCAGGACTAAACAAGGTTCTAAACTAGAACTAAGTTAGGACTAAACAAGGACTAAACTAGAACTAAACAAGGACTAAACTAGAACTAAATTAGGACTAAACCAGGACTAAACAAGGTTCTAAACTAGAACTAAATTAGGACTAAACAAGGACTAAACCAGGACTAAACAAGTTTCTAAACTAGAACTAAATTAGGACTAAACCAGGACTAAACCAGGACTAAACAAGGTTCTAAACTAGAACTAAATTAGGACTAAACTAGACCTAAACAAGGACTAAATCAGGACTAAACTGGTACAGTAGCTCATTCATCAATATAAAATATAACAGAGGTGAACAAAAACAAAAGTAAAAAAAGATAGGAATACACCGGTGTCAAATGAGACATAATTATAAAAATCATTCATTCATTCATCTTCTTCCGCTTTTTTCCATTTTCTGGGTCACGGGGGCAGCAGTCCAAGCAGTGTTCTGCTGCCCAGAACACAATGCACCAGCAATTATGTATGTAATAAAGTATGAAAGTGGAGTGTGTGTGAGTGTGTGTGAGTGTTGGTCGGAGGAGCCGATGGCCCGGATTGGCAGCCTCGCTTCCGTTAGTTTGCCCCAGGGCATCTGTGGCTACAATAGTATCTTACCACCACCAACTGTGGAGTGAACAAACAATGAACTGTAAAGAGCTTTGGGTGTCATGAAAGGCTCTATATAAATGCAACTAATCAATCAATCAAATTAAAAATAATAAGTGTATTATGTACAAATCAGAATAAAATAACAAAATAAGTAATACAATATAACATAGAATATCAAATCAAATATCCAATCAAATGTCCAATATAGTACTGTATATAGATACAGTACTATATTATGATTCTGAAATACTAATAATCCAAATAATTTCCTTTGTGGATCAATAAAGGTTGTCTAGAAACCTACGAGACTAGAATGTGACAGAAAGAAATAACAACCACAACTTTATTGATCCACAAGGAAACATATTTTTGCTATACCATCTTTTTTTTGTTTTTCTCTGTTAATAATAATACATTTTATTTATATAGCGCTTTTCAAGACACTCAAAGACGCTTCACAAATCATAAAAGAATAAAATATCACAGAATGTGAATGTCAATGTTATACATTATATTATGATTATATTATGATTCTGAACTACTAATAATCCAAATCATTTCCCTTGTGGATCAATAAAGTTTCTGTAAGTCTAAGACCACAAACTAGGAACCTACGAGACTAGAATGTGTTTTCACGAAGGCAACGAGACTATTCCATCAGATCTAATTCATCAATTTTGAAAGTCTAATTAAAATTTAGACTTAGACAAACTTTATTGATCCACAAGGGAAATTATTTGGGTACAGTCGCTCACTCATCAATATTATCTATAACAGGACTAAACTAAACAAGGACTAAACTGGAACTACAGTGCCGTGAAAAAGTATTTGCCCCCTTCCTGATTTCTGTGTTTTTTGCATATTTATCACTCAAAACATTGTCAGATCATCAAACCAATTTTAATATCACACAGAAACAACCCAAGGAAAGACAAAATTCAGTTTTTGAATGATGATTCCATTTATTAGTGCACAAAAAAAATCTAAACCTATCTGGCCCTATGTGAAAAAGTAATTGCCCCCCCTTGTTAAATCACAAACTAACTGTGACTAACCACAGTTTTGAGAAAACTTAGTTCAGTTCTACATGCCACACCCACACCTGATTGTCACCACCTGTGTTGAATCAAGAAATCACTTAAATAGTTCCTGTCAAACAAAGTGAAGTTGGCTACAACATCTCAAGAACAAACACATCATGCCACGATCCAAAGAAATTCAAGAACAAATGAGAAAAAAAGTGATAGAAGTCTATAATTCAGGAAAAGGTTACAAAGCCATTCCCAAAGCTCTGGGGCTCCAGCGAACCACTGTCAGAGCCATTATTCAAAAATGGAGGAAACTGGGAACAGTTGCAACCCTTCCCAGGAGTGGTCGACCAACTAAGATTACTCCAAGAGTGCGACGACGGCTCATTCAGGAAGTCACAAAAGAACCTAGACGCACATCGAAAGAACTACAGGCCTCGTTGGCCTCAGTTAAGGTCAGTGTTCATGACTCCACCATTAGAAAAACACTGGCCAAAAATGGCATCCATGGAAGAGTTCCCAGGAGAAAACCACTGCTTTCACAAAAGAACACAAAGGCTCGTCTCACCTTTGCCAAAAAGCACCTTGATGACCCTCAAGACTTTTGGAGAAACATTTTGTGGACCGATGAGTCTAAAATTGAACTTTTTGGAAGGTCTGCAGCCCGTTTCATCTGGCGTAAAAATGGCACAGCATTTGATAAAAAGAACATGGTGCCCACAGTAAAGCATGGTGGTGGCAGTGTGATGGTCTGGGCCTGCTTTGCTGCCTCAGGACCAGGACAACTTGCTGTGATTGACGGAAAAATGAATTCTGCTGTTTACCAGAAGATCCTGAAGGAGAATGTCCGGCCATCAGTTCGTGCCCTCAAACTCAAGCGCTCTTGGATCATGCAACAGGACAATGATCCAAAACACACCAGCAAGTCCACCTCTGAATGGCTCAAAGAAAACAAAATTAAGGTTTTGGAGTGGCCAAGTCAAAGTCCGGATTTAAATCCGATTGAGATGCTGTGGTGTGACCTTAAACGGGCAGTTCATACAAGAAAACCCTCCAATATGGCAGAATTGAAACAATTCTGCATAGAAGAGTGGGCCAAAATCCCTCCCCAGCGGTGTGAAAGACTCATCACCAATTATCGCAAACGTTTGGTTACAGTTATTGCTGTCAAAGGAGGCTCAACTGGCTATTAGATTAAGGGGGCAATTACTTTTTCACATAGGGCCAGATAGGTTTAGATTTTTTTTGTGCACTAATAAATGGAATCATCATTCAAAAACTGAATTTTGTCTTTCCTTGGGTTGTTTCTGTGTGATATTAAAATTGGTTTGATGATCTGACAATGTTTTGAGTGATAAATATGCAAAAAACACAGAAATCAGGAAGGGGGCAAATACTTTTTCACGGCACTGTAAATCAGAACTAAACTAGGACTAAATCAGGACTAAACTAGGATAAACCAGGACTAAACAAGGACTAAACAAGAACTAAACTAGAACTAAACAAGGACTAAACAAGGACTAAAGTAGGACTAAAGTAGGACTAAAGTAGGACTAAAGTAGGACTAAAGTAGGACTAAACAAGGACTAAACAAGGACTAAACCAGGTCTAAACAAGGACTAAACCAGGTCTAAACAAGGACTAAACAAGGACTAAACAAGGACTAAACAAGGACTAAACAAGGACTAAACAAGGACTAAACTAGAACTAAATCAGGACTAAACTATATAACAGAGGGGAACAAAAAATAGATGGAATAGCAAAAAAGAGCAAGAGGCCGGAGTCAAATGAGACTCAAATGAGATAATTATAAAAAATAAGTGCATATGTACAAATCAGAATAGAATAGAAAAATAAGTAATAAAATATCAAATAAAATATCAAGTCTAAATGATCAATACTATTTCTCATTTTCCGATATCGACTAGTTAGAAGAACATTTTAATTTTAGCCAATACAGCTAAAATGAATATTAATCGATCAATCAAAGGGCTCACATTACGCTGTTTTCGGATCAATATTCTAATGTCGTTTCCTCATCACAAACAAACTTGGAGCTGTGTTTTGTTTTATTCAAGTTTAACCAATCAATCAATCAATCAATCAATCAATCAATCAAACATTATTTATAAAGCGCTTTTCATACTAAATTGTAACACAAAGCGCCTTAACACACAAATCCTGCATATTTAGGCTGAGTTCTTCTCTCAAACTACTGTAAAGTCACTCTGTTCCACTTTGTGATGTCATCATGTGCTACAGGAAGTGCTCCACTGTGTTTTTAAACTCCACACACCTTCACTAGAATCATTCAGGGAATTGCCGATCTCTGCTGAACGAAAGCTGAAAACTACCACTTCATGACGTCACACGGTGGAACAGAGCGTTTGGAGCTTTTGGGATGAGATTCTCTCAAAGACTTAAAACACTCCACTGGGGGGGGGGGGCTGTTTTAAGTCTTTAACGCTCTGTTCCACCTCGTGATGTCATGAAGTGGTAGTTTTTTCAAGTGAACAGCTCCTTTTACCTTTACCTCAGTCGAGATCGGCGATTCCAGAAGGCAAATGATCCAAATGATTCTAGTGAAGGTGTGTGGAGTTCAAAAACACAGTGGAGCACTTCCTGTATCACCACATGATGACATCACAAGGTGGAAGAGAGTGTTTTCTGTTTCCTAAACCTGCAGGTTTGTGTGTTAAATATAAAAACGATAACTGAAACTGTATTTTGTGTTTACAAAACTAAAACTAACTGAAATTATAGATAAACTAAACTAGGACTAAACCAGGACTAAACCAGGACTAAACCAGGACTAAACTAGGACTAAAGTAGAACTAAACAAGGACTAAACCAGGTCTAAACTAGGACTAAACAAGGACTAAACCAGGTCTAAACTAGGACTAAAGTAGAACTAAACAAGGACTAAACCAGGTCTAAACTAGGACTAAACAAGGACTAAACCAGGACTAAAGTAGAACTAAACAAGGACTAAACCAGGTCTAAACTAGGACTAAACAAGGACTAAACCAGGTCTAAAATAGGACTAAACAAGGACTAAAGTAGAACTAAACAAGGACTAAACCAGGTCTAAAATAGGACTAAACCAGGACTAAACCAGGACTAAAGTAGAACTAAACAAGGACTAAACCAGGACTAAAGTAGAACTAAACAAGGACTAAACCAGGACTAAACCAGGTCTAAAATAGGATTAAACAAAGACTAAACCAGGACTAATAATAAAATAATAATTAAAATAATAATATCGGCCCTTTTAATCATTTGTTTTTGCTTCTGAAGCTTAAACCCAAAGTTATAGATTTGCTAAATTGCTTTAATGGGAACACACTGAACAGGTCACACTCACAAAACCTGCTCAACCGTTTTAAACTTTAACTAACCTGTAATTAAGGTGATTAGCACCCGAGTCTCACGTCGTTAATGACCCATATTATAGTAATTCTTATCTCAGAATCTTTCCTCCTCACAAACACCTGGAGTTGTGTTTGTTTCATTCACAAGTTTAACACAAACCTGCAGATTTAAACTGAATTCTTCTCTCAAACTATTGTAAAATCACTCTGTTCCGAGGTTATTATAGTTAACGAAAATAAACGAAAAACAAAATACTGAAATTGAAAAAATATTTTCGTTAACTGAAATAAATAAAAATGACAATTAAAAGAAAAAAAAAAAACGATAACTGAAACTGTATTTTGTGTTTACAAAACTAAAACTAACTGAAATTATAGGTAAACTAAACCAGGACTAAACCAGGACTAAACCAGGTCTAAACCAGGTCTAAACCAGGTCTAAACCAGGTCTAAACCAGGACTAAACTAGAACTAAATCAGGACTAAACTAGGACTAAAGCAGGTCTAAACTAGGACTAAAGTAGAACTAAATCAGGACTAAACTAGGACTAAACAAGGATTAAATCAGGACTAAACTAAAACTATACCAGGACTAAATCAGGACTAAACTAGAACTAAAGCAGGTCTAAACTAGGACTAAAGTAGAACTAAATCAGGACTAAACTTGGACTAAACAAGGATTAAATCAGGACTAAACTAAAACTATACCAGGACTAAATCAGGACTAAACTAGAACTAAATCAGGACTAAAATGGGACTAAACCAGGACTAAACCAGGACTAAACCAGGACTAAACTAGGACTAAACCAGGACTAAATCAGGACTAAACTAGAACTAATATCAGGACTAAACCAGGATAATTAAAATAAAAAAACAATAACTGAAACTGTATTGTGTGTTTACAAAACTCAAACTAACTGAAATTCTGGATAAATCGCTCTTGGTTTTGTCCTTTTTTGGAGTTGTAAATGTGGAAGTTTTGGTGTGTGTTTTTATTTGTTTTTGCACTTAAGGCTGCAGCTTGTGGACGGCTTTGGTTGTTGTGGGGGTAAACCTGAAGAAATGTTTTAAAATTGTATTTGTTTGTTGTAAGTTTGAGGACACAATATTTTCTTTTTGAATCCTGCACTTGACAAATAACCCAAAGTATAACCCAAAAACTAAAACTAAAACTAAGAAAAACTAAACTAAAACAGAGCAGTTAGAAAAAAACTAAAACTAAAACTATCAGAGCCACTCGAAAAACTAATTAAAACAAACTAAAACTAAACTATAATGAAAAATCCAAAACTGTTCTAACCTTGGTCTGATTATTTAAATCGCTTTATCTGGAGGCTGCACCCATTCACAATATTCCTCTATAATAATAATAATAAAAATATTCACTGGTCATCCCTGTTCTCCTGCGTCGCTGCCCGGCTTCATTTTTTAGCTCCACACCCACCAGCAGAACACACCACAGACTGTACCATTTAATAATACAAATACTGTTTATTAACCTGTGTTTTAATGCAACAGGAATGTCAAAAAATCAATGTAAACCAAGATTATTATAAGGTATATATAATAATTGTGATCATTCAGGTCACAAAATGTAATCATTTTAGAAGCAAATCTCAACTTCACCTGTATATTTTGTTTTTTTTATGTGTTTTTTTACATCACAGTAAGCAAATGATAAGCATTATTATTATTATTATTATTATTATTATTATTATTATTATTATTATTATTATTATTATTATTATTATTATTATTATTATTATTATTATTATTATTATTAGGCCTGAGCGCTAAAGCGTAGGGCCTATTGTTATTGTTCTGGTTTTTATTATTATTATTTATTCTTAATAATAATAATAAGAATACGAGGACAGGACAATTTGCCTTCGGCGCCGGGTCACGTGCTCGGTCCAATATGGCTGACTTCCTGTTGGTCACCTAGCAACGGTGTAATATACTTTTTTGTTCCTATTCCCATGATGCATCTGTGTACCAAATTTGGTTTGGCTACGACAAAGTTTTTGCCGGGCGTCCCATTGGCGAGAACAGATGTTTGGCCTGTTGCCATGGCAACACGGGTATAGCCATAGGCGCAATGTATTTTGATTTTCCAGGGGGCACTGTCAAGCCATTTTAAAAGATTTTTTTTAATACAGATTATTTGTAAATTCCTTTTTAAGCGTTCTTAAATTTTGTGTAAAATTTCATGATTTTTTTTTGTCGGTGGGAAGTACCCGAAACCTGCAAAAAGTGGTTAAAAAAAAAAAAAATATATATATATATATATATATATATATATATATATATATATATATATATATATATATATATATATATATATTATATATATATATATATATATATAATTTGCCTTTTATTATTTAAAGTCAACATGCAGATATTAAGCTGTGTTTTAATGCAACAGGAAGCTCCAAAAGTTAATATAAATCAAGATAACGTATAGATAATAATTGTGATCATTCAGGTCACAAAATGTAATCGTTTTTGAAGCAAAATTAAGTTTGTTTCTAAAAATCTCAACTTCACCTGTATATTTTGTGTTTTTATGTTTTTTGTTTGTTTTTTTACATCACACTAAGCAAAATTAAGTTTGCTTCTAAAAATCTTGACTTCGCCTATATATTTTGCGTTTTTATGTTTTTATATATATATGTATATATATCAAATTAAGCAAAATGAAGTTTGCTTTTAAACATCTCAACTTGACTTATATATTTTGTGTGTTTCTGTGTATTTTTTTTTTTTATCACAGTAAGCAAAATGACGTTTCCAGCTGTATCTTATCTTTGTTGTGGACTTCTTCTGAGACGCCCTGAAGCGTTCACTTCCTTTGTGTTTTTCTGCACCTCCAGGTCTGTTTGTGATGACGAAACATTGGAACACACATCAGAAAACGGCGTCATTTGAGCTCTTTAAATTTGCCAAGTCTAATTAAACAAGAGAAAGTGTAACAATGACACAGTAACACGAGCCCTGAAATCACACCCTTAATAAAAACCCGAGAAGGCTGCGCGTAACGATCGTCGCGTTGATCAGTGTGGCTTCTGGTTCTGCGGTATGCGCCGTTACCTGCCGTACCTGTCCGACTGTTTTTAAAGACGCAGGAATGAAAATGACTGACAGTAAAGTGGAGGACCAGTTTTGGACTCTATACTTTTGTGTAATCGTTAAAAATGTTTCGTGCAAAGAGGTGGTCGTTTGTTTTTTTTCCGTTTATTTGAGCAAAACAAGTCTTGTCCCAGCACAGTCTGCACCTCTTTACTAAAGCTGCACTGTGTAACTTTTTCACCTTCTTGTTTCTATGGATACATCACAGTTCTGCCTGGAATGTTCCACAGTGTGACTTTAAACGGCTCTACTTTACATTTATTTATCACAGGTGGATTTAGAGAGAAAATACATAAGAAAAACAGACATTCTGACTGTGAGCGGGGTCGCCTCTCCACAGATCTGACCTGGAACTTAGTCTGGTTTTGGTCACATCTGAATCAGGACTAAACCAGGACTAAACCAGACCAGGACTAGAACAGGACTAGACCAGGACTGAAACAGAACTGAATCAGGACCAGACCAGAATTAAACCAAGATTATACCAAAACTAAATCAGCACTGAACCAGGACTAAACCAGGACTAAACCAGGACTAAACCAGGACTAAACCCGGACTAAACCCGGACTAAACCCGGACTAAACCCGGACTAAACCCGGACTAAACCCGGTCTAAACCAGGACTAAACCAGGACTAAAACAGGAATAAACCAGGATAAACCAGGACTCAAAGAGAACTAAACCCGGACTAAACCCGGACTAAAACAGGACTGAACCAGGACTGAACCAGGACTAGACCAGGACTAGACGTCGACCAGTTCCGCAGTGTGACTTTAAACAGCTCGACTTTACATTTATTTATCACAGGTGGTTTTAGAGCTCAAAAATACCTCGAAAAACAGACATTTTGACTGTGAGCGGAGTCGCCTCTCCACAGATCTGATCTGGAACATTCCAGACAAAGCAATAACGTCTCCATGGAGAAAAGCGTATGATGGACAAAGTGGACCTTTCTCCCATTAAACTAGCATTGCTTGAATTGAATTGAATTGAATTGAATTCACCGTATCGTACCAATATCCTGGGACTTCTGTGCAGTCGGGAGCACTTGGTCGTTGCGGATTATTTAATTTAAGGTTCTTATTTTCTGTTTACCTGCGTTGACAGTTTTTTAATTATGTTTATTTTACAACGGGAGGCGATAAATCAATTTTGTCGGGTCAAAGAGACTTTTTTTGTCTGAAGTCTGCCTCCGCCTTCAACCACATCGGACCGGCTTCTCCACATTCCAGCAGAAAAGTTACACAATGCAGCTTTAAGTAGTGTGGCCTGGGAGGATATTAATGTGTCACTATCTTCATCAAACACGAGTGGAGGAGGTGTGTTTGGACAGGGCGAGGCTCAGGTCCGTTACTCCAACAAGAAAAGGAGCGGTTCGAACGAGGAAACAGTGTAATTTTACTACCAACTTTAAAAAACAGATTTGAAGGAGAAGAAAGAGGAGTTCAGTGGTTTTCTATAAACACAAAACTAAAGTCCTATGAAAACTTGAACAATACTCTCGGGCAAAATGTACTGTGTGAAGGGGTAACCTGACTGCCTATTTAATTAAATTAAATTAAATTTAACTTTATTTTATTTATATTTTTTAGTTTTTTAAATATTTTTTTTAGTAATTTATTTTTTATTTTTTATTTTTATTTTTATTTTATTTTATTATTTTATTATTTTATTATTTTATTTTATTTATATTTTTTAGTTTTGTTTTGTGTATAAAATCCCTCAGTTGTCCAGGTTATTTTATTTTATATTTTTTATTTAATTTTATATTTAAATTAATTTTTTATTTTATATAAAAGTTTAACGCCATACTTTGGAATATTGGAGGTAAAGCAACAACATCTCCATGGAGACCATGGGCCTTCTACCAGAAAAGTTACACAGTGCAGCTTTAAACATGCCCAATAACGAAAAAAAAAAACACACACAAAAAATAATGTATTATTTGAGTCAAAATTAGGACAATTTAAAACAATTATTCATCTCAAAATTTAAAAATACAAAGTTTTTGTTTTCTGTTGCTCTGAAACGGCAGAAAAACACGTTTACTGTGAGAGGGCTGGGCTCGCATCTCCACAAACCCGACTCTTTAGTCAGTATATTGGACCTTTAACTCGTCAGTCTTGTGTTTTTCTCCTGGTTTCCCGTCGTGGCGTTGGCGAGTGGATTCTCACGTTGTTGTGTCGGCGAGTGGATTCTCACGTGGTGTCGGCGGGTTGATTCCCCCATGGTGGTGTTGCCGGGTGGATTCTCCCGTCGTGGTGTCGGCGGGTGGATTCTCCCGTCGTGGTGTCGGCGGGTGGATTCTCCCGTCGTGGTGTCGGCGGGTGGATTCTCCCGTCGTGGTGTCGGCGGGTGGATTCTCCCGTCGTGGCGTCGGCGGGTGGATTCTCCCGTCGTGGCGTCAGCGGGTGGATTTCCCCGTAGTGGCGTCGGCGGGTGGTTCTCCCGCTGTGGCGTCGGCAAGTGGATTCTCACGTTGTGACATCAGCGGGTGGATTTCTCCGTCGTGGCGTCGGCGGGTGGTTCTCCCGTCGTCGTGTCGGCGGGTGGATTTCCCCATGGTGGTGTTGGCGGGTGGTTCCTCCCGTCGTTGGCGAGTGGATTCTCCCGTCGTGGTGTCGGCGGGTGTATTCTCACATCGTGGCGTTGGCGGGTGGATTCTCCTGTCGTCGGCGGGTGGGTTCTCCCGTCGTGGTGTTGCCGGGCGGATTGGTTGGCCTGTCCCACACGCTGAGCTCACAGAGGGGTGTTTGGATTGAAGCCGGTCGCTCGGGGTAATCTGGTTGAACGAGTTCAACTGTCGCTTTAAAACGGAAAGAAACAAAAGAGAAAAAGATGAACGCACCCACGCACGGATGCACAAATACACACACACACACACAACACGCACATACACAAATACTGGTTTAGTCCTGGATTAATCCTGGTTTGGTCCTGGTTTAGTCCTGGATGAGTCCTGGTTTAGTCCTGAATTAATCCTGGTTTCGTCCTGGTTTAATCCTGGTTTGGTCCTGGTTTGGTCCTGATTTAGACTTATTTTAGTGCTAGTTTAATCCTGGTTTAGTTCTGGTTTAGTCCTGGTTTGGTCCTGGTTTACTCCTGGTTTGGTTAAGCTCCACTGGACTCCACAGTTTTCTATCGCTGAAGCACGGCCAGCGCCACGAGGGGGCGTTTGGTGGTGACGCCCCCTCACGTCATCAGTCCCGCCCCCTCAGATGTGAGAGTTGCGCTGTGTTTGCGCTTGTGGTGGAGGGCTATGTGGCGTTAAAGTACTGTCTCTTGGCGTGACTCAGATCAGTTGTTGGTTTGGTTTTGTGGTATGCAGGAGATCACTTGACCGAGGGTCTACGTTCAAATAATAATAACAAAATCTCTCATCACTTTTTACTCTTACTCAGTCAGTCTCTTACAAAGGTGTAGTCTAAATACACGAGCTCTCGAGGAGCGCGCCTGACCCATTACGCACGCGAGGAGTGAGATATGTGTGCGTGTGTGTGTGTGTACGCGACGCGACCCCGCCCCCTGTGATAAACTCATCTCCCCCTTAATATTTTATGTCTGACGCCGGGCCTGCGCTGAAGTCACTTGTTTCTTTGTTGTTTTAGATCAATATTGTGATCAATATTGTGATTGAAAATGTCTAACTTTATTTCTGTTTTTAGACGATTTGATGTTTGAAATCTAAACGTGTCTCTCGTGGTTCCAGTGTCCATCTTCCCGTCGTCGGCTCTGATGATGGAGGCGGAGGCTGCAGAGAGCGCCCCCTTGTGCCTGACCAAACCGCCCGTCTCTGAGTCGTCCTTCGCCAGGGCGGAGTTGCCGTCCAGCACCGTGTTAGGGCGCCCCCCTCAGGACGCCCCGCCCGGCACCGAGCGGGGGGAGGGCCGGCGGCGAGCCCAGCACAGCGGCAGCTCCTACGTACGCTCCAAAATGAAGGTGAGGACCTCAGAGTGTGACCGAGGTTATGATAGTTAACGAAAACAAACGATAAAACTAAAACTGAAATAAATAAAAACAACAAAAGAAAAAGAACGATAACTGAAACTGTATTGTGTTTACAAAACTAAAACTAACTGAAATTATAGATAAACTAAACCAGGACTAAACTAGGACTAAACCAGGACTAAACTAGGACTAAACTAGGACTAAACCAGGACTAAACCAGGACTAAACTAGGATTAAAGCGGGACTAAACTGGGACTAAACCAGGATTAAACCAGGATTAAACCAGGACTAAACCAGGACTAAACCAGGACTAAACCAGGAGTAAACCAGGACTAAACTAGGACTAAACTAGGACTAAAGCAGGACTAAACTAAACCAGGACAATTAAAATAAAAAAACAATAACTGAAACTGTATTTTGTGTTTACAAAACTAAAACTAACTGAAATTATAGATAAATCGCTCTTGGTTTTAGTCTTTGTCAGTTTATTTACAAACCTTGGATTGATATAAAATTAATCTTATTGGTACGTGTATGTCTAATGGTGGAACGTTCAGCAGTTACCATGGTGACGCAACGCACACATTAGCAAAAAAGTATTAAGATCGTCTGAAAACTGAAGAAAAAACACAAAATGGATTTAAAGAGCGCATTTTCAGGAGCGTGTGATCGGTTTAAGTGTTCATGGTCCAGTTTAGGAGTTTAGTCTTTGTTTAGTCCTACTTTAATCCTTGTTTAGTCCTTGTTTAGTTTTAGTTTAGTCCTAGCTTAGTCCTTGTTTAGTCCTACTTTAATCCTAGTTTAGTCTGTGTTTAGTTCTAGTTTAGTCCTTGTTTAGTCCTACTTTAGTCCTAGTTTAGTCCGTGTTTTGTTCTAGTTTAGTCCTTGTTTAGTCCTACTTTATTCCTTGTTTAGTTCTTGTTTAGTCCTGATTTAGTCCTACTTTAGTCCTTGTTTAGTCCTAGTTTAGTCCTGATTTAGTCCTTTTAAAGAGTGCGTTTTCAGGAGTGTGTGATCGGTTTAAGTGTTCATGGTCCAGTTTAGGAGTTTGATTTTTCAACTAAAACATGAGCGCGACAAACGGAGAAATTATTCGTTAACGCTCGCTCGCATTGCCTGTAATTTTCTGTGCGAGAGACGAGTTTAACAGCACAAATCGTCTCACCTGTTGTAGTTCCAAAGTTCTTTCTGGTCAGATTGTGCTAAAACAAAGCTCGGATTGAAGTCTAACTCGAGTAACAGAGCTTCAGACAGAGCAGTGCCTCCAGTTAGCATCACGCCCCCAGGGAACGCTGATGACACAAGACGCAAAGTATCAATATTACAACGAACGGGGAGTAAGTATGTCCAGAAAAGTATCTTTTAACTCTAACTTTTATTTTCCAGGTGACCACAGGCGAGTTGCCCGGCTCGCCACCGCCGCCTCACACCGTGATGTCACTGATCGCCATGGAAACAGAGACCACGCCGCCAAAAGCAGCCAATCAGAGCCAGTCTACGGCCGCAGGGTCTGCCCCCCTTTTCTCTTGCCAGGTAACTACAAATAAAATCAAATAAATTCAAGCTAAAATTTAAAGGTTTTCTGTTTCTTGCAGTAGGAATAAACTCTTGCCCTGTGCTAATATTCCAAACAACTCCACCAGAAATGTTCCGCAGTGCAGCTTTAAAGGCGGACTGTGTAACTTTTCTAGTCATCTTATTTATTTATTTTCCGTGGAGATGTTATTGCTTTGAAATGTTCCACAGTGGCATTAAATGTATCCATCTTGCATTTATTCAAATACAAGTGTTGTTATTGAGCAGGGTCGCCACTCCACAGATCTGACGTGTACGGTAACTTGGCTCGGTGATGTCACTTTTTTGTCTCCGTGGAGATAGATAAACGTTTAATGCAACACTGTGGAGCATTCTGGACAAAGCAACAGCATCTCCATGGAGACGAGGAGGTAACAGACCCTCCACGGAGATGTTAGCGTTACCTGAGATGTTCCACAGTGGCATTAAACTGTTCCATCATGCATTTATTCAATTACAAGTGTTTTTTTTATTATTTTTTTTATGGAAGGTAATTTGTTTAATCAGATTTTGAATTTAAATGCCGCTGAATTTCTCATTTTTAAATTTTTAAGTCTGAAAAAACATGTTTGAATTATTTTTATTCTGAATTTTGGTTGATGAAATTGTAAGTGTACATTTTCAAAGTGTTTAAAATTCAGTATATAAAAAAACTTTTCAATATTTTCAAGTTCTCAAATTCAGCTGTGTAGAAAATTCAGAGTGTAGAATTCAGAGTGTAAAATTCAGGCAAGGCAGAATCAATCGATCCTGTGTGATGCAATCTTTCGTAAAAAACAGGAAATGGTGCAGTGAAGCGATCTGATTGGTCAGAATTCACCACATCAAAACCTCATCTCTTTGATTGGTTAAGTGTAAACACAGATGAGAACCATTAGGAAACAGCCTCTGTCCTCCTCGCTCACACAGGATCGATTGCTTCTGCCTTGGCGTCTTGGATCTTTGCTGCGAATTTTACACTCGGAATTTTGACTTTTGAATTTGAGAACTTGAAAATATCAGCGCTGAATATTAGGAATATAAGGAGAAATTTCTATTTTGAATTTGAAGCATTGAAAAAGTACACTTAAAATTTCAACAACTCAAATTCAGAATAAAAATACCTCAAACATCTTAGTTGGAGGTTAGAGTTAAAAAATTCAAAGTGAGAAATTCAGAGGTTTAAATTTAAAAAAATTCAAAATCTGATGGAACAAATGACCTGCCATACATTTTATTGCTATAAAAAAAAAAAAAACACGAGCAGGGTTGCCTCTCCACAGATCTTAGACTTGGAAAAACAAACAAAAGTACGCTTAAAATTTCTTTAAATAATTCTTAAATTCTTAAAAAAAAGATCTGACGTGTAACTTGGCTCGGTGGTGTCACTTTTTTGTTTCCATGGAGATAGATATATATTTAATGCAATATTGTGGAGCATTCTGGACAAAGCAACAGCATCTCCATGGAAACGAGGAGGTAACAGACCCTCCAGTTACGAAGTGCATCTTTTAGGAATGTCGAAAAAAATCATAGACCCCACAGTGCAGTTGCGCGTAGCTAATCGTAGACTGTTATCATTATTTATTGATTGATTTTTTATTTGTTGTAGATTTGCCAGAAGACAGAAAGTAGGACTAAACTAGAACTAAACTAGGACTAAACAAGGACTAAAGTATGATTAAACAAGGACTAAACTAGAACTAAACTAGGACTAAACAAGGACTAAACTAGAACTAAACTAGGACTAAACAAGGACTAAAGTATGACTAAACAAGGACTAAAGTATGACTAAACAAGGACTAACTAGAACTAAACTAGGACTAAACAAGGACTAAAGTATGACTAAACAAGGACTAAACTAGAACTAAACTAGAACTAAACTAGGACTAAACAAGGACTAAAGTATGACTAAACAAGGACTAAACTAGAACTAAACAAGGACTAAAGTATGACTAAACAAGGACTAAACTAGGACTAAACAAGGACTAAACAAGGACTAAACTAGAACTAAACAAGGACTAAAGTATGACTAAACAAGGACTAACTAGAACTAAACAAGGACTAAAGTATGACTAAACAAGGACTAAACAAGGACTAAAGTATGACTAAACAAGGACTAAAGTATGACTAAACAAGGACTAACTAGAACTAAACAAGGACTAAACAAGGACTAAAGTATGACTAAACAAGGACTAAACAAGGACTAAAGTATGACTAAACAAGGACTAAAGTATGACTAAACAAGGACTAACTAGAACTAAAGTATGACTAAACAAGGACTAAAGTATGACTAAACAAGGACTAACTAGAACTAAAGTATGACTAAACAAGGACTAAAGTATGACTAAACAAGGACTAAACTAGGACTAAACAAGGACTAAACAAGGACTAAACTAGAACTAAACAAGGACTAAAGTATGACTAAACAAGGACTAAACTAGGACGAAACAAGGACTAAAATAGAACTAAACTAGGACTTAAACTAATACTAAAGTATGACTAAACAAGGACTAAAGTATAACTAAACAAGGACTAAAGTATGACTAAACAAGGACTAAACTAGAACTAAACTAGGACTAAACAAGGACTAAAGTATGACTAAACAAGGACTAAAGTATGACTAAACAAGGACTAAACTAGGACTAAACAAGGACTAAACTAGGACTAAAGTATGACTAAACAAGGACTAAAGTATGACTAAACAAGGACTAAAGTATGACTAAACAAGGACTAAAATAGAACTAAACTAGGACTAAACAAGGACTAAAGTATGACTAAACAAGGACTAAAGTATGACTAAACAAGGACTAAAGTATGACTAAACAAGGACTAAACTAGAACTAAACTAGGACTAAACAAGGACTAAACAAGGACTAAAGTATGACTAAACAAGGACTAAACAAGGACTAAAGTATGACTAAACAAGGACTAAAGTATGACTAAACAAGGACTAAACTAGAACTAAACTAGGACTAAACAAGGACTAAAGTATGACTAAACAAGGACTAACTAGAACTAAAGTATGACTAAACAAGGACTAAAGTATGACTAAACAAGGACTAAACTAGAACTAAACTAGTACTAAACAAGGACTAAACTAGAACTAAACAAGGGCTAAACTAGGACTAAACAAGGACTAAACTAGGACTAAACAAGGACTAAACCAGGACTAGACTCCTAAACTGGACCATGGACACTTAAACCGATCACACGCTCCTGAAAATGCGTTCTTTAAATCCATCTTGTACTTTTTCTTCAGTTTTCAGACGATCTTAACACTTTTTTGCTAATGTGTGCGTTGCGTCACCATGGTAACTGCTGAACGTTCCACCATTAGACATACACGTACCAATAGCCACAGTCGCATCTCCATGGAGATGAGGAGGTAACAGACCCTCCACGACAAAAGTTACGAAGTGTATCTTTTAGGAATGTCGAAAAAAATCATAGACCCTACAGTTCAGTTGCACGTAGCTAATCGTAGACTGTTATCATTATTTATTGATTGATTTTTTTTTTTTTTGTAGATTTGCCAGAAGACGTTCCAGTTCCAGCGGATGTTGAATCGTCACGTTAAATGCCACAACGAGACAAAGAAGCACCTGTGCAGCTTCTGCGGAAAAGGATTCAACGACACTTTCGACCTGAAGAGACACGTCCGGACGCACACAGGTACCGCCGTCCAAAATACGAAAACTAATACGAAATTATGACAACGTGACTAAAATATTACAAAAGAGTCTGTACTGATAATGTTGTTGTTGTGTGTGAAAGGGCCGAGATTACGCAAAATTTACTCTTGTGAGCTTTAAAGGTCATATGGGTGATTTTTTTTGTTTGTTTCAAATTGTCATTGAAAGTTGAAAGTTCAAAATATCTTTATGGAGATTCACCGGCCTTGGAATTATGATGACCAAAAACAAAACAAAAAAGAATGTAAATCCAACAGCCGTGGACGTGGTGGGTTCAGATAAACATTAGATCCTCGTTATCTATCGGCTGTTTGGTCGTCAATCAAACTCCCTTTGTTTCCAGTTTAGTCCTGGTTTGGACCTGGTTTGGACTTGGTTTAGTCCTGGTTTGGACTTGGTTTAGTCCTGGTTTGGACCTGGTTTAGTCCTGGTTTGGACTTGGTTTAGACCTGCTTGGGACCTGGTTTAGTCCTGGTTTGGACCTGGTTTAGTCCTGATTTAGTCCTAGTTTAGACCTGGTTTAGTCCTAGTTTAGACCTGGTTTAGTCCTAGTTTAGACCTGCTTTAGTCCTGTTTTGGACCTGGTTTAGTCCTAGTTTAGACCTGGTTTAGACCTGGATTGGACCTGGTTTAGACCTGGATTGGACCTGGTTTAGACCTGGATTGGACTGGTTTAGACCTGGTTTAGGCCTATTTTTTTACCTGGTTTAATCCTAGTTTAGACCTGGTTTAGTCCTAGTTTAGACCTGGTTTAGTCCTAGTTTAGACCTGCTTTAGTCCTGTTTTGGACCTGGTTTAGACCTAGTTTGACCAAAAAAAACGTAATGAAACTCCATCACCCGTGGAGATGGTGGGTTCAGATAAACATTAGATCCTGGTTATCTATTGGCTGTTTGGTCGTCAATCAAACTTTCTACGTTTCTAGAGTAATCGACTCTCCAGTGTGTTGGGATTACGTGGTTTACGTTCGCCTCTCGCACATTCCACAGACGCAAGACGCCGTTTACTCGACCAACGCAGCGGTTCTTAGTGTTTTTTTTCCAACTGTAGCTTCCTCGCAGTTTGCACAAAGTTTGTCGCGACGGCGGACGAGAATCTACGACCAGTTCGACGCAAAAGAAAGTCCGTTTATGAGGTCGCTGAAAGAAGAAGCCAAACTAAGGTGATTCTCGGAGATTCCTTCCAGCGATGACATGCACTGAAGCAGACGAAGGGTCTAAAACAGGGGTGTCAAACTCATTTTGGTCCGGGGGCCGTATCCAACCTACTTTGATCCCAAAGGGGCCGGATCAAAAAACTCATGGCAAATATACCCCAAAAATAACAATAAGTCCAAATATTTCTGCAGAGAAACGCAAATCTATTACAGAAGTCTTTTTATTTGATGAACTCTTTCTTTTACAAAATATTATAATATTATGAACAACCTGAAACTTTAAGAAAAAATGCTGTTTCAAAACAAGCACACAGGTTTCCCATTCACCTCCGTGAACAAATAGGAATTAGCCCATTTTTCTTGGAAAATCCTGCATTCGGCGTCCACTTTTCTCATTTTTAACATTTTGCTGATGAGGGTGTCACGGTCAACAATCAAATCGATGGTCCTTTAAAGGGATATGCCACCCCCAGGTCAAATTTGAGCATCTCCCCACAGTCCAGAGACTAAAATAAGTGGTGGAAAGCGTTTTCCTGCTCACCCAGCCATTGTCCGAGTCTGTCGCCACTGACCGCCGCGGTATCTGCAGCTACTCCGCCTTAGACTGGAGTCTAACGTCGCCAGAGAAAGATTTCGGCCAAAAGGAATTAATTTGCTCGATGCGTTTCCCAATTACTTTCTGTGTAGTGCGCATTCATATCGAGTGCAAATAAATGTGCAAATCAACACTGAGAGCTTGCCTTGGTCATTTTGGGTGGGAACTATTTTCCAGTGCGTAAGAATACAGCCGAATCACGCACCACGTTGTGCAACAGGGGAACTCCCTTCCCGGTGCGTAACTGGGATTCCCCTGGCAGCGTGCTGCGTGATTCGGCTGTATTCTTCCGCACTGGAAAATAGTTCCCACCCAAAATGACCAAGGCAAGCTCTCCGTGTTGATTTGCACATTTATTTGCACTCGATATGAATGCGCACTACACACAAAGTAACTGGGAAACGCATCGAGCAAATTAATTCCTTTTGGCCGAAATCTTTCTCTGGCTACGTTAGACTCCAGTCTAAGGCGGAGGAGCTGCAGATACCGCGGCGGTCAGTGGCGACAGACTCGGACAATGGCTGGGTGAGCAGGAAAACGCTTTCCACCACTTATTTTAGTCTCTGGACTGTGGGGAGATGCTCAAATTTGACCTGGGGGTGGCATATCCCTTTAAGAACGTTTGGAAAGAGGCGAGTCTTCATTTGTGCTGCTCTGGTGGGAGGGGCCACGCACAGAGGCACTGGAGACGCTGATATGCTAAACTGCGCAGAAAATGACCAATATTTGAATAGAAAATTAAAATATAATTAAAATATTTTAATAGAAAATCAGCAACCGGCCAAATTAAAGGTATTGGAGGGCCGGATCTGGCCCCTGGGTGTTCGACACCCCTGGTCTAAAGACTGACGCTTTGGTCGAAATTATGTCTGGACAGGAAACTACTTCAACAGCGATTCTGAACGAGCACCGGCTGTAAACAAACATGATTTCTAGAGTCGGAAGGAGACGGGAGGAGGCGGGAGGAGACGGGAGGAGACGGGAGGAGGCGGGAGGAGGCGGGAGGAGGTGTTTCTACTGAGGGAGCTGTGGAGGAGGGGGTGGGGTCGCACATGAGGAACATTTGAAAAACGACAGTCGCTGTATTTCCTCCATACAACTTTTAATTCATCTTCTAATGTTGTTTCCTCCTCAAAAATAGACCTGGAGTTGTGTTTTGTTTCATTCACACATGTTTGTCTACATCTCCAAACGTTCTGTTCCACCTTGTGATGTCATGAAGAGGTAGTTTTGAAGTGAACAGCTCCTTCTACCTTTCGTTCAGTAGAGATCTGTAAAGAAATTCCAGGACTGAAATGATCCAAACGATCCTAGTGAAGGTGTGTGGAGTTTAAAAACACAGTGGAGCACTTCCTGTTATCACCACATGATGACATCACAAGGTGGAGCAGAGTGTTTTCAGTTTCAGAGAAGAAGGGTTTGTGCGTTAAACATGTGAATGAAACAAAACACAACTCCAGGATGTTTGTGACGAGGAAACACCATTACGACATGGATCCGGCTTTATTTGATTTATTGGACTTACTTATTGCCATTTTATGATTTTATGGTTCTGTTTGTATTTGATTTTTACTGGTTTTATTGTTTTAGGACTATGGTCACATTTTTAGCAAATTTCCTTTTTTTTTTTTTTTCGATTTCTGTGCAGCGCTTTGGAAACTTCTGTAGAAATAAAGTGGGTTTTGAGTTGTATTTTGTATCAGAAAATATCATAATATGGGCCCTTTAAGGCAATAAAAATCAGATACAGTGGTCCCTCGCTCTATCGCGGTTCACTGTTCGCGGCCTCGCTGTTTCGTGGATTTTATTTTATTTTTTTTATACAAAATTTTTTTTTTAATACAAAATACAAAAATTAAAATACAAAATACAAAATTAAACATTTTTTTTATAGTGTAACATTGTGTTCTGCGTCCTGATTGGCTAAGAGACTGTAGATCTTTGCCGATTGATAGATGGGGGACGAGGGGGGGACCGGGACTAGACCAGGACTAGACCAGGACTAGACCAGGACTAGACCAGGACTAAACGTGGACTAAACCAGGTCTAGACCAGAACTAAACCAGGTCTAGACCTGGAGTGGTCCTGGACTAAACCAGGACTGGACCAGGTCTAGACCTGGACTAAACCGATATTAGACCTGGTCTAAACCAGGATTAAACCACCGTGTGCGGCTCTTTGCTGGTTTCGTGCGGCTCTTGCGTTTGTTTGTGCGTGTTCGGTTTGTGGCTCGGGCTGCGAGGTCGCGGTCCTGAAGGGGAGGCATGGTCCGGGTGCCACGGTTCGATCTCGTGCTCGCAGCCCCGGTGTACGCGCGGCCTCGCGCCGGTCATGCTGCTCTGTCACGGATTTGACCACGCGCACTTCTCCAAGGGGTTGGTGCGCGTCGCGTCCTGGGACGTGGCAGTGCCGTTGGATGAGCCACGCTCCTTGCTCGTCCGGCGGGGCTCCTGGCGGAGCCCCCACGCTTCAATATTAATACATTTTGCTGAAAATCTACGAAAGTTTGAGTGTTTAAACGAGAGAGAAATGTGAGAAAAGGTTAACTCCAGTGTTTTAAGGCGTTTACAGCCTTAAAACATGTATAATAATTGTAAAATATAACGTTGTCCTACTTCGCAGATTTCACTCATTGCGGGTTATTTCTGGAACCTAACCCCCACAATAAACGAGGGATTACTGTACTGCACCTTTTAGAACAAAATTTCATCAGTATTTGTATAAAATACAAATCTAGTCTAAGGGCCTGTTTACACCAGAACGCTTACAGGTAAACGACAAAATATTTTATCGGAAGTGCCTTTCGTTTAGACGGTGACGGCAAACCAAACCAGGACTAAACAAGGGCGAAACCAGGACCAAACCAGGGCTAAACCAGGACCAAACCAGGGCTAAACCAGGGCTAAACCAGGGCTAAACCAGGGCTAAACCAGGGCTAAACCAGGACTAAACCAGGGCAAAACCAGGACCAAACCAGGACCAAACCAGGACTAAACAAGGGCGAAACCAGGACCAAACCAGGACCAAACCAGGGCTAAACCAGGACCAAACCAGGGCTAAACCAGGACCAAACCAGGACTAAACCAGGACTAAACAAGGGCAAAACCAGGACCAAACCAGGCCTAAACTATATGTAAACCAGGACTAAACCAGGACTAAACCAGGTCTAAACCAGGACTAAACTGGGACTTAACAGGGTCTAAACCAGGACTAAACCAGGACTAAACCAGGTCTAAACCAGGACTAAACCAGGTCTATACCAGGACTAAACCAGGACTAAAATCCCTAGAAAAACAGACATTCTGACTGTGAGCGGGGTCGCCTCTCCACAGATCTGGCGTGTGACTTGGCTCGGTGGTTTCACTTTTTTGTCTCTGCTGGTCTGGTTCGGGCTCCATGGAGATAGAAAGGTTTAATGCCGTACTGTGGAATATTCCAGACAAAGCAATGACATCGCAACGGAGAAAAGCGTTTGACGGACCCTTCAGCTGAAAAGTTACACAGTGCCACTTTAAATATTGTTAGATAATTGAATATCTTTCTATTTTAACCACATTTTATGTTCATATTTGTGTTTTCCAGGAGTTCGCCCGTACAAGTGCGGGAAGTGCGATAAGGCCTTCACTCAGCGCTGCTCGCTCGAATCCCACATGAAGAAAATCCACGGCGTGACGCTAAAATACGCCTACAAGGAACGCCGAAACAAGCTGTACGTGTGCGAGGAGTGCGGCCACACCGCCTCCACCCAGGACGCGCTGCTCGTCCACCTCCACGACCTCCACCCGACCAGCGCTCTGCTCAAGGGCAAGATGGCGGCGGCGGCGAGGAGGCAGCGGGAGCAGGAGGGCGAGAGCGACGACACCACCGGGTCCAACGGACAGTGAAGCGACGAGATATCGATACTTTGCAGCTGATTTTAGTCACGTTCTCTGGGCGTGGGACACTAGCTGGAGGCACTGCTCTGTCTGAAGCTTTAATCTGAGCTTTGTTTTAACGGAATCTGTTTAATGTCACACTGCGGAACATAACAGGCAGAGCAATGACAAATCCATAGAAACAAGCAGGTGAAATGCAACGGTGTTAAAAATCAGATACTGATCGATACTAAAACTCATATCAAAACTAGACCCTTGTTTATCGCATGTATCGATACAAAAAGAAGTTCCACTGACGGAACAGAACCTCCTGAATGTGTTTAGAACGAGAGACTAGAATACACTCATGGACCTGGTTTAGACCTGGTTTAGACCTGGTTTAGACCTGGTTTAGACCTGGTTTAGACCTGGTTTAGACCTGGTTTAGACCTGGTTTAGACCTGGTTTAGACTCAGTTTTGGCCTGGTTTTGACCTGGTTAAGCGCTGTTGCTAAAGTCGGGCTTTAATCTGATTTTTGTTTTAACACAATCTGAAGAGAAAGAGTTGATTTTCTTAACTTTTTTAAAATCCAAGAACTTATCGGGCTGCGTTTGCTACTGTGTCACCATGGTAACTGCTGAACATTCCACCATAGACACACATGCAGAACCTGAACCCTCCTCTCCGGTGTGACATCACTGCAAAGTATCAATATGGATTCATATTTATATTGTATTTGTCTGTTCAAGGGTCTCAGCTTCCTTCCTGCATAACTTTCTTCCTTGTACGGTGCCATTTTCAGGACAGCTGACCATCAAAATTCTAATTTTTTTGTTAATTCTTATGGCAACGGTTACCTTTTCATCACTCAGAAACCCCCGGATAACCAGGTCGAACTCGACAAGAACGAAAACACGACACGAACTTCTCAGCTCGGGATGAATTTGAAACGCCCTGAAACGTTACTTCTCAACAACAAGTCGCCAAGTAGAGATTTAAAGCCACATTATGGGATTTTGTCAAAAGATTATAAAAAAATAAAATAAAAAATTGCCAAAATCATCAAGAAAACTAGACTTGAACTGCAATAACAAAGAACGAATGAGAAAACGTGAATATTTTAACTTGTATTTAACTTAAGGTACCTTTTTTTGAACTCGTATCTTTTCAATTGTCGTATTAGCCTTGTGTTTTTGGCTAAGTTGTTTTTGTGTACATACATACATACGTACATACATGCATACGTACATACATGCATACGTACATACATGTGTACATACATGCATGTGTACATACATGCATGTGTACATACATGCATGTGTACATACATATACACACATACATACATACACTGGTTGTATGTAAATGTAAACTGTAAATATTCAACATGTAAAGAAGGGAAAGGGGAATTTTACTTCCGAATGTATTACGTGTTATAAAAATGGTACTTTTGGATGTTTCTGTAATGTGGGAGCTCTGTACAGACTTTTCTATCAAATATTAAAGGGTTAATATATTACACTGAACATGTTTTTATGTATTTATTCATTTATTTATTTGCACGTATATAACATATAAAAAGGATAAAAAATAAAAAAAAAAGGTGTTGGACCTGGTTTAGTCCTGGTTTAGTCCTGTTTATATCTGGTTTAGACCTGGTTTAGACCTGGTTTAATCCTGGTTTAGCCCTGGTTTATATCTGGTTTAGCCCTGGTTTAGTCCTGGTTTAGTCCTGGTTTAGCCCTGGTTTATATCTGGTTTAGTCCTGGTTTAATCCTGGTTTAGACCTGGTTTATATCTGGTTTAGACCTGGTTTATTCCTGATTTAGTCCTGGTTGTGACGTGGTTTAGACCTGGTTTAGTCCTGGTTTAGACCTGGTTTAGACCTGGTTTAGTCCTGGTTTAAACCTGGTTTAGACCTGGTTTAGTCCTGGTTGTGATGTGGTTTAGACCTGGTTTAGACCTGGTTTAGTCCTGATTTAGCCCTGGTTTGTATCTGGTTTAGTCCTGGTTTAGACCTGGTTTAGTCCTGGTTTAGACCTGGTTTAGTCCTGGTTGTGACGTGGTTTAGTCCTGGTTTAGCCCTGGTTTAGTCCTGGTTTAGACCTGGTTTTGACCCAGATTTGACCTGGTTTAGATCTGGTTTTGACCTGGTTTTGACCTGGTTTAGACCCGGTTTAGATCTGGTTTTGACCTGGTTTAGACCCAGTTTTGACCTGGTTTAGACCCGGTTTAAACCTGGTTTAGATCTGGTTTTGACCTGGTTTAGATCTGGTTTTGACCTGGTTTAGACCCGGTTTAAACCTGGTTTTGACCTGGTTTAGACCCAGTTTTGACCTGGTTTTGACCTGGTTTAGACCCGGTTTAAACCTGGTTTAGATCTGGTTTTGACCTGGTTTAGATCTGGTTTTGACCTGGTTTAGACCCGGTTTAAACCTGGTTTTGACCTGGTTTAGATCTGGTATAGACTCGTTTTTTAACAGTGCAGCTTGAAGTTTAACGGTGTGAAATAGCGGCTCCACTCCCTCCCCTCTAATCCACGGCGTCTTGGGGAGTGAAGACCGTTATTCCAGCGTTTGCTCCATGGCCTCGGGCGAAAACAAGGATTCCTCCAACAACAAACCCGGACAAGACCCAACAAAGACCCGGGAGAGCAGGAATCCGGCCTCCTCCTCCCACCGAGGCTCAGTCTGCACCCACAAACTCCTCCTGATACTTCCTCATCCACATTCTCTGGGGGGTGATGCTAACTGTAGGCACTGCACTTTCTGAAGCTCCCGGACTCCAGTTAAGCTTTAATCAGAGTTTTGTTTGAACACAATCTGACCAGAAAGAACTGACTGACAGTTGAGATGATTCATGCTGTGAAACAAGTCTTTTCTTTTGCTGTTAAACAAGTTTTAGTCCTGGTTTAGACCTGGTTTATTCATTCATTCATTTTCTTCCGCTTTTCCATTTTCTGGGTCGCGGGGGCAGCAGTCCAAGCAGTGTTCTGCTGCCCAGAACACAATGCACCAGCCCCCATGAATCCTTCCGCGGGTGGTGGGTCCACAGGAGGACGGCTCACGTCACAACAGACCTTGATGTATCTTCTGCCATGGGGGCTACCAGTGTCCACAGACACTGGGGGCGAGGTGGGGTTAAGTGCCTTGCTCAAGGACACAACGGCAGCGCTCATCTGTGGGAACTGGGATCACATGCGGTCAACCCGTCAAGAGCCACCAACCCCTGGATCACGAGGCATATGCTCTACCAACTGAGCTACTGCCACCTGGTTTACCTGGTGGCAGTTTAGACCTAGTTTAGTCCTTGTTTAGTCCTGGTTTAGACCAGGTTTAGACCTGGTTTAGACCTGGTTTAGTCCTGGTTTAGACCAGGTTTAGACCTAGTTTAGTCCTTGTTTAGTCCTGGTTTAGACCAGGTTTAGACCTGGTTTAGTCATGGTTTAGACTAGGTTTAGACCTGGTTTAGACCTGGTTTAGTCCTGGTTTAGTCCTGGTTTAGACCTGGTTTAGTCATGGTTTAGACCTGGTTTAGACCTGGTTTAGACCAGGTTTAGACCTGCTTTAGACCTGGTTTAGTCCTGGTTTAGTCCCTGTTTAGTCCTGGTTTAGACCAGGTTTAGACCTGGTTTAGACCTGGTTTAGACCTGGTTTAGACCTGGTTTAGTCCTGGTTTAGACCAGGTTTAGACCTGGTTTAGTCCTGGTTTAGACCAGGTTTAGACCTGGTTTAGACCTGGTTTAGTCCTGGTTTAGACCTGGTTTAGACCTGGTTTAGTCCTGGTTTAGATCTGGTTCAGACCTGGTTTAGACCTGGTTTAGACCTGGTTTAGTCCTGGTTTAGACCAGGTTTAGACCTGGTTTAGACCTGGTTTAGTCCTGGCTTAGACCTGGTTTAGACCTGGTTTAGACCTGGTTTAGTCCTGGTTTAGACCAGGTTTAGACCTGGTTTAGACCTGGTTTAGTCCTGGTTTAGACCAGGTTTAGACCTGGTTTAGACCTGGTTTAGTCCTGGTTTAGATCTGGTTTAGACCTGGTTTAGACCTGGTTTAGTCCTGGTTTAGACCTGGTTTAGACCTGGTTTAGACCTGGTTTAGTCCTGGTTTAGACCTGGTTTAGACCTGGTTTAGTCCAGTCTAAACCTGCTTAGACTGTTGCCCCTGCGACCCAGCCTTGGAAAAGTAGAAGATGGATGGATGATTGATTGATTGGTCTGTGTTTCCTTTTTTTTTTTGCGTTGTGTTTCCGTGGTAACTGCTAAACATTCTACCATACACATGCATGTACAACACCCCCAGCGTGACATCACTACCAAGTATCAATCAACAGCCTGGTTATGGATATTAGCAAAACTGTAAAATATTTGAAACAATCTGAGTGATTTATAGAAGGCTAAAATAAAAGAAGAGTCTAATCAAAGCCAAAAGTAGACTAAAAATATAATTCATCATTTATTTGTACTTTACTGAGACGAGCCATGCTATGTAAAATGTTTGTTTGTTTTTAACCCAAATTAAATACATAAAATAGAGCCAACTTATCAACATTATTAATTGTATAAATGAAAAGTATAAAATAAATAATACAATAAAATAATTACTAGTTGAGGTGGGATTAAATAAATTTTCTTTATCCCACTCCTTTTTGGACAAATGTTTTGTTTTTTTGTTGTTGTCGTTCTTATTTACTTTACAATTTGAGTGATTTATAGAAGGCTAAAATAAAAGAATAGTTTAGCCAAAGCCAAAAGTAGACTAAAAATATAATTAATCATTTATTTGTACTTTCCTGAGACGAGCCATGCTATTTTAAACATTGATTATAAAAGGAGTGTGAAGTTCAGCAGAATCATAAAAAGTTTTAACAAGAAAAATTTATCTTAACCAATGTAAATTACGGAAGCCGACAGAGGCCATGTTCGTAATGATTATTTTCCACCTTAATAACGAGAAAATTAACTTGAGATCTCGAGAAAACGACACAATTAATTTGTGATCTTGAGAAAACACTGTATCTCCGTCGGTAAAGACGAAGCCGGGCCAGTCTTCTGCGGAGGTGCCGCGGACTAATCTTGAAATTATCCCGAATTAAAAGACGTAACGCAATCTCCCCATGTCAACCCCTGATCAATATATTGCCTTATCAGCTGATCGATTATTATTCCAGACATTCTAATGACCAAAAACGCGTCTATTCAGAATGAGAAATAGACCCGAAGTCAGCCTGACTGCCAGCCAAAAAACCTGGACCAAACCTAGACTAAACCTGGACCAAACCTGGACTAAACTTGGACCAAACCTGGACCAAATCTGGACAAAACCTGGACCAAACCTGGACTAAACCTGGACTAAACCTGGACCAAACCTGGACTAAACCTGGACTAAACCTGGACCAAACCTGGATAAAACCTGGACAAAACCTGGACTAAACCTGGACCAAACCTGGACTAAACCTGGACCAAACCTGGACTAAACCTGGACCAATTCTGGACAAAACCTGGACCAAACCTGGACTAAACCTGGACTAAACCTGGACCAAACCTGGACAAAACCTGGACTAAAGCTGGACTAAACCTGGACAAAACCTGGACCAAACCTGGATTAAACCTAAACTAAACTTGGACCAAACCTGGACTAAACCTGGACCAAACTTGGACCAAACCTGGACCAAATCTGGACAAAACCCTGGACCAAACCTGGACTAAACCTGGACTAAACCTGGACTAAACCTGGACCAAACCTGGACTAAACCTGGACTAAACTTGGACAAAACCTGGACCAAACCTGGACCAAATCTGGACAAAACCTGGACCAAACCTGGACTAAACCTGGACCAAACCTGGACTAAACCTGGACTAAACCTGGACAAAACCTGGACTAAATCTGGACCAAACCTGGACTAAACCTGGACCAAACCTGGACAAAACCTGGACAAAACCTGGACTAAATCTGGACCAAACCTGGACTAAACCTGGACCAAACCTGGACTAAACCTGGACTAAACCTGGACCAAACCTGGACTAAACCTGGACCAAACCTGGACCAAACCTGGACTAAACCTGGACTAAACCTGGACCAAACCTGGACCAAACCTGGACTAAACCTAGACTAAACCTAGACTAAACCTGGACTAAACCTGGACCAAACCTGAGTCAGCCTGTCTCTACGTGGCCGTAGACGTTTTAGTTGTTTTCTCGAGATCACAGAATAACTGTTTTGTTTTCTCGAGATCTCTAATTAATCATCTCGTTATCTCGGGATAACAAGGAAGAAAAAATATCGCTTATGAATATGTCCTCTGTCAACTTCCGTATAAAATGTTTCTTTTCTTTTTTTTAAATCAACATTTAACCAAAATTCAATACGTTAAATAAATAAAGCCAACCTATCGACATCATTAATTATATTATTACATTAATTATATAAATTAAATGCAAAATAAAAAATAATACAATAAAATAATCGCTCGTCCGTTGCTAGGTGACGCTCTGTTTAGTTTCCGGGTCGCCATCTTGTTCCGGTCACGTGTCTGATGTCAACAAAAACTTTTGAAAACGCGGCGCCCCCTTTTCCTGCTCCGGCTCCTTTTACAGGTGAGTTTTACCACCGTTTTTACACTTAAAGCTTTTATTACGTCCCTCATATTTACCTAAACTAATTTCGTTAACGTTTATATCCTTATTTGATGTTAATAACGCGTCTATCTATCTTAAATGGCGTGTTTTATTCCGCCAAACTAATCTAGCTAGATGCTAACCGGTTAAAAGTTGGCTGGTTTTTTGCACTTCTTCCTGGTGCTGTTGACTTTGGTTGGCTGTAAAATATTTTAAACCCGTGTTCCTCAGAGGCAGAGGGATGCCCGCCCCGGAGCCGGTTCGTTTAGGCCGGAAGAGAGCGGTACCGTCCTGCCCGAACCCGCTGTTCCTCCGGTGGCTCACGGAGCTCCGGGACGAGGCCAGAGAGAAGGGCCTGAAGATCCACTACACCTACCAGAAGGTCACACTTATACTTGAGCTTTTAAGGGTTTTCTAAATACGAGGGTCATTCAAAAAGTTCTAAGACAAATGAAAAGAGAATTCACGTTTTTTACTATTTGTAATAAAACAAGTTGTTTTACTCGTCCATAGCACTTTGGTGTCATTTGTAGCATTTCCGGAGCTGTTATAGTTTAGCGATATCCGTAACGTGAGTTCTCGGGGCACATGTTTGCGGTCTCCAAATAACACAAACTTTAGCACTTTTCAAATCATAGAAGCTCAATGTCTTAGTCTACACTTTCGTTTGAGTCAAAAGTGCCTCTAATCCAAGATTTAGCCATAGTTTCGAGTAGATGAGGCTCAGTCACAGCTGACACACGGCGACACATGGCAGACACATGGCAGAAGATTGGGACTTTGAAGCTGAAGAGGACTTATGGAGAACTGAGGACTGAAGAGGAGTATACGGATGAGGAGACAGAATGGATACAGAAAGAGTGAAGCGGAGACAGTTTTAGGAGCAGCAGAGAACAGCCATCGGTTTCACATTACTTCTCAGAATCGTGCGCTGAATCCGCTGGCCTTCTTTCTTTTCCTTTGCTGGTAAAAAATGGTCCTGACTGAAGTGGGTACTGCAAACACGATGGTCCAAACGTCTTACAGCTTTGCCTTTTAAAAAAAAAATATTTTATTAAAGTTACGTTTCAAAACCACAATAACTCAGAAGGCACATTGGGGGACGTGGGCACGGGAACAAACACCACTGGGTGCAAGGTTTGGGTCTCGAGAGCTGAGAGCGAAATCAGCTGTGACTGAGCACATGCGCACTGTCCTCCTCATCTACTCGAAACTATGGATAAATCTCGGATTACAGGCCACTATATTATATATTTTTATTAAATATAAAAAAATATATAAAAAAAGGAAATTTGGTTCTTGAATTGACCATTTTATTTGATTTATTTTTATTAATTTTATTACTTATTTTTCTATTTTATTATTATTTGTACTTAAACATTTATTATTTTTTATAAAAAATAAATAAAAATAATAAAAAGGAAATTTGGTACTTGAATTGATCTTTTTATTTGATATTTTATTACTTATTTTTCTATTTTATTCTGATTTGTACATATACACTTATTATTATTTTATTTTTTGTTATTATTGTTTTATAAAATAATATACAAAAAAAATCAAGGAAATTTGATACTTGAATTGATCTTTTTATTTGATTTATTTTAATTACTTTTATTATTTTTCAATTTTATTCTTATTTGTTCTTATACACTTATTATTTTTTATAAAAAAAATAAATATAATAATAATAATAATAAGGAAATTTGGTACTTGAATTGATCTTTTTATTTGATATTTTATTTCATTTTTTTAAACTTATTTTTCTATTTTATTCTGATTTGTACATATACACTTATTATTTTTTTAAATTATGTCTCATTTGACACTGGTCTCTTGCTCTTTTTTTGCTATTCCATATATTTTTACCCTCTGTTATAGATTATATTGATGAGTGAGCTACTGTACGCAAATCATTTCCCTTGTGGATCAATAAATTTGTCTAAGTCTAAGTTAAAGGTCCTTTTATTACACAAAATTGACGTGAGCTTTAAGCCTCATCAAAAACATAAAACCATGCCTGGAGTTGTTTCGTTCACACGTTTGAGTAATCCTTTAAAGTTCCGATGACAGACTGGACGACTCATTTTACTAAAACACACTTAAAGGTCCCATGGCATGAAATTTTCACTTTCTGAGGTTTTTGAACGTTAATGTGAGCTCCCCTACCCTGTTTAGGCCCCCCCCCCCCCGGCTAAAAAGTGGGGAATGTCTAAACTGAGCATTTGCGATCCTTTTCTGCGTTACACAAAACCAGTGTTGAAACGGGCGAGTTCGGACAAGGCACCTTTTTGACGTCAGATCGGCAAATGCAGCTCCAGCCCCTCCCTCTGTCTCCGCTCAGCGTCCCTGTATATCCCGCCCATAGAGTTTGGACTGTGAATGCGCTACAATGCGAAATGCGTTTTTTATTTGCCTGGAGGCACGTCCGAGTGTTTCTAGGCTCGCAAGTCCCTTACCCGACCCTCTGGACCTCTGAAATACCAGTGGTTTAATTTTATTTTCTGTGTAAATATGCTTTTTTTCATTGCAAAGTCTCCCATCTGTACACGGAAGAGAGGAGACAGAGCGGAGCCGAGCTGCGGGGGAAACCCGCCCCCCCGCTCCTTAGCCAATCTCTCTGTCCTTCTCATTTGCAGTGAAGCAGCAACACTCAGAATAAAGCATTTTAGACACATATCTAGCCTCATGAAGACTGTCAGAGTCATATCTCATGCAGTGAGTGTTGATTTTGAAGAAGGATTCATTCACAGTATTAGGGAACCATTAAGGAGCCATATAAAAGCATCAAGAAGTACCATGTCATGGGACCTTTAAGATCGTTATATTTAAGACTTGGCTAAAAGAAAAAAAACTTTATAAAAATATCCAAAACGGTTCATTTTTTAGGTTTCAAATTTGACTTCCTGGTTGGAAATCATGACACTGCTCCTCTAATTTACACAGAATTTTAAAATTTGACAAATAAAACTATAAGACAACACCTTTAATTTGTTTAAATAATTAAAGTATTGAAAGAAATATAGTTTCTTGCATGTAAATTTTGCCGAAATTTTGATTTTGAATTCCCAGTGTGATGTCACGACTTTCTGTAATTTTCAACATTTTTCAACTTTTCTTCATAAATTGCTTCTTGATTGGTGTAAGACTTAGACAAACTTTATTGATCCACAAGGGAAATTATTTGGAACCAACCAAATTTAGTCCAAATTAGAGAATCACCAAAACCTCGTCATATGCACTTTTATAGAAGAGCGTTTACGTCTCCAAAGCTCAAAACGCTCTGTCTGTCTCCGTTAGAGAAACTTTAATAATTACCGGTTTGTTTGTTTGTTTTTTCCAGGCCATAAACTCCCTGAACAAATACCCACTGCCGCTGAAAAACGCCAAAGAAGCAAAAATCCTGCAGAACTTCGGAGACGGAATCTGCAAACTGCTGGACGACCGACTGCAGAAACACTACAGGCAGCACGGTACGGCACGGTACGGTCTGAACTGACTCGACTTTACGGTGATGTCACGCTGGGGCGGCTCTACATGTGTGCGTATGGTGGAATGTTCAGCGTTACCATGGAGACACCGTGCTCACATTAGCAAACGCTGCCAAAAAAGTGAAAAGATCGTCTGAAAACTCAAGAAAAAACGCACAAAATAGATTCGAGAACCCTGGGATCAACACAAATGTTCATGTGTTCAGAAAGGTAAAAGGAGCTGTTCACTTGGAAACTACCTCTTCATGACATCACGAGGTGGAACAGAGCGTTTGGAGCTTTGGAGATGTTACAGATGAATAATAAAGAGTTCCTCAAACATGTGAATGAAACAAACACAACTCCAGCTCTGTTTTTGAGGAGGAAACATTAGATCAGGAGTGTCAAAACTCATGTTGGTCCGGGGGCCGTGTCTGACCCACTTTGATCCCAAAGGGGCCGGATCAGAAAACCCAGGGCAAATATACCCCAAAAATATCAGTAAGTCCAAATATTTCTGCAGAGAAACACAAATCTATTACAGAAGACTTTTTTATTTGATGAACTTTTACAGAATGTTATAATATTATGAACAAGATTTCCCATTCACCTCCTGAACAAATAGGAATTGGTCAATTTTTCTTGGAAAATCCTGCACTCGGCGTCCACTTTTCTAATTTTTAACATTTTGCTGATGAGGGTGTCACGGTCGAAGGTCAAAACGATCGAACGTCCTTTAAGAGCGTTTGGAAAGAGGCGAGTCTTCATATGTGCTGCTCTGGTGGGAGGGGCCACGTACAGAGGCTCTGGTGGGAGGGGCCACGCCAGAGGCTCTGGTGGGAGGGGCCACGTACAGAGGCGCTGGAGACGCTGCTGTGCTAAACTGCACAGAAAAGAGGCAGAAAATTACCAATACAGTATTTTAATAGAAAATTAAAATATAATTAAAAGAGAGGTTTCGCAGGTCTTTCCTTCCTGCTGCTGTCAGACTGTACAACGAACACTGTTAATATGTCATTCAACTTTATCTGCACTACAATATTCAGCTATACTCCAGAGTCTATTTTTAGGTCGATTGTTAAATTATTTTAAGCCATTATTTATTATCTTGTTTTATTGCATGCTACATTGTCCTGCTGTTCTTGATCTGTGCGTTGCAACAGTGGAATTTATGACTCTGTGGTGGCCTCTGCTCTCCTCTATGCTGTCGTCTGCTGGGCCCCGAGCAGCACAGAACGGGACAGAAAAAGACTGAATAAGCTGGTCAAGAGGGCCAGCTCTGTCCTGGGCTGTCCTCTGGACCGTGTAGAGGAGGTGGCTGAGAGGAGGGTACTGGCCAAATTCATGTCCATTAAGGACGACACCTCTCACCCTCTGTACCGGACTATTGAGGAGCTGAGCAGCTCCTTTAGCAGCCGACTGAGGCACCCCCAGTGCAAGAAGGAGCGCTACCGCAGATCCTTCATCCCCACCGCCATCAGACTGTATAATTCTAACATATAGGCCAGACGTGCAATATCCTCCTTTTCATGTTGATGCTTGTTGTTACTATTATCATTATTACTATTTTCCATTATTATTATTATTATTACATATTACTATTTGCACTATTTATTACTTACTTTATCCCCTCCCTGCCTGCATGCACTTTTTCCCTCCTGTCCAATTGTCCTGGAGCTACTGTGGCGAGTAAATTTCTCCTGTGTGAGATCAATAAAGTCTTATCTTATCTTATCTTATCTTATCTTAATTTCCCCACTGTGGCACTAATAAAGGCATATCTTATCTTAATATTTTAATAGAAAATCATCTGAGGGCCAGATTAAATATCTTGGAGGACCAGATCCGGCCCCCCGGCCACATGCTTGACACCCCTGCATTAGAACACGGTTTAAAGCTCACGAGAGTCAGTTTTGCATAATATAAATAATAATAAAAAATACATTTTTTTTACCCTCTGTTATACATTATGTTTGATGTGTGAGCGACTGTACCAAATCAATTTCCTTTGTGGATCAATAAAGTTAGTCTAAGTCTAAGGACTTGCTAATCACAGTACTATTCATCATCAAATTTCCTGATTGTTTGAACGTTTCACGTTGACAAATATAGAAGTTAAATTCACTGTTTCCGTTTCTGTTTTCAGGCCCAAACTCTTCCATTCACATTCTGCCAGAAACAGCTCCACCTGCTGTTCACTGTGACAACAACAACCTGGCCCCAGCCAAGAAGGTGACGACGAACTTTCTACTGACAATTCAACTAAATACAAGAAAAAGAGACTAATTTACTGATTCTGATGGTTGGATTGTAAAAAACGTTTTGTCCTTTGCAGAAAAGTGCCCCCTCCAGTGGCGAGTCGGGGAGAGGAGGAGGAGGGGGGAAGAAGAAGAAGAGGGAGTATGTTCCTCAGAAACGATCGGGAGGATACGCCGTTCTGCTGGCTCTGTACCGGCACTGTCAGGTCAGGAACTACATTCATCTAGAATGTTCCACAGTTGGGCTTTAAAGGGCTCATATTACACGGTTTTCTGATCTGTTCTAATTAGGTCTGTCAGTTTAACGCGTTAGATTAATTAATTACATTGTAAATTAACGCAATTAATTATTTGTGGCAATTCAATGCTCCAAATTTTAAATTTGGCGTTCGGCGAGCAAATCGCTGCCAGGGCCTTTGAACGGCAAGTTTATTTATAAAAAGTACGAAGACGGGACGATCGACAAGAACGCTGAGATTTGTAGCTTTTATCAAAAAGAATTTTCCTCCAGCCTGACGGATCATTTGAACGATAAACACGTCCGGACAAGTTCCATCGTTACCGGTGATAGAGCGAGCGTGAGCGCACTTCACCAAACCAACAAACCAACAAACCAACAAACCAACAAACCACCAAACCACCAAACCAACAAACCACCAAACCAACAAACCAACAAACCAACAAACCACCAAACCACCAAACCACCAAACCAACAAACCAACAAACCAACAAACCAACAAACTACCAAAACACACTTGCAGAATTTGGGAAACGATTGAGCAAAGCGACTGCAGAAAAACTGACAAACTCTACATACGCTACATTTACACGTCGCCGGGTATGTTGAGAAACAAATATTTCTCTCCCTCTGTTTTCCAAACTAAGGCCCCATTTACACGTACACTGGTATTTTTAAAAACAGACATTTCCCTTCGTTTGTACCCATCTTTTACACGCAAACGGCGAATTTGCCTCTGAAAACAAAGAACGCTCTGCAAGCCAATCAGAATCACACTTTTGGTGCGTCAGCTCCTAAAACTCAGTTTATCTCACTTTACACACAAACGTGAAACTGGAGTTTTCCAGAATATCCACTCTAGCCAGAGTTTTTAGAAAGATTTGTTTTCAGAGGAAAAATCTGTAAAGGAAAGGCACAAACGAAGGGAAAAGTCTCAGTTTTTACAGATACCCGGGTGTGTGTAAACAGACCCACCACTCTCTCTCACACTCTTAGAATGCGATTAATTAGATTAATTAATTACAAATCCTGTAATTAATTGGATTCATTTTTTAATCACCTGACAACTCTAGTTCTAATGTTTCCTCGTCACAAACACACCTGGAGTTGTGTTTTTTGTTTCATTCACACGTTTAACACACAAACCTGCACATTTAGGCTGAGTCCATGTTTTTAAACTCCATACACCTTCACTAGAATTCCACTCTGGAATCGCCAATCGCTTCTAAACTAAAGGTGAAAGGAGCTGTTCACTTGAAAATGACCACTTCATGACATCACAAGGTGGAACAGAGTGTTTGGAGCTTTGGAGATGCTACAGACGATTCTGTCTCCTTACTGTTTCTATAGTCAGAGGAGGAACATCATTAGAACTCGACTCAAACATCACAAAAGTCCATTTTGTGTAATCCAGGACCTTTTAAATAAAGGGGGAGCACATATTTAGAGATAATTGTTGTCGTTAGTCTTGTTTGTGTTTTTCTTTGTGTTTTTTCTTCAGGTGGAGGGCAGTAAAGGTTACATGTTTAAACTGGAGTTACAGACAGAAGCCCAGCCGCTGTGTGACAAGTCCTTCACCGCGGTAAGAACCCAACGCACACTCTTTATTCACCTTATTCCTGATCTACGAGGCTTCTGATCCCGACGGCAAACACATTCACTACGGACGATAAAGCCGTTTGGAAGTAAACTTAAATCATTTGTCATTGGAATGTACACGAAAACATTTTGAAACGCAGTTATTTATTTTGTATCTGGAGTAATGACTGTGGCAGAAGCACATTTATCACTTTTTTTTTTTGAAGATTATATTTGTAATTAGTAATGTAAAATAATTACCTTTATGTTTCTGTTGATTACTGTTGGAACATAAAGTAATTTATCACTTATGGAATATCCAAATAAACGTATTAAAGTTTAGGGAGTCTCAGGGAATCGGTGCAGTGTGACTTGTTGAACATTTAGCACAAATGAACCGACTTCATGTCATATTTTAGTGGCAAAACTTCTGTCAGCTTCTCTACTGAAATGAAAGTGTTTCCCATTTAACCAGAAGATGGAGCGGTTTAGGAGCGTTTAGAGACAAAACTCGATGTGGTGGAATATGGTGAATATCCTGAGACTACTTAAACTGGGGCTGTCAGAAGTATCCATCCATGTTCTTCCTCTTATCCGGGGGCAGGTCTCCGGGGCAACAGTCTAAGCAGGGACTCTCAGACTTCCTTCACCCCGGACACTTCCTCCAGTTCCTCCGGGGGGACCCCAAGGCCTTCCCAGGCCAGCCGGGAGACATAGTCCCTCCAGCGTGTCCTGGGTCTTCCCCGGGGCCTCCTCCCGGTGGGACGTGCCCGGAACACCTCCCGAGGGAGGAGTCCAGGAGGTGTCCGGAACAGACGCCTGAGCCAGACCAGGTCTAAACTGGGACTAAACCTGGTCTAAACCAGGTCTAAACTAGGACTAAACCAGGTCTAAACTGGGAATAAACCAGGTCTAAACTGGGACTAAACCAGGTCTAAACTAGGTCTAAACTAGGTCTAAACCAGGTCTAAACTGGGACTAAACCAGGTCTAAACTAGGTCTAAACTAGGTCTAAACCAGGTCTAAACTAGGACTAAACCAGGTCTAAACCGGGACTAAACCAGGTCTAAACTAGGCCTAAACCAGGTCTAAACCAGGTCTAAACCAGGACTAAACCAGGTCTAAACCGGGTCTAAACCAGGTCTAAACCGGGACTAAACCAGGTCTAAACCGGGTCTAAACCAGGTCTAAACCGGGACTAAACCAGGTCTAAACCGGGTCTAAACCAGGACTAAACCAGGTCTAAACCGGGCCTAAACCGGGCCTAAACCGGGTCTAAACCAGGTCTAAACCGGGTCTAAACCGGGTCTAAACCGGGTCTAAACCGGGTCTAAACCGGGTCTAAACCGGGTCTAAACCGGGTCTAAACCAGGTCTAAACCAGGTCTAAACCAGGTCTAAACCAGGTCTAAACCAGGTCTAAACCAGGTCTAAACCAGGACTAAACCAGGAATGAACCAGGTCTACTCCTCACTCTATCTCTAAGGGAGCGTCCAGACACTCTGTGGAGGAAACTCATTTCGGCCGCTTGTATCGGCGATCTCGTCCTTTCGGCCTTTACCCAGAGCTCATGACCATAGGTGAGGGGAGGAACGGAGATCGACGGTAAATCGAGAGCTTTGCCTTTCGGCTCAGCTCCCTGTACAGTCCGGTACAGCGACCGCATCACTGCCGACGCCGCACCGATCCACCTGTCAATCTCACGCTCCATCCTCCCCTCACTCGAGAACAAGACCCCGACATACTTGAACTCCTCCACCTGAGGGAACCCGGAGAGGGCAAAAGTATCGAAAATCAAATACTAATTGATACTAAAACTAGAATCAAAACCAGCAACCTTCCTGGACCACTGAACACAGACAGAAGTTCACACGGGAACAGAAAGGAAACTATGATTTAATGTGGAAAATCACAGTAAATGATATTCACTTTTCTCTGTCTCTCCCTCTCTGTGTGTTTTCCTGTTGTAGCCTGATTTGGGCAGTAAGTACACGGCCTGGTCCTCGGTCAGTACTCTGATCCAGAAGAATCTGCTCGTCAAGACTCACAACCCTGCCAGGTACGACACCGGAACAGTCAGGACCACTTAAAGAGGGGGTGTTCTGCCACGTTATTGTCGTTTTCTCCCATGTTCTAACGTCGTTCCTCATCAAAAACACGTCTGAAGAGGTTTTAGAGCAGGAGTGTCAAACTCATGTTGGTCCGGGGGCAGTATCCAACCTACTTTGGGGGCCGGATCAGAAAACTCATGGCAAATATACCCCAAAAATAGCAATAAGTCCAAATATTTGTGCAGAGAAACACAAATCTATTACAGAAGTCTTTAGTTAATGAACTAACAACAACAACTAAATATTATTATGAACAACCTGAAACTTTAAGAAAAATGCAATTTCAACACAAGCGTACAGGTTTCCCATTCACCTCCGTGAAAAAATGGGAATTAGTCAATTTTTCTTGGAAAATCCTGCACTCGGCGTCCACTTTTCTCATTTTGCTGATGGTCGTCAAAACGATAAGATAAGACTTTATTGATCTCACACAGGAGACATTTACTTGCCACAGTAGCTCCAGGACATTTGAACAAGAAAGAAAAGCGCATGCAGCAAGAATGGAATAAAGCAAGTAATAATAAAAATAAGTAATAATAATAATAATAATAATAATAATAATAATACAATAGTCCTTTAAGAGCATTTGGAAAGAGAAAATTACCAATAATTTAAAAGAAAATTTTAATATAATTAAAATATTTTAATAAAAAATCAGCCAAGGGCCAGATTAAAGGTCTTGGAGGGCCGGATCTGGCCCCCGGGCCGCATGTTTGACACCCCTGTTTTAGAGTCATCCATGCGTGTTCGAGCAATTTAGCGATCTCTCCTGGGCCCTGTTTAGTTTTTTAGTAAGATTTTGTACGAGGCTCCGCCCACAAGCCTACATCTTCCACATGACAACATCTCCAAAAATATACAAAAATGTGATCAAAACTGGACAAAGTTGATGTGGTAATAGCCGTTTCATTAGCGGGACGAGCGCTGATTGTGTTGTGCTCTGAAGGGGGAGTGACTTAGCACAGAGAGCCAAGGGAGCTGAGACTCTGAGCATCAAAAACAAAAGTGATGTCATTGTTTTTTGGGCGAATATGCCATTTTCCAAACGGTAAAAGGAACGTGGTGATGTTTTATAGTTAATACTTCTTTTAGTTGGATTGTCATGTGCAGTTTCAGTTTGAACCTTCTGGAATGTCGGTTCTTTTCAGATATTCCCTGACGGAGGAGGGGATGGCTTTGGCCGAGCGCTTGGACTCAGTGACGAGACGAGGAGAGGAGGAGGACGAGGAGAGGGAAGGAGGAGGAAGAAGAGATGAAGGGAAAGGAGGAGGAGGAGCAGCGAAGGCCTCGTACAGAGACACAGACCGAGCAGAGGAGGACGAGGAGGTGCTGGATCTGACTCAGAGCGACCAAGAGGAGACTGAACATGAAGTAATGTGAGTTTAAACATCCTAAATTACACAAAATGGACATTACTGTCGCAATACTGCCTGGATAATGTCTCGATTCTGTCTCGATTCTGTCTCTTTACTGTCTCGATTCTCGTTACTGTTTTTTTACTGTCTTGAGATCTTCACAATACAGTATTGATACAGTATCTTGTGAGCTTTAAGTCGTGTTCTATTGTCGATTCCTCCTGGAAAACCTGGAGTTTGAGTAGTTCAGTCGAGATCGGAAATTCCAGGTCTGAAATGATCCAAATGATTCTAGTGAAGGTGTGTGGAGTTTAAAAACACAGTGGAGCACTTCATTTACCTGAAATGAATAAGAGTTTGGTGCTTTGATCCGCGCTGTTTCTTCGTCGTTTTTGACCCAAACGGAGCGCGCTTCTCTCTGATTGATTGGTTCATTCGCCTGTCAGTCACTCCCTCTGGAATCAGGTGGAATCAGGTGGAATCAGGGAGACGGGACACGGCTCCAGATCCGCTCGTCTTTGTGAAGTTTTGTCAAAGCGTGCGGTTCTGGTTGGACAGGTTATTACTAAAGTTCTGTTTCTTGTTTCAGTGCCGCAGATAAACCCGGTGGAGCTCCAGAGCGCCGGCCCCGGGACCTCCAGCCCAAAGCCCCGGACCAGTGCCTGTTTCCTGGGTCCTACGAGATCCTTCTGTGTGTGGACTTCATCGAGACCACAGGGTACGTCCGGTAACCACAAAGACCATCTGGAGTGGACACAATCCCACATTACTGACACGATACTGTCTCGTTACTGACACGATACTCTCTCATTATTGTCTCTGTCTCTTTACTGTCTAATTACTGTCTTGATACTGTCACAATACTGTCTCGATACTCTCTCATTACTGACACGATACGGTCTCGATACTGTCTCATTACTGTCTCATTACTGTCTCGATACTGTCTCATTACTGTCTTGATACTCTCATTACTGTTTTGATACTGTCTCACTACTGACACAATACTGTCTCGATACTCTCTCATTACTGACATGATACGATCTCGATACAGTCTCGATACTGTCTTCATACTGTCTCATTACTGACACGATACTCTCTCGATACTCTCTCGATACTGTCTCATTACTATCTTGATACTGTCTCATTACTGTTTTGATACTGTCTCATTACGGTTTTGATACTGTCTCATTACTGTTTTGATACTGTCTCATTACTGTTTTGATACTGTCTCATTACGGTTTTGATACTGTCTCATTACTGTTTTGATACTGTCTCATTACTGTTTTGATACTGTCTCATTACTGTTTTGATACTGTCTCATTACTGTTTTGATACTGTCTCATTACTGTTTTGATACTGTCTCATTACTGTTTTGATACTCTCATTACTGTTTTGATACTGTCTCATTACTGTTTTGATACTCTCATTACGGTTTTGATACTGTCTCATTACGGTTTTGATACTGTCTCATTACGGTTTTGATACTGTCTCATTACGGTTTTGATACTGTCTCATTACTGTTTTGATACTGTCTCATTACGGTTTTGATACTGTCTCATTACTGTTTTGATACTCTCATTACTGTTTTGATACTGTCTCATTACGGTTTTGATACTGTCTCATTACGGTTTTGATACTGTCTCATTACTGTTTTGATACTCTCATTACTGTTTTGATACTGTCTCATTACGGTTTTGATACTGTCTCATTACTGTTTTGATACTCTCATTACTGTTTTGATACTGTCTCATTACGGTTTTGATACTGTCTCATTACTGTTTTGATACTCTCATTACTGTTTTGATACTGTCTCATTACTGTTTTGATACTGTCTCATTACGGTTTTGATACTCTCATTACTGTTTTGATACTGTCTCATTACGGTTTTGATACTGTCTCATTACTGTTTTGATACTGTCTCATTACTGTTTTGATACTGTCTCATTACTGTTTTGATACTGTCTCATTACTGTTTTGATACTGTCTCATTACGGTTTTGATACTGTCTCATTACGGTTTTGATACTGTCTTGATACTGTCTCGATACTCTCTCATTACTGACACGATACAGTCTCGATACTGTCTCATTACTGTTTTGATACCGTCTCATTACTGACATGATATAGTCTCGATACTGTCTTGATACTGTTTTGGTTTTTTTGTTTTGTTTTTTTGTCTTTATTGCCGTGGTCGTGGTCGGCTGCTCTTGTGGCTGACTGGCTCGCACACTGAGCAGTTTTTTAATATATATTTTTTTAACTTTTATGTTCCATTTTTACCTTAGTTCCTGACATATTAAGAAGTGCAGCTCAGAGGAGGGACATTAAGGACTATTGGATTGTGTGATTTGAGCATTTGTTTTCCCTGTATCCATGGCGACCCTTCTTGGTAGCTCGCTCTGAAATGCTACAGACTTTCTACACCAAATGTGACAGAATATGTTCCACAGGGAATGTCCGTCTCATCACCGATCAAAACGACAGAAAGAGAATATCCAGAGCTCACCTGGCGCCCCCTGGAGGCTGCTGTGATGGAGGGACACTGTTGTCCTGAGGGCTGTTACTCTCCTCACACTGCAGTGACACAGACCTGATGATTTCACCTGTTCAACTGAGACTTTTGTTTGAGATTTTTTTTAAAATTATTCTTGTATTTTACTGTTCAGAGTGTTTAAAGTGCCTCTTCCACTGAGCTTTAGCGGCTCAGTCCAGTTAAACTCGTGTGTTTGTGTTTCTGTGCAGAGGAGGAAATGTCCAGTGTAAACAGGAGCTGGTGAAGGAGCTGCAGAGAAACGGCGTCAACTTCGACGTGCGAAAGTTAAATGTGGGCGACTTCCTGTGGGTCGCCCGAGAGAAGAAGGAGCCAGTGCCAGGTCAGAGTGTGATTACTGCTCTGATACTGTCACGATACTGTCTCGATACTGTCACAATACTATATCGATATTTTTACAATACTGTCTCAATACTGTCTCGATACTTTTACAATACAGTGATTTTGGTCTCTAGATACGAAAGAAAATTCAAGTTACGAAACGCGAAATCTCAAAAATTCATATAATGCGAGCTCAGCCACACATTATGTGGCCGAGCGCACATCTGAGCTCGCATTATATGCATCACACACATTATACACTTTTCTCAGACTGGATTTAAACTTTTCTCACATTTGTCTCTCATTTAAACACTCAAACTTTCATAGATTTTCAACAAAATGTATTCATAGTGAAGCGTGGGGGGAAGGGGGAGGGCGGTGTGTGTGCGCGCGGACACGTGTGTGATAGCGCAGCATGACCCGGCGCGGGGCTGCGAGCACCCTCCTCTAGACCAGGTCTAAACCAGGATCAAACCACTGCGGCTCTTGCATGCGTTCGTTTATGCGCTCGGACTGCGTGCGGTCCCGAGGGGAGGCACATCCCCTCCCCTCCTCGCTGCTCGCCTCAGCCGTGACTCGTGAGGTACACCGGCAGAGCTAGCACGAAACCAGGAAATAGACCCGCACGCGGCGCTTTAATCCTGGTGTCCAGTCCTGGTTTAGTCCAGGTTTAGTCCTGGCTCTACAGTCTCTTAGCCAATCAGGACGCAGAACACAGTGTTACACTATTAAAAAAAAGTTACACTATAAAAAAAAAACTTGGATCGGGGCCTTGGAACGAATCAGGCCTTTTCCATTGAAATAGCTACTCAACTTACGAAAAATTCACGTTACGAAACCACTTCTGGAACGAATTAATTTCATAAGGTGAGGTACCACTGTACTGCCTCAATACTGTCTCGACACTGTCACAATACTGTATCGATACTGTCTCGATACTTTTATAATACTGTCTCGATACTGTCAGCATTAAACCGTTGTGCAGGTGCGGCGGGACATTACCAAACGTTTCTGCTCCAGTTCTTCTTCATGTTTGTTTGTGCCTGTGTTTGTGCCTGCAGGTCAGCTGAGGGCCCCTTGTGGCCGGGAGCTGGTACTGGATTACATCGTGGAGAGGAAGAGGATCGACGATTTGTGCGGCAGCATCATCGACGGACGATTCAGAGAACAGAAGGTACAGGGACAGTACGCACCGGCTTTCACGTAATAAAGAGAAATTTAAAGTGCAGATCGACTGATTCTCAAATTTTGAAACATTTATCCCTCTCATGTGGCTGCAGCATTTGTTCGTTTCTCTGTGGTGTAGTTCCGTCTGAAGCGCTGTGGTCTGAGGAGGCCTGTGTACCTGGTGGAGGAGTGTGGAGCTGCTGCAGCTCACCTGAGTTTACCTGAGTCCACCCTGAAACAGGCCATCATCAACACACAGGTGAGAGACCGGCGGGTTTCAGAGCGCAGGGGGTTTCAGAGCGCAGGAGGTTTCAGAGCGCAGGGGGTTTCAGAGACCGGCGGGTTTCAGAGCGCAGGGGGTTTCAGAGACCGGCGGGTTTCAGAGCGCAGGGGGTTTCAGAGCGCAGGGGGGTTTCAGAGACCGGGGGGTTTCAGAGACCGGGGGGTTTCAGAGACCGGCCGGTTTCAGAGACCGGCCGGTTTCAGAGTGCAGGGGGTTTCAGAGCGCAGGGGGTTTCAGAGACCGGCGGGTTTCAGACGGGGTGGACGTGAGCCTCCTCGTAGAGTCAGCAAAGCCTGAAGTAAAGGTGTTCCTGCCAATGAGTTTCAGTAACAACCGATTATATAAACACAAATACTAATATACACTGGTCCCTCGCTCTATCGTGGTTCACTTTTCTCTGCCTCGCTGTTTCACAGATTTTTTTCAAATTTTTTTTTCAATTTTTTTTTCTAGTGTATGAACATTGTGTTGTGCGTCCTGATTGTCTTCTCCTCCGTGTCTCCTGTACAGTACAGAATGTGTTCAGTTTGACACATTTATATAGATGTTATAGAGGGGGGACCCGGGGGGACTCCGGGAGTCCCGCTGGATGCACGAGGAGGCGAGACATGAGTCACTGGATCTGTAGGAAGTCCAGACCGGGACTAAGACATGAGGACCAGACTGGGACCAGACCGGGACTAAACATGGACTAAACAGGACTAGACCAGGTCTAAACCTGGATTAAACCACTGCATGCGGCTCTTTGCCTTGTTTCGTGACCACGGCACGTGTTTGCGCATCCCCTCCCACGCTTCACTATTAATACATTTTGTTGAAAATCTACGAAAGTTTGAGTGTTTAAACGAGAGAGAAATGTGAGAAAAGGTTAATTCCAGTCTGAGAAAAGTGTATAATGTGTGTGGTGAGGCGTTTACAGCCTTAAAACATGGAGAATAATTGTAAAATATAAATTTGTCCTACTTTGCGGATTTCACTTATTACGGGTTATTTCTGGAACCTAACCGCCACGATAAACGAGGGACCACTGTATATTTTGTATTTTCATACCTTTTTAAAGTGCAATCATAAACAATTTTTGCAAAAGTAAATCATTTCCAACTTCAGGCCTAATTAAGGCTACTTTAACATCTCTGAACATTAGTCGGCGGCCCCCAAAGAAATTCTGACAAAGAGTCGCTTCCTCAGGTAGAGGAGTCCAAGTATCTCGGGGTCTTGTTCTCGAGTGAGGGGAGGATGGAGCGTGAGATTAACAGGTGGATCGGTGCGGTCGCTGTACCGGACGGTAGTGGTGAAGAGGGAGCTGAGCTAAAAGGCTCCTGGACGCCTCCCTCGGGAGGTGTTCCAGGCACGTCCCACCGGGAGGAGGCCCCAGGGAAGACCCAGGACACACTGGAGGGACTATGTCTCCCAGCTGGCCTGGGAACGCCTTGGGGTCCCCCCGGAGGAGCTGGAGGAAGTGTCCGGGGTGAAGGAAGTCTGGGAGTCCCCGCTTAGACTGTTGCCCCGGCGACCCGACCCCAGATAAGAGGAAGAACATGGATGGACGGATCATCATCATCCATCAGTAGGCCTGTCCAAACCAACGTGCATCTTTTTAGAATGTTTGTAAATGTTTGTGAACTGTGTGTCCACTAGAGGGGGCTACAGGCAGTGGTGTTGATGTTTCTGCTGCAGGTGGTGGACGGGTTCTTCGTGAAGAGAGTCCAGGATGTGAGAGAGTCTGCAGCGTATCTGACCGTCATGACGAGATACCTGAGCAAACTCTACAAGGTGAGGAAGAGAGGAGCAGAGGGTCAGGGGAGAAGGTCCAGATTTCCTCTCTAACATCCCCCTTCCTGCAGAATCGGACTCTGGTGGTGCGTTCCCGAGAGTTGGAGGGAGATCTTTCTGAGGACCAGGATGCCGTCGGGAATCCTTCGTGTTCGTTGATTTCGTTCGCCGAGTTCAACCACGGAGCCGCGAAGAATAAAGTGAAGCGAAACACGAGTCCATCATTTCAAAGGAAACATGAAGCTTCTGTAGATCCTTCAAACTGAAACGTTCTCGTTCTTCTCGGTGTTTCAGTGTCAGACGGTGAAGGAGGTTTTCGCCCGTCAACTCCTCCAGATCAGCGGATTATCAGGAGACAAAGCAGCCGCCATAATCCAGGAATACCCCACTCCACACAGGTACATACTACTGCTGCTGCTGCTGCTGCTGCTGCTGCTACTACTACTACTGTTACTACTACTGTTACTACTACTGTTACTACTACTGTTACTACTACTGTTACTACTACTACTGCTACTACTACTGCTGCTACTGCTACTACTTCTACTACTACTACTGCTGCTACTACTACTGCTGCTACTACGACTGCTGCTACTACTGCTACTGCTACTGCTGCTACTACTACTGCTGCTACTACTACTACTGCTGCTACTACTACTACTACTACTGTTACTGTTACTGTTACTACTACTGTTACTACTACTACTGCTACTGCTACTACTACTACTACTACTGTTACTGTTACTACTACTGTTACTACTACTACTGCTACTGCTACTACTACTGCTGCTGCTGCTACTGCTACTACTGCTGCTGCTACTACTGCTACTACTAATGCTACTACTGCTGCTACTACTGCTACTGCTACTGCTACTGCTACTACTACTACTGCTGCTACTGCTACTACTGCTGCTGCTACTACTACTACTACTGCTACTACTAATGCTACTACTGCTACTGCTACTACTACTGCTACTGCTACTGCTACTACTACCGCTACTGCTGCTGCTGCCACTACTACTACTGCTGCTACTACTACTACTGCTGCTACTGCTACTACTACTACTACTGCTACTGCTACTGCTACTACTACCGCTACTGCTGCTGCTGCCACTACTACTACTGCTGCTACTGCTACTACTACCGCTACTGCTGCTGCTGCCACTACTACTACTGCTGCTACTACTACCACCACTACTACTGCTGCTACTGCTGCTACTACTGCCACTGCCACTGCTGCTGCTACTGCTGCTGCTACTACTACTACTGCTGCTGCTACTGCTGCTGCTACTGCCACTACTACTACTTTTCGGGCATGTACACATATGCAAAAAAAATACGTATTTGTGTCTATATATTCTTTCTTTTTTTATGTTCTTTTTTGTTGTTTATTTAAATTGTATGACACTGTACATTTTCTGTGCACTACAAGTATCATATGCTCGAAATAAATTACTACTACTTACTGCTGCTGCTGCTGCTACTGCTACTGCTACTGCTACTTAAGTCTAACTTGAGTCTCCACAGATTCAGTAGTGCATTCAGTTAGCATTTAAAGTGCGTCCTGATTGGCTGCTGTTTCAGTTTGCTGACGGCGTATGACAAGTGCTCCACCGAACCGGAACGAGAGAAACTTCTGTCTTCAGTACGATGCGGAAAACTCAGAAGGTCAGTGCAGTTTTTAAGAATGTTCTAATGTCGTTTGCTCCTCAAACAGAAACGCTCTGTTCCACCTCATGATGTCATCAAGTGCTAGATTTCAACCTCCTTTTACCTTTAGTTCAGTCGAGATCGGCAACTCCAGGACTGAAATCATCCAAAAAGACCCAGGACCAAACCAGGACCAAACCAGGACCAAACCAGGACTAAACTAGGACTAAACTACGACCAAACCAGGTCTAAACCAGGTCTAAACCAGGTCTAAGCTAGGTCTAAGCTAGGTCTAAGCTAGGTCTAAGCTAGGTCTAAGATAGGTCTAAGATAGGTCTAAGATAGGTCTAAACCAGGACTAAACCAGGACTAAACCAGGTCTAAACCAGGTCTAAACCAGGTCTAAACCAGGTCTAAACCAGGACCAAACCAGGTCTAAACCAAGACTAAACCATTGAAAAGATTCCGGATGATTCTAGTGAAGGTGTGTGGAGTTTAAAAACACAGTGGAGCACTTCCTGTATCACCACATGGTGACATCACGAGGTGGAACAAAGAGTTTGGAGTCAAAGAGTGTGGAGTCCACACTTTGGAGATGTAGACAGATGAATAATAAAGACAGTTTTGTGATATCAAACCTTTAAACTGTAAATTTAAACTAAATTTCGACTGAATTTCAGTTTTCTGTTTTCATTTTTTTCATTTCATTTTCTGCCTGTGAAATTGTGTCGTTTTCAGAAACTTGGGTCCAGCTCTGAGTCGAACAATCTACCAGCTCTACTGCACCAGAGGAGCCCTGAACTAGACCGGGACCAGACCGCGGTGGACCAGACCGGGACCAGACCAGGACTAGACCAGGACTACACCAGGATTAAATCAGGACTACACCAAGACTAAATCAGGACTACACTAGGACTAAACCAGGACTACACCAGGACTAAACCTCAAACAGACCAGGACTAGACCAGGTCTAGACAGGGACTACTTTAGGATTAAACCAGGACCAAGGAAGGACTAAATCACAAACTAAAACTAGACTAGACCAGAACCAAACCACGTCTACGTCAGGACTAAACTGGTACTAAACCACAAACAGACCAGGACTAAACCCGGACTAAACTTGGATTAGACCGAGACTAGACCAAACCAAGTCTACATCAGGACTAAACCACAAACAGACCAGGACTAAACCAGGACTAAACCTGGACTAAACTTGGACCAAACCAAGTCTACATCAGGACTAAACCCGGACTAAACCCGGACTAAACTTGGACTAAACTTGGACTAAACTTGGATTAGACCGAGACCCGAGTCTGAACTGGGGTCTGGAGGTCTTCTGAAGTCTTGGTTTGTGACGTTTCAAACTCCTCACACAACGTTTGTTTTTGTGTAAAAACGCTGCTGATATTTCCCTCTCGACCTATTTCTGCTGTAGATTTTTTAAAAATAATAAACATTTGATTTGGAAAAACGCCGATTCATCTGAAGTTTTTTAAAAACACCAAAAATCTGATCGTAGTCTGATTTCTGGAGTTATCCGATTACTGAAAAACGACAAACCGACGTGAAGACCAAATTTAAAAGGTCATTTTAAAATCGTGTGGACGCCGTGGACCTGCTCGCCGCCGCGTTCCGAACAGGAAGTGAGCACGGCCACGCTTCTGGCTCCATCGACTGTGGCGAGAGAGAGAGAATACAGAACTTTTCAACTCAATATACGATCTACCAGCTCCAGACCGAGACCAGACCAGGACTAAATCAGGACTAATAATAATTCATAGCATTTATACATCGCCTTTCATGACGCCCAAAGCTCTTTACAGTTCATTGTTCATTCACTCCACTCTTGGTGGTGGTAAGATACTTTCTGTAGCCACAGCTGCCCTGGGGCAGACTGACGGAAGCGAGGCTGCCAATCTGCGTCATGGGCCCCTTCGACCACCTCCCAACACTCACACACACTCCACTTTCATACTAGGCAATGTGGGTGAAATGTCTTGCCTAAGGACACAACGCCAGTTTTTGTGACTAGACCAGGACTTAATCAGGACTACACCTGGACTAGACTAGCATTAAGCCAGGACCAAACAAGGACTAAACCACAAACTCGAACTGGACTAGACCAGGACCAAACCAGGTCTAAACCAGGTCTAAACCAGGACTAAACCAGGACTAAACTAGGACTAAACCAGGACCAAACCAGGACTAAACCAGGACTAAACCAGGACCAAACCAGGACCAAACCAGGACTAAACCGGGACCAAACCAGGACCAAACCAGGACTAAACCGGGACCAAACCAGGACCAAACCAGGTCTAAACCAGGACTAAACCAGGACTAAGCCAGGTCCAAACCAAGACTAAACCAGGACCAAACCAGGACCAAACCAGGTCTAAACCAGGACTAAACCGGGACCAAACCAGGACCAAACCAGGACTAAACCGGGACCAAACCAGGACCAAACCAGGTCTAAACCAGGACTAAACCAGGACTAAACCAGGACTAAACCAGGACCAAACCAGGACCAAACCAGGACCAAACCAGGACCAAACCAGGTCTAAACCAGGACTAAACCAGGTCTAAACCAGGACTAAACCAGGTCCAAACCAAGACTAAACCATTTAAATGATCCAGATTATTCTAGTGAAGGTGTGTGGAGTTTAAAAACACAGTGGAGCACTTCCTGTATCACCACATGGTGACATCACGAGGTGGAACAAAGAGTTTGGAGCTTTGGAGATGTGGACAGATGAATAATAAAGTCAGTTTTGTGATGTCAAACCTTTAAACTGTAAATTTAAACTGTAAATTTCGACTGAATTTCAGTTTTCTGTTTTCATTTTTTAAATTTCATTTTCTGTCTGTGAAATTGTGTAATTTTCAGAAACTTGGGTCCAGCTCTGAGTCGAACAATCTACCAGCTCTACTGCACCAGAGGAGCCCTGAACTAGACCAGACCGAGACTAAATCAGGACTATACCTGGACTAAATCAGGACTAGACCAGGACTAAACCTGGACTAGATCGGGACTAGACTGGACTAAACTTGGACTAGACCAAGACCAAACCAATTCTACATCAGGAGTAAACTGGGACTAAACCACAAACAGACCAGGACTAGACCAGGACCCAAGTCTGAACTGGGGTCTGGAGGTCTTCTGAAGTCTTGGTTTGTGACGTTTCAAACTCCTCACACTTGAACGTTTGTTTTTGTGTAAAAACGCTGCTGATATTTCCCTCTCGACTTATTTCTGCTGTAGATTTTTTTAAAATAATAAACATTTGATTTGGAAAAACTCCAAGTCATCTGAAGTTCGTTAAAAACACCAAAAATCTGATCGTAGTCTGATTTCTGGAGTTATCCGATTACTGAAAAACAACGGCAAACCGACGTGAAGACCAAATTTAAAAGGTCATTTTAAAATCGTGGACGCTGTGGACCTGCTCGCCGCCGCGTTCCGAACAGGAAGTGAGCACGGGAAACAGGAAGTGAGCACGGGCACGCTTCTGGCTCCATCGAGCGATGGAGAGAGAGAGAGAGAATACAGAACTTTTCAACTCAATATACGATCTACCAGCTCCAGACCGAGACCAGACCAGGACTAAATCAGGACTAATAATAATAATAATTCATAGCATTTATACATGGTATGATACTTTCTGTAGCCACAGCTGCCCTGGGGCAGACTGACGGAAGCAAGGCTGCCAATCTGCGCCATCGGCCCCTCCGACCACCTCCAACACTCACACACACTCCACTTTCATACTAGGCAATGTGGGTGAAGTGTCTTGCCTAAGGACACAACGCCAGTTTTTGTGACTAGACCAGGACTAAATCAGGACTACACCTGGACTAGACTAGCATTAAGCCAGGACCAAACAAGGACTAAACCACAAACTCGAACTGGACTAGACCAGGACCAAACCAAGACCCAACCAAGTCTACATCAGGACTAAACCCGGACTAAACTTGGATTAGGCCGGGACTAGACTGGGATTAACTCATTCAATGCCGGAGACGTCTATTGACGTCCCCTCGAATCCAACCGTTGAGTGCCGTGACGTCTATAGACGTCAATTGCTTTTTTCAGCGGGGGTTGCTAGGTTACGGCCTGGAGCAACTTTTGAGGTGTAATTTACATCTCTCAACCTGTAGATGGCGATGTTGTATCATTATTAGCCGATCAGAGCCGGGGAAGAAAGGAGGAGTGCAGCGTGTGTATGGTGTATTGGCCAGAGTAGTAAGATGGCGAGGCCAGGGAACCCGGAAAAGCAGACAACTGTTGATCAGCGCCTATGGAGCGATCAGATTGCTCTTGGGACCCAGGATCCTGGATCAGAGGATCGCAGAGACAAGCCGGATCAAGCAGCGAGGTCTGAGCAGAGATCTGCTGTGCCCGAGGAGGGGGGGCGTGTCCTGTGTGCGCTGCACGGACCAGGGAGTCTCCTCAGAACTACGACAGCTCCAGAGAAGAAGTTTACTGACTTGGAGCAGTGAGCAGTGTATGGTAATTGTAATGAATGAAGTTGTGTGTGTGTGTGTGTGTGTGTGTGTGTGTGTGCGTGTGTGCGTGCGTGCGTGTGTGCGTGTGTGCGTGCGTGCGCGCGTGTGCGTGCGCGTGTGTAGCTGTGTGTGTGTAAAGGTTTATGCATGGGCTTGTGTGTATGTACATATATATGTGTGTGTGTGTGTGTGTGTGTGTGTATTAGTTTTTATTATGGGTCTGTACTCTGGGCCTCAGACAAAGCCTCAACAAAGTTCTATTTTATAGGAAAAGATATTATATCCTGTAAACATCTCTTGGCACTATTGATTTGAATGAATTTTCAATTCACAGAGCCTTATATTCTTATATTTGTAAATAAAAAATGTACTTTGTCATCAAAAATCTCTTTCTCTGTTATTTTAGATGTTTGAGGTGTCACTAAATCAATAAATATTGATGTCAAAGTCACTGATCTGCTCGAAATCCTTCCCTGAACTAAACGGTCGTTTTCTCCATTTCTTGCTCAAAAACCAGTGTTTTTGCTGAAACTTCCCTATGTTCTACTATCAGTTATTTGAGAACCGAAAAGGTTAGAAACATAATTTTTTTTCCAGGTGAAAGAAGAGAGTCGACACTTTATTTTGATGTGTCCCATGTTTATATAGTCAAAGAACTCAGTATTCTGTGGGTCTTGGAAAATCAGTGAAATTCTACTGAAACCTGTGGCACTCTGGGGGATAGAATTCTGAAAACAGGCCGGCAGTGAATGAGTTAAACTTGAACTAGACCAAGACCAAACCAAGTCTACATCAGGACTAGACCCGGACTACTTCAGGATTAAACCAGGACCAAGGAAGGACTAAATCACAAACTAGAAGTGGATTAGAACAGAACCAAACTAAGTCTACTTCAGGATTAAACTGACTTAGACCGGGACTAAATCAGGACTAGACCAGCATTAAGCCAGGACATTCTTTTTTTGTTTTTTGTTAAATGAACTCAAAATAACGACATTTCTCAAAGCAAAAACTCTTCCTCTTTATTCTACAGTGGTCCCTAAATTATAATCAGATATTTACAAAAAAAATACAAAAACAAAATCAATTCTGTGGCTGGAACAGCAAAACCGAGCCCCGTTCGTCCGTCTCAGAACCAACGAAAGAAGAATCCAGCAGACTCCAGACACTTTGTCCGTTTTTAAAAGTCGGCGGCGGCAGAAAGCGTTGGTTCTGTTCCGTCTTTAGTCCGTTCGCCCGCTCGAGTCTGGGTTCTGCGGCGCTCCATCGACGATTCGGAAAAGAAACCGTTTTTATTTCAGAAGTTCATTTCAAAAGCGAAGGATTCATCGTGTGAATTTGCACTGTGGAACTTTCCAGGCAGAGAAATGACGTATCCATAGAAACGGTTGCACAGTGTGGCTTTAACTTCAGCATTAAGGAAAAGACTCGATCCTCAGACTCGATATCACAAGCATTAAAAAAAAATCTTTAGACAAAAAAACTGTGATTTTCCACATTAAATGGCACAACTTTCATTTCTAAACCAGGTCTAAACCAGGACTACACTCCAGGTCCAGACCAGGTTCAAACCAGGTCTAAACCAGGACTACACTCCAGGTCCAGACCAGGTTCAAACCAGGTTCAAACCAGGACTACACTCCAGGTCCAGACCAGGTTCAGACCAGGTCCAAACCAGGTCCAAACCAGGTCCAAACCAGGTCCAAAACCAGGACTACACTAAACCAGGTCTAAACCAGGTCCAAACTAGGACTAAACTAAACCAGGTCCTGACCAGGTCCAAACCAGGTCTAAACAGCTCCAGTCCAGGTCCAGTCCAGGTCCAAACCAGGTCTAAACCAGGTCTAAACCAGGTCTAAACCAGGACTAAACTAAACCAGGTCTAAACGGCTCCAGACCAGGTCTAAACCAGGACTACACTCCAGGTCCAGACCAGGTCCAGACCAGGTCCAAACCAGGTCCAAAACCAGGACTACACTAAACCAGGTCTAAACCAGGTTCAAACCAGGTCCAGACCAGGTCTAAACCAGGTCCAAACCAGGTCCATGGGAGTATTCTAGTCTCTGAGCTCTTGTTCTGTTCCAGATTGTTCTAAACACATTCAGGAGGTTCTGTTCCGTCAGTGGAACTTCTTTTTTTGGTATCAACACCTTAATCAATCAATCAATCAATAACCGTTGTGTAACTTGGACGACCTTTGACCCCTGATTACAAAATGGTTACTCGGTAACAGTCGATCACTTCCATGTTTGAACCCGTCCAGTCTGGAGATCCACGCTAACTGGAGGCAACATCTACCGTCCAAGAGTACATCGTGTCACCATGGCGACCGATGAACATTCAGCCGTAGACGTACGTGCAGAGCACCCCAGTGTGTTGTCACTCCAAAGTATCGATTATTCGTGTTCTTTATAAATCTGTTTCGTTTTTGAATTGAACCTCGTATAAACAAAAACATTTCTTCCGTTTCGTAACAAAAAATCCACGCGACCCCACAAAAGTTTGGACAGACACCCCGTCGTTCAAAAGTTTGGACACCCCGTCGTTCAAAAGTTTGGACACCCCGTCGTTCAAAAGTTTGGACACCCCGTCGTTCAGCGGTTTTCTTTGTTTTACCGTCTACGTTTTAGATTCACACGGAAGAAATGTACGCATGGAATTATGGAGCAGAGGAAAAAGTGAAATATTTTGAATTTAGATGCTCAGAGTCTCCGCCCGGTGGTTTGTGGGCAGAGCTGCTCCTCAGCGTTTTCAAAATAAAAAAAACAGCCGTTGTTTTTGTGTAAAAATGCTGCTAATATTTCCCTCTCGACTTATTTCCAAACGTCTGCCAGTTTTGTGACGTCAGCGTGAGCAGAGCCCTTTTTACTCTCAGATTGGACAAAAATAAATGCAGCTGGGACATTTCTTATACAAAACTGGGACAAATCTGCTGAGACGGGAAACAAAACTGGGACTGTCCAGGGTAAATGGATCCCTGAAATGGTTTTCAGGGACCTCATCATGAAGCTCCGTAATGATTATTTTCCACTTGCCTGGTTTACAGCAGACCATATCACAGTGATATATGGTCTGGGAGCACCTACTGAATATCTCGTAGTGGAGGTGTGGTTTACGATCGCCAACGGCCGTTTATTGGGTGTTACGAATGTCTATCATTTGGCGTATACGTAGCCCATAGCCAATCATGTCAGTTGTCAGTTCAAACTACAAGTTTCCGTTTGTCACGTAGTACACGTCACCGTCTTGCCACCCCTCCCCGCTCTCTGATTGGCTCCCAGAATCAGGAGAGCTCGCTTGCCATAGTCGCCAGGCTGTCTTTCAGATCGGAACGAACGAAAGCAGCCTGGGATTTCCCAGGTTAGTTTTCCACCTTAATAACGTGAAAATTAAGTCCAGATCTCGAGAAAACAACACAATTAATTTGTGATCTGGAGAAAACAAAGAGTTATTTCGAGATCTCGAGAAAACACTGTATCTCCGTCGGTAAAGACGAAGCCGGGCCAGTCTTCTGCGGAGGCGCCGCGGGCTAATCTTGAAATTATCCCCAATTAAAAGACGTAATGCAATCTCCCCCTGTGTCAACCCCTGATCAATATATTGCCTTATCAGCTGATCGATTATTATTCCAGACATTCTAATGACCAAAAACGCATCTATTCAGCCTGTCACAACATGGCCATAGACGTTTCAGTTGTTTTCTCGAGATCTCAAATTAATTATCTCGTTATCTCGGGATAATAAGGAAGAAAAAACATTGTTTATGAATCTGTTCTCTGTCGACTTCCGCAGCTTCATGATGAGGTCCCTGAAATGGTTTTCACGTCACAGCCGTTCTGCGTCAGGGTCAAAAAACGCCAAAAGTCTGGAGTTATTTTGGGCGTATTTTTTGTTTGTTACATTCCATGTGTGTCATTTGGAGTTTTGATGCTTCAGCGAGAATCTAACGTGGAAATAATCAAGGAAACAAAGAAACGTGAATGAAACGGCGTCTCCAAACTTCTCGACCCTTCCGGATGTTTCTGTCGTGTTTAGTCGGGCAGATCGATGCAGAGTTTTGGCGGTGGGACGTAGTATTTTCCCGGGCTTTGCGTGATCACGACGCCCGTCTTTTTGTGGAACATCGGAGCGATTTTGGGCGCCGTTTCCCGCGACGGCGGCGGCTCCTCTGGCGCCTCGGGGTCCTGCGAGCGCTGCAGGTCGTACGACACGTTCCCGTATTCACGAAGAAACGGAAGAAGCTCCAACAGGAAGTGACAGAAGTCTTTACGGATCCCGAACCACCCTGAGGAGAGAGAGAGAGGGAGGAGAGGAGAGGAGAGAAGGAAGGAAAGAGAGAGAGTGAAGGAGGGAGGAGAGGAGAAAGGAGAGGGAAGGAGGGAGGAGAAGAGAAAGAAGAGGAGGAAGAAAAGAGGAAAGGAAGGAGGAGGGGAAGAGAGGAGAGGGAAGGAGGAGAGGAGGAAGAAGAGACAGGGGAGAGGAGGAAGGAGGGAAAAGGAAGGAAAGAGGGAGGATAAAGAAGGAAGGAGGAGAGGGGAAGAGAGGAGAGGGAAGGAGGGAGAGGAGGGAAGAGGAGGAGAGGGAAGGAGGGAGAGGAGGAGGGAAGAGGAGGAGGGGAAGAGAAAGAGCGAAGGAGGGAGGGAGGGAGGAGAGAAAAGAAAGAGAAGGGAAAGAGAAGGAGGGAAAGAGGGGGAAAGAAAGAGGGAGAAGGAGAAAAGGAGAGAAAGAGGCAAAAGGGAGGGGAGAAGAGAGATGGAGAAAAGAAAGTGTTAGAAGAAGAGAGTGAGGGGAGAAAAAGAAGGAAGACCGAGTGAGAGGCGAAGAAAAAGAACAAGAAAGGGAAAGCGAAAGAAAGGAAGTGGGGGGCAGAGAGGGTGGAGAAGAGAGAGAAGAGGAAGAGAGGGGAGAAAAAGAAGGAAGAGAGGCGAAGAGAGAAAGAGAAAGCGAAAGGAAGGAAATGAGAGAGCGAGGGGGAGCAGAGAGAGAGGGTGAGAAGAGTGAGAGAAAAGAGGAGAAAGGGCAGAGAGACAGAACGAGTGGAGGGCAGAGAGAGGGATGGGAGAGAGAAAGGAAAAGAGGAAGAGAGTTTACTTTCAGTATCATGACATCAGTTGGAGCAGGAGTATTTGTATTATTTATAGTACTTGTCGCAGTACTTGTACTTTGTAGTACAGAAACTCCCAGCACTTTGTAGTACACATACTCACAGTGGTTTGTAGTACACATACAGTACTCTGTAGTACACATACTCACAGTACTCTGTAGTACACATACAGTGGTTTGTAGTACACATACAGTGGTTTGTAGTACACATACTCAGTAGTTTGTAGTACACATACTCAGTGGTTTGTAGTACACATACTCACAGTACTCTGTAGTACACATACTCACAGTACTCTGTAGTACACATACTCACAGTAGTTTGTAGTACACATACTCACAGTGGTTTGTAGTACACATACTCACAGTACTCTGTAGTACACATACAGTGGTTTGTAGTACACATACAGTGGTTTGTAGTACACATACTCAGTAGTTTGTAGTACACATACTCACAGTGGTTTGTAGTACACATACTCACAGTGGTTTGTAGTACACATACTCACAGTGGTTTGTAGTACACATACTCACAGTACTCTGTAGTACACATACTCACAGTACTCTGTAGTACACATACTCACAGTACTTTGTAGTACACATACAGTACTTTGTAGTACACATACTCACAGTACTCTGTATTACGCATACTCGCAGTACTCTGTAGTACACATACTCACAGTACTCTGTAGTACACATACTCACAGTGGTTTGTAGTACACATACTCACAGTACTCTGTAGTACACATACTCACAGTAGTTTGTAGTACACATACTCACAGTACTCTGTAGTACACATACTCACAGTGGTTTGTAGTACACATACAGTACTCTGTAGTACACATACTCACAGTACTCTGTATTATGCATACTCGCAGTACTCTGTAGTACACATACTCACAGTACTCTGTAGTACACATACTCACAGTGGTTTGTAGTACACATACTCACAGTACTCTGTAGTACACATACTCACAGTACTCTGTAGTACACATACTCACAGTACTTTGTAGTACACATACTCACAGTACTTTGTAGTACACATACTCACAGTACTCTGTAGTACACATACTCACAGTACTCTGTAGTACACATACTCACAGTACTCTGTAGTACACATACTCACAGTACTTTGTAGTACACATACTCACAGTACTTTGTAGTACACATACTCACAGTACTCTGTAGTACACATACTCACAGTACTTTGTAGTACACATACTCACAGTACTCTGTAGTACACATACTCACAGTGGTTTCCTCCCTTCTGGCCGAAGGTGGTGGCCATCAGTGTGAGGAGCGACAGCCACAGAGGAACAAACACACACACGAAACTCAGACTGTTGTGTCCATCGAGTTTATGAACGAGCAGGATCTGAACGGAGAGAGAGAAGGAAGTTATTGATTATCGTTGTTTTAAGATAAAGTGTAAGTGAAGTGAAAGTCTTCCGGACATTTCGACACCGCCTCGGCATCGTGCTTTCGGCGCGTGGCGTTTACCTCGAAGGTGAGCAGCGGCACGACGATGGTCATCCAGCTGATCGCCATGGTGATGTGCGTGCGGCGCTGCTCGGCGATGATGTCGATGGAGCGAAGGAACAGCACGGACCAGATGATGTAGTACAGGACGACGAGGCACAGGAAGGACATGAGGATCCAGAGGGGGACGCACACCACCTGGACACACCACATGTCAACAGGCATTTTACACCAGTTACCGTGGCGACACATAATAAACACTGTCAGAAGAGTTTTGTCTGAAAGAGCACATTTTCATTTTCCTGTGATCAGCGCGAACGTTCATTATCCAATTTAGGAGTTTGATTTTCAAAAAGGTGAGAGCGACGAACTGAAAAACTGTCGGCGAATTCTAATGCTAATGCTAATGGTAATGCTAGATAGCGACATTACCGTAATTTTGTTTGTGAGGGACAAATCAGTTCACGTGTCGTTCTTCCAACTACGTCAGCTCTTTCAGATTGTGTTAAATGAAAGATTGGCCCAACAGATCTTCAGACAGGGCAGTGCCTACTAGAGATGCACGGTATAGCGGCATTAACATCGGTATCGGCCGATATTGCCAAATTTTTAACATATCGGTATTGGCCGATGTGTAAAAGTGGGCCGATATTGCCCCCCCCCCCCCATCTATTACATCGGCAAAGCTCCCTTAGCCAATCAGGACGCAGAACACAATGTTACACTATAAAAAAAAAAATTTGAAATTGAAAAAAAAACACATTTTGAAAATAAAAGACGACATTCAAAAATTCATTTTGCATGATTTTCAGTCTGCATAAAATGTCATCTCAGAATTAAAAATAAATAAATAGTTAGCAGTTAGCATCCCAGTTATTCTTAGTACACGACTATTACAAAAGCAGCTCTTGGGGTCGTAATAAGACCGTCTGCATCTAATTCAAAAGTGTTTTATCCTCAGAGAATCAGGAAGAACAGCATTAGCATGCTAGTTGCCATTGAAAGTTGTGAGGAAAAACTTCTGACCGCTGCGAACTGTTTAAAGGTCTGTACTGCACCAATTTCTGATATTCTAATGTTGTTTCCTCGTCACAAACACCTGGAGTTGTGCAAATTTATGTTTTTTAGGCTACGTCCACACGACGACGTTTTTTGGTGGAAACGGAGAAGTTTGTATTCGTTTTGGCCTTTCGTCCACACGCAGCTTTTGGAAAACGATGACGTCGCGATGCCGTCATCTGCTTTGGCAGGACTCCCAGTCGACGTTCTGCTGATACTGACGTGTTTTTAATCCAACGTTACTCGTAGTAGTAACTCCACTTCGTCGTCGCTCCAAACGAGAGAGTCGTTTTTTGTGCGTGTGTTCGCCATCATTATTATCTTCTTGTGTTTGTTTGTTTGCGGAAGAGAAAGGACTTTATGCACATGCGCTCTTTGTAATGTTGCGTTTCCGGTGGCTCTGACCGTTTCCTGTTTACAGCGCCACATATCGGTGTGGCGTATGTATTACATCGTTTTCACTCAGCGCTCCGTTTACGTCTGGACGTGAATATTTACTGATCCGACACGTGTGTGGACGCGATTTATGTTTTTCAACCCGCATAAAAAAACATCCAGGAGCGTTGTCATATGGACGTAGCCTCAGTTCTTCTCTCAAACTGAACACGCTCTGTTCCACCTTGTGATGTCATCATGTGGTGATACAGGAAGTGCTCCACTGTTTTTAAACTCCACACACCTTCACTAGAATCATTTGGATCATTTCAGTCCTGAGTTGTCAATCTCGACTGAACTAAAGGTAAAAGTTCACTGTTCACTTGATGACATCACGAGGTGGAACAGAGCGTTTGGAGCTTTGGAGATGTTACAGACAAATAATAAAGAGTTCCTCAAACATGAGAATGAAACAAACACAACTCCAGATGTGTTTTTGAGGAGAAACAACATTAGAACACGACTTAAACCTCACAGGAGTGCTTTTTGCGTGATACAAGACGTTTTAAAGGAGAAGATGTAGTTTTCTCACCAGCCACGGCCAGTTTATGATCCTGTCGAGTCTCAGGGCGATGAAGATGAACTGGAGGATGTTCACGGAGCACAGGACCTCCAGCTGAAAACACAAGAGCAGATCTGTTAGACTCACAGCATCACAAACGGGATGAAAACCAAAAAAAAAACATGTAGAAATGTGTAAAAGCAGCTGGAAAATCATCAAGACTGAATGATATACTTTTTGCCTAAAACGCCTCAAACTAGGAACTTGCTTTGGTTTTGTGGCCCAACATGAAACAAAGAATAAAAATGAAAACTAAGATGAAATAAAAATAAGCGCACCTGATAAAATAAGGTAAATAAAGTGCTCAAGTGTTTAAAGTGCAAGTGTCTATGGGGACACTTTAAACAAACACTGTCCAAAACGGTTTAAGTTTGTCTTGAAGTTTGTTTACGAGTTTGATTTTCAACAAAAAGGTGAGAGCGACTGAAAAACTGGTGACGTTGCTGTAATTTCTAATGTGCGACGTGTTTCAAACTGAATCGGTCTGAAACACTTGAAATACTGTGTGCCTGAAAGAACTTTTTTTTTTTTAAACTTTATGGTAAATGTAAGATAGTACTACGGTTTAACTTCTTACGCTGTGACCGGCCCGTGCACGGTCCCTTTCACGTTTTTTTTTTTCTTTCCATATAAGAGCACACATTCCCGAACGTGCATCATGACAATCTACACATCAAATGAAACCTTACAGTCTCCTCTTTTTGACTATGCAATTCATTTCCCGGCACAACAATCACTCCCCGAGCACATGGGGCTTTTATACGGAAAAGAACAAAACGAGGTTTGTTACTTCGCTTACCTTTGAAGGCTCTGGACAGGTCAGACATCTGTATTTCACGATAAGCTTGGCATCAATTTGTCCATAAGGATCCAGCGAATAAAATCCAGTAAAACAATTTAGTGTTAGATCCAATACGACAGCGAAAGTCTTCCCAACTTACATAAGCGCCAGTGTTTTTTTCCCACTTCTTTAGCCTAAATCAAGCCAAATATAACGTTCCTCACTAAAACCGCGCTAGCAGCAGCTAAACATAAGGGTAAGCTATAGATTGACACTTAGATTATCCATAAAGAAGCGGCGTGGGCTGTTCTAGAGCCATAAAGGTCCAATCATGTGTGACGCTCCGGTAAATATCAGCTAAGAGTTCCGCCCTTGCTGAGTCAACAAGTTAGGTTACACAGGATGATTGACAGTTCAGGCGAACAGCCAATCAGGAGCTGAACAGGGAGACATATAGTTTGTTAGGCCTTTCACAACAAGCTCCACGTGAAACAGTTGCGTAACGCGAAATTGCGGTCCGTGCGTAAACTGTGCGTAATTTACGCGCAGCCATGCGTCTTGCGCCTTTGCTGTTGATTTGAGTTTCCTTGATTGAAAATATGGCTAAAAGGACTGGAAAGAGAAAATATTTAAGTTTGGAGGCTGCAGATTTCAGCTCTGGAGGAGTCGGAGTTAGAGAATCAGGAAACATATGGGCTGTGGAGGAGGCGATGTTTATGAAGGATGTACTTCTGGGTGTGTAAGTATCATTTTATTATGTATTTGATGTAGTATTTTAATAAAAATAAAACAATAAACATTTGATTTTTTTGTGCATTTAGATCACTTTTTGTAAAATAGACCTACTATTATTTATTGGGTGTTTAGATAAAATAAATAAGAAAATAAATAAGAATAGATTTTAGTTTTTAGATTTAGATTTTTGTCTTAGATAGTTTTAGTTTTGTCTTTATTGTATTTTGTACACTGTTTTTGCACTACTTGGCCAGAGAGAAACAAAATTTCGATTCACTATGTTGAACACATATGGGAGAATTGACAATAAAGCTGACTTTGATCTTTGAAAATAACATTTTAGAAAGCATATTTTGAGCTTATTTCCTGTTATATTTTTGTGTTTTTCTTACTAGTGTCATCACTGTGTACCAATAAAGCCCAACTGCAGATAAGGAGCCCTACCACGACTGGAGCAACAAAGAACGGATGGGCAGCAGTGGTGAGCGCACAAATGGCAGGCTGAAGTGTAGAAGATGTCAGTCAAAGACAGCTGTAAAATGTTCTACCTGTGACACTGCACTCCGCTTTATTCAAACAAGGGACTGCTACAGTCAGTGGAACACACCAGACTCTTAGTGTGTAAATACCTGTAAATATGTGTGGAACGGTTAGTGTCCATGTTTTTTTGAAAATGTATACAGTGTGCAGTGTTATAGAATTTTTCAATACATATTTTCATTTTCAACATGTGTTTGGTCTATTTTTGATTGAAAAAAACACTTTTTTATAGAATGTAATTCTCAGGGACATAATATAGTGACCTTGTGTGCAGAAATGGATTCCTCTAGTTGTAAGCTTTCAGTAGAGCCCTCAATGATGTCTGTATGTTGGATGAGTCAAAAGTTATTAAACGTTTTCTAAATGTTTCCAATTTGGATAGGTTTGGATAGGTTTGGATAAAGGCATGATCCCTGTATAAAACGCCTGGACAAAGTATAACAAAAAGTGGAGTAAAAAGTTTATTTTTACAGCTATTGATTCCCAATTTGAAATTTGAGTGGTCAACAACTTATTGTATTGAAAGATAGTGTATTTTAGGCCTCAGCTATGAACGGCAGCTATAGACAACTTTTATATTTACAAAAGAATTAGGCGAGGATAAAAAAACCACTTTTTTTTTGGTGTTCCAAGGTGTATAACTTTTTTCCAATCACATTTGGAGTAAATGTAAATGCTGAGGGTAAAACTAGAGAATGTTCCCTTTACACAGAGACCAAACATTTGTATATAATCCATATACTTCAATAACAGGAATGATTTTAATTTGGAGAGGTCCTTTTAGGGACAATTGCTCAAAAAAGGCCCTCCACTGTAAGGGGTTAAAGTACTACGGTTTAAAGTACTACAGTTTAAAGTAAAGTACTACGGTTTAAAGTACTACGGTTTAAAGTACTACGGTTTAAAGTACTACGGTTTAAAGTAAAGTACTACGGTTTAAAGTACTACAGTTTAAAGTAAAGTACTACAGTTTAAAGTAAAGTACTACGGTTTAAAGTAAAGTACTACGGTTTAAAGTAAAGTACTACAATTTAAAGTAAAGTACTGCGGTTTAAAGTAAAGTACTACAATTTAAAGTAAAGTACTACGGCTTAAAGTAAATTAAATTTGTCAACTGGACAAAGTTTATTTGATCGAAAACGTTTCGCCGCTCATCCGAGAGGCTTCATCAGTTCTGGTTAGAGTGCTGATGGACACTGCTTATATCTCGCTGCAGGGAGGAGCTAACTACTCTGAAACTATCACACCTCTTTGTTTGCAGCTTTCTGTCTGGACTCTTGTTTAGCATACCCATTCACGACCATAATGGGTGTTTTCACACCTCTGGACCTGACCTGCTGCCCTATTGTTTCCTTTGTTTGTTTTGATTTAGGTTTGAGAATGGAATTATAGATGGGAGAGAGATTGTGTCTGATTGTGTCTGACGCTGAACAGCTGCACTTGACAAATAACCCCAAAACTAAAAAACTAAACTAAAACTGAGCAGTCAGAAAAAAACAAACTATCAGAGCCGCTCTAAAAACTAATTAAAACTAACTGAATTAGAGGAAATGTCAAAACTAAAACTAAACTATAATGAAAAATCCAAAACTATTCTAACCTTGGTGCGGACCACAGGATATTGACGCTTCCCAAACACGTGACCTTCGTAAAAGCAAGCGCCATTTTGGACATGAACATCACTGCGGTATGAACGTGTTTGAATGTGATGAAGACGAGTCGGACACTCGAGATTTGGATTAAACGAAGTGAACGAGATGACACCTCCACTATCCAGCGAGACAGCACATTTACAGGGTGAGCAGAGGGAGAGAGATTTTGAAAAGCTGAAAATAGCTGGTTTAGATAGTGATGTCTACCTGCTTCCACCCGGATTGTTTACGGACGTGAGAAAGTACACCAAGACCTCGTCGTTACCAGACTTCGGTCCTCATGATGTGCATGTATGTCACAAGTAACCCATCGCCATACACAGGATGTGACCTGAAGGCATACAAGAGTTTGGATGCCTACAAATATTTCGTATCTGGCTGGGTTACATGTCTCTATCAGTGGGTCGTCCCTGGAGCTGGTGGTCGTCATCTCATTAACACCAAGGTTTGTTCACATTTTTAATTTAATATCGGTCCTCTGGACAAACTAAATGTCATTAAATGTCACTGACATAACTTTTTAGTCTGTTGTTCATGGCCGTTATACATTTGCTGCTACCAGGCAATGAACAAGAACTGTGTTATTAGGCTCAGTGTCTGTGTTGTGGATGTAGGCGATTAGCCGCATCTTCTCCTTCTGTCCGGATCCTTTGGGATACGATAAAACGACATATCCTGCCTACTGTGCTGGTGATTACTACACCCGGGTGCGCAACAATACAACGGCATGATTGCCAAATAAGTAGTAACTTAACGAAATGGCTATATTTGATATCTGTGTCCTTTAACGTTCCGTTGATCTCTGCTGTGTTGTTGGCTGTGGTATCCCACTTCATGTCCAAAATGGCGGCCACAATTTTGTGACGTCACGTGGGATGGGTCAATACCTCAGGTCTGCGGTTTCCTGTCAACAGGAAAACGAGTCGCTCCGAGACTCTTCAGTGTTCAAAGATCCGAGCTCTGCACTTCTAGTTTAGATACAAGTCGAAACTGGTGAGATGTGGTGCAATATTTCAGATATGTGATTTTAAACCACAGAAGGCTGGAGATAAAGTCCACAGGAAGTAGAGTCACTGTCGCTAATCTGCAGCTTCACCTCGATCCTTCGCTGTGGATGTAACAGACACACGAGAGGAACTACTCTGGACTTTTACTTTTAAAGAACGCAGAAAACTGGATTTACAGCACCGTGGACGGGGGTCATTATTTATGGAGGACAAATACTGTGGATAATGTGGATGAGATGTTGTGGTTTAACTTTACAACTTTAAGAAAGGTGAGGAATAAAGTCTCATTATTTTCACCATTTCCCGAGTTTGTATCTTGCGACTCTGTGACAGTCAATCGCACACAAAGACGCGAAGTCGGGTCACGCCTCCTCGAACGTGGGGAGAAGCAAATCGCAGCCAAAATCGGGCAAATTCTCCTGTCGTGTGTGGCGGAAAATAATCCACTGTCTAAATAAAGACTGTTTTTATCGAGTCTTTTCCTTCGTTTTGGAACGGAGCGCGAGATTGGGGTATGGCGACGGCGTCGGTCTCACCTCGAGGGAGCGGTCGTGCCTGAAGCCCCAGACGCAGGCGGCCACGGACACCGGCGACACGAAGAACAGCGGCATGAAGACCAGCAGCCAGAAGTACGAACCCCGAGACACTCGGTCGCACACCAGCACCTCGAACATCAGCAGGAGGACGTGAAGGCCCACCGCGATCAGCATGGCCTTAAACTCCACGCACGTCTCACCCTCCGCCCTGAAACGAGGGAAGAAAAGAGAGATCAGCCTTAAACTCCACACACGTCTCACCCTCCGCCCTGAAACGAGGGAAGAAAAGAGAGATCAGCCTTAAACTCCACACATGTCTCACCCTCCGCCCTGAAACGAGGGAAGAAAAGAGAGAGGGAAGCGAGGGAAGCAGGGAGAGAATGAGGGAGAGAAACGAGGGAGAGAGAAATGAGGGAGAGAAACAAGGGAGAGAGAGAGAAATGAGGGAGAGAAACAAGGGAGAGAAACGAGGGAGAGACGGAGAGGTGAGAGAGAAGCAGGGAGGAAGAGAGATGCCGGGGACAGAAACGAGAGAAAGGAGAAAGAGAAACGAGAGAGAAAGAAGGGAGAGAAACCAGGGAGAGAGAGAAATGAGGGAGAGAACGAGGGAGAGACGGACGAGGTGAGAGAGAGAAACGAGGGAGAGAAACGAGGGAGAAACAAGGGAGAGAAACGAGGGAGAGACGGAGAGGTGAGAGAGAGAAGCAGGGAGGAAGAGAGAAGCCAGGGACAGAAACAAGAGAAAGGAAAAAGAGAAGGGTGACAGAGAAACAAGGGAGAGAGAAACGAGGGAGAGAGGTAAGAGAGAGAGAGAAGCAGGGAGGGAGAGAGAAACGAGGGAGAGACAGAAGTAAAAGAGAGAAATGAGGGAGAGAAAGGAGAGAGAGAGGTAAGAGAGAAGCAAGGAGAGAGAAACCAGGGAGAGAAACCAGGGAGAGAGAGAGGTAAGAGAGAGAAGCAGGGAGGGAGAGAAACGAGGGAGAGAGAAACAGGGAAGAAGAGAGAAACGAGGGTGAGAGAAACAAGGGAGGAAGAGAGAAATGAGGGAGAGAGAGAGAAACGAGGGAGAGAGAAACGAGGGAGAGAGAAACGAGGGAGAGGTAAAAGAGAGAGAAGCAGGGAGAGAGAGAGAAACGAGGGAGAGAGAGAAACAAGGGAGAGATGGAGAGGTAAGAGAGAAACGAGGGCGAGAGAGCTGGTTTAGTCCTGGTTTAGACCTAACCTGGGAAATCCCAGGCTGCTTTCATTCGTTCCGATCTAAAAAACAGCCTGGCAACTATGGCAAGTGATTCTGGGAGCCAAAGAGGAGAAAGAGGAGCCGTGTCAGTCGTGTGGAAGAAATTTGTCTTTAAAAAATCTGACGCCGATCAAACAACCGTATTCTGTAAATGTTGTCGGGCTAAAGTCGTAGCCGCAGGAGGCGACACGAGCGATCTGCTTCACCACTTCCGTCACAAACATGTCCTTGAATATGAAGAATGCACGAAACTAAGATCTGCATCCTCTTCCACGCCTGCAGGGAACGTTCAAATCGGCGCCGCGACACAAAACGCCACTCAGACGTCACTCAAAGACGTTTGCTAAGGGGACCGCCTACGACAAGAAAAGCAAAACGGTGGAACGATATTACCAACGCTGTTACTGTCCACTTCGCCAAAGACATGGGACCACTTAGTACATGAAAATAAAATACCGTCAAATACCACGACACCAATACAATTTTGAAAAATACTGTAATATCAATTTTTCGTCAATTGTTGGTCAAATTTCGGTAAATTTTTTGTCAATTTTCTATCAATTTTTTGGTAAATTTTTGGTCTGTTTTGGGCAAATTTTTGGTCAATTTTCAGTCAATTTTCTGACAATTTTTTAAAATCAATTTTTGGGAAATTTTCTGTCAATTTTCTGTAAATTTTGGTCAATTTTCTGTAAATTTTTGGTCAAATTTCAGTAAATTTTGGTAAATTTTTCATACATTTTCGGTCAATTTCAGTCAATTTTCTGTCAATTTGCATCCTCTTCCACGTCTGCAGGGAACGTTCAAATCGGCGCTGCGACACAAAACGCCACTTAGACATCACTCAAAGACGTTTGCTAAAGGGACCGCCTACGACAAGAAAAGCAAAACGGTGGAACGATATTACCAACGCTGTTACTGTCCACTTCACCAAAGACATGGGACCACTTAGCACATGAAAAAAATACAGTTAAATACCGTGATACTGATATCATTTTGAAAAATACCGTGATATAAATTTTTGGTCATACCGCCGAGCTCTAATAACATGGTAGAAATCTCCAGAAAGTCGGTCTTGCTGAACATCCATAATGCTGTCGTGGATATTTGTTACCACGTCGCTGGTCAGGCTCTGTTGCGCTTTTAAAAACGTTTCAATATTGTATCATAACATTTAAATTTTACAGAAAGTGTACGGGGGAAACATTTATGGAACATTTCCTTCCAGAAGCTCCGTGGTGGTGTTGAGCCCCGTGTTGTTTGGCGTTACCTGTACTGAGGGTTGTGCGCCCACACGCCGGTGCCCACGGACGCTCCGATGATCACCATGAGCTTCCAGAGCCAGATGGGAGCGAACACGGCCCAATAACTCCACTGAATGAGCCCATCCAACCTCAAGGCCAGCAGCACCGAGAACAGCAGCAGGCAGCAGTAGATCAGGAACTTACTGAGGAAACAAACACAGAGAGTGCTGTCAGGTGATTAAAAAAATAATCTAATTAATTACAGGATTTGTAATTAATTAATCGAATTAATCACATTTTAAGAGTGTGAGAGAGAGAGAGATTGTGAGTGAGCCATCGAGCGAATGAACAAACGAACCCACTTTGCGATTGAGTTTGACAGTTTTTCTGCAGTCACTTTGCTCATTCGTTTCCCGAATTCTGCGAGCGTGGTTTGGTGAAGTGCGCTCACGCTCGCTCTATCACCCGTAACGATGGAACTTGTCTGGACGTTTATCGTTCAATTGATCCCTCAGGCTGGAGCGATGATCGGAAAATTCTTTTTGACAAAAGCTCCAAATCTTGGCGTTCTTGTTGAGCGTTCCGTCTTCGTTCTTTTTATAAATAAACTTGCCGTTCAAAGGCTCGAGCAGCGATTCGCTTGCCGCACGCCAAATTTAAAATGCGCATTGAATTGCCGCTCATAATTAATTGTGTTGATTTTTATAACGCATTAATTTGCGGTGTAATTAATTAATCCAACTAATGCGTTAAACTGACAGACCTAACAGAAATGTTTTCAGACAGTGTTCTTCTCTCAGGTGAGGGCTAAAGTGTGTATACGAAGGGCAAAATGAAAAAAAAAAAAATTGAAAAACTGCAAACAACTTGACAAAAAAAAAATTTGAGAGAAAACTGTAAAAATAGTGCTATCTGCTCAGGTTTTGGAGGGACAAAAATTAATATCTTACTTTTGACACGTTACATTTATGACTTTTTTGTAATGGGAACTGTACAATGTACGGAATGCATTATATAATAATGGGAACTGAGTGGAGTGGGCAATATTTTATTGTTTGGCCCCCTGTGACTCCAGCCCTTTGGGACAACAGATGGAAATTAGCCTTAGTCTACAATCTGGTGTAGGGATGCACGATATATTGTTTTAGATCGAAAATCACAATCTCGGACAACATGATTATGGGATCGTTAAAGTCACTTAAATCGTTAAAGATCATTAAAGTTTTTTGCAGTGCTCCTAACTGACCCAGGTTTTGTTTAGTTTATTTCACACATGCCGTCTGGCCCGCCTCCCTGTCACGCTGCTAAACCCACCAATCAGAAGCTGTGTGCTGCGCGTGGACAGGTCATGTGTTCTCCACTCCAATCAGTGTAGCTGGTCATCTATTTCAGAAATGGCTTCAGCAGGACCAGAAGCGGAGTCAGGCTCGTTTACATTACAAACTCTATAGAAAGGCTATCGCGATTAGCATCGCTATATTTAGCATCGCTAAATTTTGCTAAGTTTAAGTTCGTTGTATTTTATACATTTGTTATAAAATAAAACAATCAAGCTCCTTGAGCCATAAAAAACTGACCTTGCACCACTTTAAAAGAGTTTTTTTTTTGCTCTACTTCAGACACAGATGCTCTTTTAGTTCTTCAGGTGGAATAACTGCGGTCGCTTGAGCGCTCAGTGTAGCCTGTGTACAGCAGGTCCCATGGCATGAAATTTTCACTTTCTGAGGTTTTTGAACGTTAATGTGAGCTCCCCTACCCTGTTTAGGGCCTCCCCTACCCTGTTTAGGGCCCCCCCCATGGCTAAAAGTTGCAAAATGTGTAAACAGAGCATTTGCGGTCCTTTTCTGCGTTTGAAAAAAACACAGCTCAAACGGGCGATTCTGAACAAGGGAACTTTCTGACGTCACACGGAAAATGCAGTTCCACCCCCCGTCTGGATGTGTACCCACCGTTTCTGTAAATCACGCCCAGAGAGTTTGGACCGCGAATGAGCTACGCAATGCGAAATGCATTTTTTTATTTGCCTGGAGGCACGTGCGAGTGTTTCTAGGCACGGAAGTCCTTTATCTGAGCCTGTGGACCTCTGAAACAGCAGTGGTTTAATTTTATTTTCTGTGAAAATTCATTTACGGTATTAGGGAACCATTAAGGCGCCATATAAAAGCATCAAGAAGTACCATGTCATGGGATCTTTAATAAACAGAACTACATCTTACATTTTAGAGACAGCAGGGACACACGGAGTCTGTGGCAGGGCATCCAGAACATCACGGATTACAAACCCTTGCCACAGACCTGTGACAATAATATCACCCTGCTCAATGACCTCAACAGCTTCTTTGCACGGTTTGAGGCAGGAAATGACACCCGGACCCAAAAAACTCCACCACCTCCCCACAACCAGCCCCTGTGTGTGTCTGCAGCCAGCGTGAAGAGGACACTCTCCAGGATCAACACCCGCAAGGCTGCAGGTCCGGACAACATTCCTGGTCGTGTGTTGAAAGACTGTGCAGAGGAGCTCAAGGATGTCTTCACAGACATCTTTAATGCTTCTCTGAGCCAGGCTGTCGTTCCCTCCTGCTTCAAAACCACTACCATCGTTCCCGTGCCAAAGAAGCCCACTCCGGCCACTTTTAATGACTATCGCCCTGTTGCACTGACCCCCATCATCATGAAGTGCTTTGAACGGCTAGTCATGGCACACATCAAATCCATCCTCCCCCCACCCTAGACCCATACCAGTTTGCATACCGGGCCAACCGCTCTACCGAGGATGCAATCTGTTCTGCACTTCACCCGGCTCTCACCCACCTAGACAATAAAGACTCGTATGTGAGAATGCTGTTCATAGATTTCAGTTCAGCATTCAACACTATAATCCCACAGCAGCTCATTATCAAACTAGACCACCTGGGGCTTCAGACCTCACTCTGTAATTGGCTGCTGGACTTCCTCAGTGAGAGGCCACAGGCAGTGCGGGTCGGCAGAAACACCTCAAGCTGCATTAGACTGAGCACAGGAGCCCCCCAGGGCTGTGTGCTCAGTCCGATGCTCTTCACTCTGCTGACCCACGACTGCTCACCAGCGTTCAGCACCAATCACATAGTGAAGTTTGCGGACGATACGACTGTGGTGGGTCTCATCTCTAATAACGATGAGACAAACTACAGGAGTGAGGTGAGCCTTCTGACCCAGTGGTGCAGCAATAACAATCTCCTTCTTAATGTTGAAAAGACCAAGGAGATTGTTATTGACTTCCGGAGAGGCCCCACCCAGCACCCCCCACTGTCCATCAATGGTGCTGCTGTAGAGAGGGTGAGCAGCACCAAATTCCTGGGGGTGCACATCAGTGAGGACCTCTCCTGGACAGTGAATACTGTATCACTGGCAAAGAGGGCTCAGAAGCGCCTCTATTTCCTCCGCAAACTGAGGAGAGCTGGAGCCCCTCCACCCATTATGACCACCTTCTACCGAGGCACCATTGAGAGCGTCCTGACCAGCTGCATCACTGTGTGGTACGGGAGCTGCACTGAACAGAACAGGAAAGCCCTGCAGCGCATAGTGAATGCAGCTGGGAGGATCGCTGGTGTCTCTCTCCCCTCCCTCCTAGACATTTTTAACACCCGGCTCACCCGCAGAGCGTCCAGCATTGTGGGTGACCCGAGCCACCCCGCACATAGCCTGTTCAGCCTCCTGCCCTCGGGGAGAAGGTACCGGAGTCTCCGGGCCCACTCCACCAGGCTTTCAAACAGCTTCATCCACCAGGCTGTCAGGAGGCTGAACTCACACCCGAACTCCCACCTTACCCATCTCCCACCCCCACCCCCATATTGGCATAACCTGTATTCCATAAAAGACACATCACTCTAGACACTTTAAAAAACTGCTGCTAAGGACGACCGTTGCACTGTTGCACATTTACATTTACTACTGGATTTTACTCCTGTTGCACTGTTGTTTACTACTGTTATTGCACACTTACATTTACTACTGGAATTTTTAGTACTGTTGTTTACTCCTGTTATTGATTTTTACCCCCGTTGCACTGTTGTTTACTACTGTTATTGCACATTTACTACTGGAATTTTTAGTACTGTTGTTTACTCCTGTTGCACTAGAATTACTACTGTTGCACACTTATTTTTATTTATCTTAACTCCAATGCACATTCTACTGCACATGACCAATTCACTGCTGTATCTTCCATTGCACATTTTGATGCACACTGCACACTTTGGAAATCTGTATATAGTATAGGTTATTTATTATGTTGCACTGTTTTAAGATTTTAGACCGTAGACTTTAGTTTTAACTTTAGATCTCTGTCTTAGATAGTTTTTGTTGTGTTTTGTCTTCATGTTGTATTCTGTACACTGTCTTTTGCACTACCTGGCCAGAGAGAAACGAAATTTCGATTCACTGTATGTTGAACACATATGGCAGAATTGACAATAAAGCTGACTTTGAACTTTTGAACTTTGAACATCTGAAATAAATTATTGACTTTAGTTTTCATTCTTGCATTACAGTTTAGTGGAATTTAGTGTTTGAATGGTATGATGTAAGTTGAAGTAAGTGATGTTTGCAAATGTTCATGTGCACTGAAACTTCATTTGAAAAAAATTGTGGATGAAATCGAAATTGCAATATCTGCCAGAAAATTTGCAATTAAATGTTTTTTTTTTGTATTTGTTCAGCCCTAATCTGGTGTTTACATTTATGTTGTGTCATGTTTGTCCATTAACTCTGTCCCAGTCAAATACATAAATAAATGACTGGGTAAATAGGGACGTCTGCTCACACATGATAACAGTTATGAAGGGGATACTAGATTCTGTTTGCTTGTAAACATTAGCTTCAACCAACGTTTATTAATTAATTAATTACTTAAGTTACACATTATAAAAGGACATTAATGTAAACATAAACGCACTGTCAAGCTAGAAAAAATGCTAAAACTTGTAGTTTATTGATGAGATTCTTGGTCTATAATTAATTACTTCTGAAAAGGTTTGATCACTATAGTCCAAATGTGCAATATTTTTTCCATACTCTCCTAGTTACTGTTTTTATTATTATTACTTATTTTATTATTACTTACTTTATTATTACTTTCTTGTTCAAACTGTCTCTGCCTGGAGCAAGTAAATTTCTCCTATGTGAGATCAATAAAGTCTTATCTTTTGAGGTGACGCCATGTGTCTTTTTTACTCTCAAGAGGAGGAAACTATCAAACATCTCTTTTTCTCCTCTGGCATGACAAAACATTTAAGATATTCGTAACCGTTCAATTAAATTTGGAGCAAATACTTTACGGTATAAAGCTGTGTGTAGAATCTCTCAGTCGTCCAGGTAAAATCCACGGCAAAAGGAGAAATTCAATTTGTCAACTGGACAAAAGCTTATTTGGTCGAATCCGTTTCTCAGCTCATCCAAGCTGCTTCTTCAGTTCTGGTCAGACGCTGGTGTACACTGCTTATAACTGTCTGCGGGGAGGAGCCAATGAAATGACTCTGAAACTACCACACCGACTTGTTTACAGTAATTGGCAAAACCGAAATCCATCTTTTCTGTTGTTTAAATCTGAACTACTCTCATATTTTGCTTCTACGTCGCTCCTAAAGGACTTCAATAAGGTCATACAATTACTATGTGATGATGTCTCCCAATATTTAAGCTTTCAATCTTAATGTTTTAATGTTTTAATGTTGCTTTTATTGTCAGTTGTCATTGTTTTTATTGTCTAGGGACTACGGATAGAAATCAGCATTTTTGCTATATCTGGCGTATTTACATTGTAATGTTGTAGATGTTCATTAATATCCTAATGAACTATCAAATAAATAAATAAATAAAATTATATGCACTGTCCCTATTAAATAAAAGAATAAAATTAAAATAAAAAATGTGCAGTGACAATGTGTGCTCTGAAGGTAATGGCTTATATGGACTAGTTTTCCTGTTTTATTGTTTTAAAAAAAATGTACATGCAATGCAGTGTTATCTCCCAGAGGTAAGTACATTTTATGAACTGTAAAATTTTAATGAATAAAAGTGAACTTACATTTGTGGCATTAGCAGGTTACCTTGCTAATGGTAACCTAAATTATATGGGTACACTCATGATAATATAATATTCCAGGTTACCTTGGCCACCTTCTACAATCCATTTTAATTGTATTTGGGATAATTCATTCACAATACCATAACAAGCCAAACTAAAACTATTATTCGTGTTTAGTTCTGTTTTCAGTCGTGATATGTGGATGCATTTGTAGCCAAAACGATACAAAGTGGAACGGATATGGCAGAGGCGCTAGCTCACGGCTAACGTTACCTGGGGTTGAAGTCCTGGAAAAGTCCTCGTAAATTCATGGTGAAGCGGTCGATTCTATCCCACAGACATTCGTTTAACGGGTTTGGCCTCTGGTGTGAATATTGTGCGCTGGATTTGATGGTTTGCCACGATTTAAGTCCTGGTTTGGCGGTTTCATCTCGGAGCCGCGGATGCTAAAGATGCTAACGATGCTAACCAGTTTGTTTTGCTTCGGACGGACGCCGGAAGTGACGACAGACCGGAAATAAAAAAATAAGTAAATAAAATAGCTAAAATATTTCTCAGGCGTTATTTTAAAATATTTTTTATTTTAAAAGTGACAGTTTCAATACTAATACAAAATAGAAATCAAAAATATTAAAAATGTATTTAAAAAAAAAAGAAAAAAAGAAAGACTACTATTATTGATGAGGGACGGACGCCGGAAGTGACAACAACAGACCGGAAATAAAAATAAGTAAATAAAACAGCTAAAATATTTCTCAGGCGTTATTTTAAAATTATATTATTTAAATAAAAATGTAAAGTAACCGTTTATATACTAATACAGAATAGAAATTTTAAAAAAATTAAAGATGTATTAAAAAAATTAAAGACTACTATTACACTACTACAGTCGATGATTACTACTGATGAGGATCTTTATTGATACTTTGGATAATTTGTGATGGTGTCTCCAAATATTTATGCTTTCAATCTTAATGTTTTAATGTTTTAATGTTGCTTTTATTTAAATAAGTAAATAAAATAGCTAAAATATTTCTCAGGCATTATTTTAAAATAATATTATTTAAGTAAACATTAAAAGTAACAGTTTAAATACTAATACAGAATAGAAATCAAAAGAATTTAAGACTACTATTACACTACTACAGTCGATGATTACTAATACTGATGAGTATCTTTATTGATACTTTGGATAATTTGCAGCTGATGTCATCAACATTTCCTGGGCGTGTGAAGCTAACTGAAAGCGCTGATCTGATAGAAGCTCTGTCACTCAGTCAGACTTTAATCTGATCTTTATTTTAAATCAGCCAGAAACCACAAAAAGCTGCACAACTCACAAGTCTGTCACACATAAATTACAGTCACAACCTAATTATCTCCAAAAATAATTTACAAAGAGAGAAAGTCATTATAATTTGAAAGGAATCTTTAAAAAAAAAAAAACTTTACCTTAACAACAACAATGGAAAAATGTGTTTCAATCAAATGTGTGAGCCTCTGGAACAGTCGAAATGAAAAAAAAAAATAAAAAAAAATCAAAGCTTCAAAATCCATCCAAGTGTTTAAAAGAAATGTCCAACCTGATATGCTAAAAAAGTATGAAGTACGAACTGTCCTTTTGTGTTAATTAACTATTTAATATTGTGCATGTCACGTTGTAGAAAAGGCGTCTTTGTGGCCGCTGACACCACCTGACCTCACCTGACCTCACCTGGACTCTCGACCAATCAGAAGATGCCTTGGACTCTTCATCCTGCAGTTTTCAGTCTGTCGGAGAGTTCGTTATAAGCAGCAGTGTTTAGTAGAGCAGATTATTAACATCCAATTAATAATTGGACACGATAAATGTTTGAACGACCATGTATATAGCTTATGCCTTCGTTAATCCAAGCAATGATGATAGCAATATTTTCGTGTTTGGGGGAAGGGCAAACATGCATCAACAATCACATCAGGGGAGTTTAACTAATACAACATCATCATCATGAAGTCAAACTTGAAGACTAGTCGATAGCATACCTTTTTCTTTTGCTCGCTTCTCCTCCTCTTCTTTCCGTTTCTTTCGAAATTGGGCACCTGATGGCTTCAATCTTTTTCGCTCCATCACCGCAACTGTTTTGTCATACTGTACACCGTGACCTCCTCAAGACACTGACCGAAATCCGAATGATTACCCCCCTCCCCCTAAAACAAACTCTGTACTGTGCTCGCCCTAGCGCGAGAGGTCAGAGTCAGACTGTTATACCTGAACCATTTCGCGCTACTCTGTCTTCACATAACTGTCTTCACGTAACTCTCTTCACTGTCTTCTGTCTTCACAGAAGACAGTGTTTTTTTTCCTTCACGCCACCGCGGCGCCCCCCCCCACGATGGCGCTAGGGGCAATTGCCCAGGTGGCCCCCGTCAAAGAACGCCCCTGGGCCAGTTGTGACAGGCTGACTCAGGTTTGGTCCAGGTTTGGTCCAGGTTTAGTCCAGGTTTTGTCCAGGTTTTGTCCAGGTTTGGTCCAGGTTTTTTGTCCTGCAGTCAGTCTGACTTCGGGTCTATTTCTCATTCTGAATAGACGCGTTTTTGGTCATTAGAATGTCTGGAATAATAATCGATCAGCTGATAAGGCAATATATTGATCAGGGGTTGGCACAGGGGGAGATTGCATTACGTCTTTTAATTCAGGATTATTTCAAGATTAGTCCGCGGCACCTCCACAGAAGACTGGCCTGGCTTCGTCTTTGCCGACGGAGATACAGGGTTTTCTCGAGATCTTGGAATAACTCTTTGTTTTCTCGAGATCATGAATTAATTTTTTTTTCTCCGTATTAAGGTGAAAAATTACGAACATGGCCTCTGTCGGCTTCCGTACAAATAAGAAATAATTATAAAAATAAAAATAATAAATGTATATGTACAAATCAGAATAAAATAGAAAAATAAGTAATAAAATATCAAATAAAATATCCAATCACAGCTGTGTACAGTTGTAGGGAGTATTATCTGTCCCTCTGTGGTCTGGTGCAGTGGGGGAGAAGGAGTGTCCATGATGGAGAGCAGTTTGTCCAGCGTCCTCCTGTCCCTCACTGGACAAATGTCTCCAGCTCACAGCCGATCACGTGACCAGCTTTGCGGATCAATTTGTCGATCTGTTCGATGTCCCTTTTCCTGGTGCTGCTCCCCCAGCAGTGTTACCGGACGGATAAAGTAAATAAAAATAAAATAAAATCTTTAAGTGCAAACACACAAGATGAACTTATTTACGCCTGTGTCACGCCTGAGCGCCACTCCCTCAGGCGCTCAGGCGTGACACTTTACACAATATCCACCTTTTGAGTCGTTTGTGTCACTTTTAGACTTACATAGACTTAGACAAACTTTATTGATCCACAAGGGAAATTATTTTGGGTACTGTAGCTCACTCATCACAATATAATATATAACAGAGGGTAACAACAAATAAAGGGAATTTCTTTTTTTAAATTTTAATTAGCACAATGCACATTAATCAACATGACCACAAACAGCATCAGTGTAAATATGTCGGAATTAGCACAACAGCGACTTTCCATCCGTTTCCTCAGGCAGGTCAGAACAGAAGAACATTTAGAGGAGCACAAAGAAGAGACACCGACTTGTTTAAAAGTGACCGTTTCAATACTAATACAAAATAGAAATCAAAAATATTAAAAATGTATTAAAAAAATGAAAGACTACTATTAATGATGAGGGACGGACGCCGGAAGTGACAACAACAGACCGGAAATAAAAATAAGTAAATAAAACAGCTAAAATATTTCTCATGCGTTATTTTAAAATTATATTATTTAAATAAAAATTTAAAGTAACAGTTTATATTCTAATACAGAATAGAAATTTTTAAAAAATTAAAGATGTATTAAAAAAATTAAAGACTACTATTACACTACTACAGTCGATGATTACTACTGATGAGGATCTTTATTGATACTTTGGATAATTTGTGATGATGTCTCCAAATATTTATGCTTTCAATCTTAATGTTTTAATGTTTTAATGTTGCTTTTATTAAAATAAGTAAATAAAATAGCTAAAATATTTCTCAGGCGTTATTTTAAAATAATATTATTTAAGTAAACATTAAAAGTAACAGTTTAAATACTAATACAGAATAGAAATCAAAAGAATTTAAGACTACTATTACACTACTACAGTCAATGATTACTAATACTGATGAGTATCTTCAGTGATACTTTGGATAATTTGCAGCTGATGTCATTAACATTTCCTGGGCGTGTGAAGGTAACTGAAAGCGCTGATCTGATAGAAGCTCTGTCACTCAGTCAGACTTTAATCTGATCTTTATTTTAAATCAGCCAGAAACCACAAAAAGCTGCACAACTCACAAGTCTGTCACACATAAATTACAGTCACAACCTAATTATCTCCAAAAATAATTTACAAAGAGAGAAAGTCATTATAATTTGAAAGGAATCTTTAAAAAAAACAAAAAAACAAACTTAACCTTAACAACAACAATGGAAAAATGTGTTTCAATCAAATGTGTGAGCCTCTGGAACAGTCGAAATGAAAAAAAAAAAAAAAAAAGTGTTTAAAAGAAATGTCCAACATGATATGCTAAAAAAGTATGAAGTACGAACTGTCCTTTTGTGTTAATTAACTATTTAATATTGTGCATGTCACGTTGTAGAAAAGGCGTCTTTGTGGCCGCTGACACCACCTGACCTCACCTGGACTCTCGACCAATCAGAAGATGCCTTGGACTCTTCATCCTGCAGTTTTCAGTCTGTCGGAGAGTTCGTTATAAGCAGCAGTGTTTAGTAGAGCAGATTATTAACATCCGATTAATAATTGGCAAAAAGAGGGGCACTATTTTTCCTGTCAGCCGTCAGTCCAAACTTAGATTTAAGACAAACTTTATTGATCCACAAGGGAAATTATATGGGTACACTCATGATAATATAATATAATAACAGAGAGTAACAAAAAATAGATGGAATATAAAAAAAAGAGCAAGAGACCGGTGTCAAATGTACGGAAGTCGACAGAGGCCATATTCATAAGCAATATTTTTTCTTCCTTGTTAATCCTGAGATAACGAGATAATTAATTCGAGATCTCGAGAAAACAACTGAAACGTCTACGGCCACGTTGTGACAGGCTGACTCAGGTTTGGTCCAGGTTTGGTCCAGGTTTGGTCCAGGTTTGGTCCAGGTTTTGTCCAGGGTTTGTCCAGGGTTTGTCCAGGTCTTGTCCAGGTTTGGTCCAGGTTTGGTGCAGGTTTAGTCCAGGTTTGGTCCAGGTTTAGTCCAGGTTTTGTCCAGGGTTTGTCCAGGTCTTGTCCAGGTTTGGTCCAGCTTTGGTCCAGGCTTAGTCCAGGTTTAGTCCAGGTTTGGTCCCTGGTTTAGTCCAGGTTTAGTCCAGGTTTAGTCCAGGTTTAGTCCAGGTTTAGTCCAGGTTTGGTCCAGGTTTGGTCCAGATTTAGTCCAGGTTTGGTCCAGGTTTTGTCCAGGGTTTGTCCAGGGTTTGTCCAGGTCTTGTCCAGGTTTGGTCCAGGTTTGGTGCAGGTTTAGTCCAGGTTTGGTCCAGGTTTAGTCCAGGTTTTGTCCAGGGTTTGTCCAGGTCTTGTCCAGGTTTGGTCCAGCTTTGGTCCAGGCTTAGTCCAGGTTTAGTCCAGGTTTGGTCCCTGGTTTAGTCCAGGTTTAGTCCAGGTTTAGTCCAGGCTTGGTCCAGGTTTAGTCCAGGTTTAGTCCAGGTTTTTTGGCTGGCAATCAGGCTGACTTCGGGGCTATTTCTCATTCTGAATAGACGCGTTTTTGGTCATTAGAATGTCTGAAATAATAATCAATCAGCTGATAAGGCAATATATTGATCAGGGGTTGACACAGGGGGAGATTGCATTACGTCTTTTAATTCAGGATAATTTCAAGATTAGTCCGCGGCACCTCCGCAGAAGACTGGCCCGGCTTCGTCTTTACCGACGGAGATACAGTGTTTTCTCGAGATCTTGGAATAACTCTTTTTCTCGAGATCATGAATTAATTTTCTCGATATTAAGGTGGAAAATAATCATTACGAACATGGCCTCTGTCGGCTTCCGTACAAATAAGAAATAATTATAAAAATAATAAGTGTATATGTACAAATCAGAATAAAATAGAAAAATAAGTAATAAAATATAAAAAAATAAAATATCCAATCACAGCTGTGTACAGTTGTAGGGAGTATTATCTGTCCCTCTATGGTCTGGTGCAGTGGGGGAGCAGGAGTGTCCATGATGGAGAGCAGTTTGTCCAGTGTCCTCCTGTCCCTCACTGGACAAATGTCTCCAGCTTACAGCCGATCACGTGACCAGCTTTGCGGATCAATTTGTCGATCCGTTCGATGTCCCTTTTCCTGGTGCTGCTCCCCCAGCAGTGTTACCGGACGGATAAAGTAAATAAAAATAAAATAAAATCTTTAAGTGCAAACAAACAAGATGAACTTATTTACGCCTGTGTCACGCCTGAGCGCCACTCCCTCAGGCGCTCAGGCGTGACACTTTACACAATATCCACCTTTAGAGTCGTTTGTGTCACTTTTAGACTTACATAGACTTAGACAAACTTTATTGATCCACAAGGGAAATTATTTTGGGTACTGTAGCTCACTCATCACAATATAATATATAACAGAGGGTAACAACAAATAAAGGAAATTTCTTTTTTTTAATTTTAATTAGCACAATGCACATTAATCAACATGACCACAAACAGCATCAGTGTAAATATGTCGGAATTAGCACAACAGCGACTTTCCATCCGTTGTCCTCAGGCAGGTCAGAACAGAAGAACATTTAGAGGAGCACAAAGAAGAGACAGAAGTGCAGCAAGTTCACCACAGCAGACCATTCTCTGAGTTTAAGAAGAACATCTACCTGTGAGAGCATGTTTGATTATTTTAGCCAGTGTTCCAGAGAGTTCTTGAAGGTTGAAGGACCCACAGTTCCTGACATGAGCAGGTCATGAGTTCCACGACTGTGATCCTCTGATAGACGTCACCATTTTTGGTCCTGCATTTTGGTATGTTCCAGTCTCCTCTGGTCAATGCTCTCGTGTTCACTCGGTTAGTCGTTTTTTTTTACTTATAAAATCCATTAACGGTGGATGAGTGAGTCCATTTAAAACTTTAAAAACAAGGCGAGCATCCATAAATACCTGAGAACTTTCAACATCCAAAATATTATACTTACTTAACATATGACAATAGTGATACTGTAGAGGCTTTTGGTCAAGTGGACTTTAGGGCCTTCAGGACGGCCTCAGATGTTTGAGACCCTGTGGTGCAGCAGTCAGATCTGCGGCTGAAGATCATGGCTTTGCTGATTCTGTCGTCAGATAAGGTCTTATATGTTTGAACGTTTGACAGATTTTATTTAATTATATGTGAACATTATTTTACATGCTGTTTAAAATTTAGATTAGAGCCAAAAACTACTCCAAGGTATTTAAACCGTTCAACCACATCTAGTCTCTCCTGGGGGTCCACATCAGTGATGACCTCACCTGGACACTCAACACTACATAGGTGGTGAAGAAGGCTCAACAGCGGCTGTACTTCCTGAGGAGGGTGAGGAAATTTGGCATGTCGCCCAAAATCCTCAGCAACTTCTACAGCTGCATCATCGAGTCCATCCTGACCAGCTGCATCACTGTGTGGTACGGCAACACTACTGTGAAGGGCCGCAAACGCCTGCAGAGAGTGGTTAAGACGGCCACAAAGATCACCAGGACTCCTCAACCGTCTCTGCAGAGCGACTACCACCGCACAGTCCGCAAGAGAGCTGCCTCCATCATCAAAGACCCCCACCCACCCCCAACAAGGACTATTCACAGTCCTACCTTCAGGCCGGAGGTACAGGAGTGTGAAAAGCAGGACTACCAGACTTAAGAACTCTTTCTTCCCAACTGCTGTCAGACTCTTGAACCGCTGAGCAATAGCCGCCCCTCCTGGACATTGTTTGACCGATATTTTGTACATGAGTAATTTGCACTATTATTGACCAACTGTTAAGATAATCTGTCAGATTACAGCTGCACATGGAACTGCTCGAATGTTTACACTTCCTGTTTGCACGATATTAACAATGTTCACGTTTTTACACCTGCGTGAAGTTGGCCCCCCATCAAACGCACACCTACACAAAAACTATTTCAATCGTTTGTGCTTCGTTTGTGCTGTTTTGTGCTGCAAAAAGTTTCGTTTGTGCTGCTTTAGTTTTTGAGGGGGGGCTGGCTGACCCCAAATGGACCTATAAAAGAATCGTTAATACAGTGGTACCTCACCTTACGAAAGACCCAACAAAGGAAAATTCCAAGTTATGAAACGCCTTCACGTTAAATTTTGGTCTCTAGATACGAAAGAAAATTCAAGTTACGAAACGCGAAATCTCAAAAATTCAAATAATGCGCGCTCAGCCACACACATTATACGCTTTTCTCAGACTGGATTTAAACTTTTCTCACATTTGTCTCTCGTTTAAACACTCAAACTTTCATAGATTTTCAACAAAATGTATTAATAGTGAAGCGTGGGGGGAAGGGGGAGGGCGGAGAAGTGTGCGCGCGGACATGTGTGTGATAGCGCAGCATGACCCGGCGCGGGGCGCGAGCACGAGACCCGTGCTCAAACCGTGCCTCATCTAGACCAGGTCTAAACCAGGATTAAACCACTGCGGCTCTTGCCTGCGTTCGTTCATGCGCTCGGACTGCGTGCGGTCCTGAGGGCAGGCACATCTCCTCCCCTCCTCGCTGCTCGCCTCAGGCGTGACTCGTGAGGTACACCGGCAGAGCTAGCACAAAACAAGGAAATAGACCCGTCCTGGTTTAGACCTGGTCTAGAGGAGGCACAGTTTAAGCACGGGTCTCGTGCTCGCAGCCCCGCGCGGGTCATGCTGTGCTATCACACACGTGTCCGCCCTCCCCCTTCCCCCCACGCACGCAGTCGCTGCTCGCCTCAGCCGTGACTCGTGAGGTACACCGGTGCTGCTGCTAATAGCAGAGCTAGCACGAAACCAGGAAATAGACCCACACGCGGCGCTTTAATCCACCTGGTCTAGTCCTGGTTTAGTCCAGGTCTGGACCTGGTCCAGTCCTGGTTTAGTCCAGATTTAGTCCTGGGTCTACAGTCTCTTAGCCAATCAGGACGCAGAACACAATGTTACACTATAAAAAAAATGTTACGCTATTAAAAAAAACTTGGAACGGGGCCTTGGAACGGATCAGGCCTTTTCCATTGAAATAGCTACTCAACTTACGAAAAATTCACGTTACGAAACCACTTCTGGAACGAATTACTTTCGTAAGGTGAGGTACCACTGTATCTCAAAAACTAAAGCAGCACAAACAAAACTTTTTGCAGCACAAAACAGCACAAACGAAGCACAAACGATTGACATAGTTTTTGTGTAGGTGTGCGTTTGATGGGGGGCTAACTTCACGAAGGTCGTTTTTACTACTGACAGTTGCACATAAAACCAAAGTTGCACATTATCTGTAAATATGTATGTAGCACCAGCCTATATTTTTCATAGTGTATATTCGGTAAAGATTGTTTCTATTTGATTATACTTTTTTACATGCTTTTCTTTATCTTATTTATCTTTTTGGAATCCAGGGTGCTCATTTCATTGTTCAGGGAAACATGTTTCTTTACTGTGCGTATGACAATAAAAGCTTTGAATCTTGAATCTTGAATTCCCACTGACCAACACAGACGGTTGCTCGCCCCCTGGTGGCTGTCGGGAGACAAACATACAAACTGTTTTTTTAGTTTTGAGATGCAGCCAGAGTCATGGAGCCCGTGGGACACCCGAGAACACTGCGGCAGCTTCAGATTTAGTTTTTGCATGAGTATACAATACCGTATCATCTGCATATAACTGCCTTTTTAGACTCTTACAAACATTTGGTAAATTGTTGACATATAAACGAAATAAAATTGGACCAAATATCAATGATAGCAAAAAAAGAGCAAGAGACCAGTGTCAAATGAGACACAATTATAAAAAATAAAAATAATGATAATAAATGTATATGTACAAATAAAAATTAAATGGAAAAATAGTAATAAAATATAAAATACAATATCAAATAAGAGGTACAATCCCAGCTGTATACAGTTGTAGGGAGTATTATTTTACCATGTTTAATAAGGTTTTAGTTGTTGTATGTTCTTTGTATCATTTCATATGATCATATTGTGCACATTTACACTTATTCATTGTTGTTCATGTTTTCACACACAGTGACTCTTACCGATCACCAGCGGTGGGTTCCACCTTAGCAATTCAGTAAATAAATTAAGTTAGGAAGCACATTCTTCCACGACGTGTTTATGTGGGAGGAAGGATGTGGATCAGAAAGTGTGTAACAAAGAGCGGCTCTGATACTTTTAGTTTTTTTCTGACTGTTCAGTTTTAGTTTAGTTTTTCTTAGTTTTAGTTTTCGGGTTATACTTTGGGTTATTTGTCAATTGCAGGATTCCAAAAGAAAGTATTGTGTTCTCAAACTTACAACAAACAAATACAATTTTAAAACATTTCTTCAGGTTTACCCCCACAACAATCAAAGCCGTCCACAAGCTGCAGCCTTAAGTGCAAAAACAAATAAAAATACACACCAAAACTTCCACATTTACAACTCCGAAAAAGGACAAAACCAAGAGAGATTTATCCAGAATTTCAGTTAGTTTGAGTTTTGTAAACACACAATACAGTTTTTTTTTCTTTTTTTTTTCATTTAATTGTCCTAGTTTCGTTTAGTCCTGGTTTAGTCCTTGTTTAGTCCTAGTTTAGTCCTGGTTTAGTCCTTGTTTAGTCCTAGTTTAGTCCTTGTTTAGTCCTAGTTTAGTCCCGGTTTAGTCCTTGTTTAGTCCTAGTTTAGTCCTGGTTTAGTCCTTGTTTAGTCCTAGTTTAGTCCTTGTTTAGACCTGGTTTAGTCCTAGTTTAGTCCTAGTTTAGTCCTGGTTTAGTCCTGGTTTAGTCCTAGTTTAGTCCTGGTTTAGCCCTGATTTAGTCCTAGTTTAGCCCTGATTTAGTTCTAGTTTAGTCCTGCTTTAAGTCCTGGATTAGTTCTAGTTTAGTCCTGATCTAGTCCTAGTTTAGTCCTGATTTAGTCCTAATTTAGTCCTGCTTTAGACCTGGTTTAGTTTGAAGGTTTGAGGTTGAAGTTTTACTTGCAGCAAGGGACAGGGTTAGACTGACCACACCAGAGTCACTTCACCAATATCTCCCGACAATGGGAATGACACACAGATCACATGAATCATAGGAACATACACAGTTTGTGACTGAAACAAGATGTGAGATGTGATTTCATCATAAGTGCTGATGTCAGATTGATATCATATGTGATGTCATAGTATGTGGGTCAGACCAACTGTCGCCTTACCGCTGATGTTAGACATTAAGAACAAGATTGCAATAACAAGTTTAAAGGGACAATGTGTAGGATGGTGGCGCATTGGTGGATGGTGGGTGTTGCAATTCCGGTTTTAGCTACGGCAGACCTCGAGGGCCAGCTCGGCGTACCCGGAGGTGGATTCAGTGGCGCGGGTGGGGGGAATCGGGAACCGGACCGCGGTGGGCGGAGGTCGGTCTGAACCCGGCGTGCGGGCCCGCGCTGCAACAAAGCCCCAGCCGCAGTAGGTACTATGTCCTTCTTCTTTTCCTCTTAGATGAAGGTGCTTGCTCCTGCGATGTATGTGCGGAGTAAGTGTGATCCAACAACATGCTTGTCGTTGTTTATCCAAACGCGTACTATCTCGTGTGAAAACCACGAGCCCTTTGACAACTACTGTGTAAAGAAAACAGCGAAGGCGGAGCCCAAATGTCCTTCTGCGGCTCTCGTAATCAAAATGGCTGCCTCTACATGGGGAAGATCCCCCTTTTATGCAGGTATATCTAAGTCCAACAGAATACTTTGATTTCATGATGGAAGTGAAAAGGCTTGGAAAACACTGTATTTTTGAATGGGTATCTTCCATTTCGGTAATTAACGGGTAAAAATCTTACACACTGTCCCTTTAACAATGGTGTGGCGCGAATGAAGGAGACGCCCGCTGGATACTTGTGAGTCTCAAGTTTATTTCACAACGCCAAACAGAACTCAGTCACACAGCAATATATACATGTGCCCAGACCACGCCCCACCAAACCCCAAAGCCTGCTGGGTGAGAAGTACACCTCCAGCATACACCACACAGCCCCCCCCCGAACACCCAGAAGGAGACACTGGGTAAAAATCAGTCTCTTAAAGGGGGCCTAATTAGCCTGCCAAAACGGCTGCGCCGACCGACAGTAGGGATTGAAGGAGGCGCCTGTAAAACAAAACGATCAGGCAAACAGTCAGCAGGAATAACATTGTCCGTCACAGGCCGAGAAACACAGTCGGTGTCTGAAGATAAAACTGAGGGTCTGGAAGGAGGACGACCACGACGAGGGGCCTGGGCCGGTAGGACATCATCGCCTGCGAAAATGTAAGCCGGTTTGAGGCGATCAACAGTAACTAACTCTCTACGTCCACCTAAATCAAGAACAAAACCCTTCGCATCCCTGTCCAGAACTCGAAATGGACCGTCATACGGAGGCTGGAGAGGAGAACGGTGGGCATCCCGGTGCACAGAAACAAAGCGAGCGGACCTAAGTGAAGTCGGCACAAATGACCGTGGAAAACAGTGGTGAACTGGACCTGGAGCCAAAGCATCACAGAGCGAAAACGCAGGGAGCCGGTGCCGACGACTCCAGCAAAAACTCCCCAGGAACACGGAGCGGCTGACCAAACACCAACTCTGCAGAGGAAGCATCGAGGTCTGTCTTGGGTGCAGAACGCAAACCGAGCAGGACCCAAGGCAAACGATCCATCCAACAACTGTCCGTGAGTGAAGCACGTAAGGCTGCCTTAAGTGACCGATGGAAACGCTCACATAACCCGTTCGCCTGAGGGTGATAAGCAGTGGTGCGGTGCACCTGAACTCCCAAGGAACGTGCCATCCCAGACCAGAGCTCTGAAACAAACTGGGGGCCTCTGTCAGAAGTAATGTCAGATGGTACACCAAAACGGGCCACCCAAGCTGAAAGGAACGCACCAGCCACCTCTACAGCAGCAGTGGACGACAAGGGAACCACCTCAGGCCACCTAGTGGTCGGATCCACCATAGTAAGCAGGTGAGTGAAACCCTTCGACTGTGGCAGAGGGCCAACCAGGTCCACATGCACATGGTCAAAACGCCTGGCCGGGACAGGAAAAGGTTCCAGTGGTGCTTTAGTGTGCCGGTGCACCTTGGCACGTTGACAAGCAACGCAAGATGACGCCCACCCCTTGACATCCCTACGCAAACCAGGCCAAACAAAACGGGCACTGACCAGCTTCACAGATGCCCGAACACCCGGGTGAGAGAGAGTGAATGGAATCAAAAACGCGACGGCGCCAAACTGCCGGAACCACGGGGCGGGGTCGACCGGTTGAAACATCACAGAGGAGGGCGAGGTGACCGTCCTGCACCACAACCTCCTCAAGCTTGAGGCCTGTACTACCGGAGCGAAGCGCAATGATATCAGCATCACCAGGCTGATCAGCAGCCATCGCTGATGAATCAAATCCAAGAAGCACAGGACAAACAACAACACGAGACAAACAGTCTGCCACCGAGTTGGACTTCCCTGCCACGTGGCGAATGTCAGTGGTGAACTCTGAAATAGCAGCCAGGTGCCGCTGTTGACGAGCTGACCAGGGCTCAGCTACCTTAGACATGGCAAAAGTCAAAGGTTTATGGTCGACATATGCTGTAAAAGAACGGCCTTCCAACAAGAAACGAAAATGGCGGGTAGCCAAGAATAATGCAAGCAACTCCCGGTCAAAAACACTGTACTTGCGTTCGCAATCCCGCAACTTGCGGCTGAAAAAGGCAAGCGGCTGCCAAGCACCTGCAACCCACTGCTCCACCACAGCTCCGACAGCTATATCAGATGGATCCGTAGTCAAAGCGACAGGGGCCTCCGGATTGGGGTGGGCAAGAAGAGCCGCGTTAGCCAATGCGGACTTAGCCGCATTGAAAGCCATGAGCCGGTCAGGGGTCCAGGAGACCTCATCAGAAGCCTTCTGAGAGCGCAGGGCATCGTAAAGCGGCAGAAGAAGGTGGGCAGCACGGGGAATGAACCTATTGTAAAAGTTCACCATGCCCAAGAATTCCTGCAGCCCTTTTACTGTAACTGGACGAGGGAAATCAGACACCGCCTTCACCTTAATGGGCAATGGAACTGCACCAAGTGCTGAGATGCGGTGACCTAAAAAATCAATCACCGGCAGCCCAAACTGGCACTTAGCCGGGTTGACAATCAGGCCATGAGCATCCAAGCGACGAAAGACCTCCCTAAGATGTGACAGATGTTCGTTGGTAGAAGAGCTGGCCACCAAAATGTCATCCAGGTACACAAAAACAAAATCTAAGCCCCGCAACACTGAGTCCATTAATCTTTGGAAAGTCTGTGCTGCCCCCTTGAGGCCAAAAGGCATGCGGAGGAACTCGAAAAGTCCAAAGGGGGTAATCACCGCGGTCTTAGGGACATCTACCTCCTGCACCGGAACCTGATGATACCCGCGCACCAGATCCACTTTGGAAAAAACAGAGGCACCGGACAAACGAGCAGAGAAATCCTGAATATGCGGAATAGGATAGCGGTCAGGGGTCGTCACGTTATTCAAACGCCGAAAATCCCCGCATGGGCGCCACGACCCGTCCGTCTCTGGTACCATGTGTAAGGGCGAGGCCCACGGGCTATTAGAGCGCCTGACTATCCCCAGGCGCTCCATAGTAGCAAACTCCTCCTTAGCCACCGCTAGTTTTACCGCGTCGAGACGGCGCGCGCGCGCAAAAACAGGCGGGCCGCTAGTGGGAATGAAGTGCTCCACGCCATGTTTAGCTACAGTGGATGAAAAAGACGGGGTGGTTAAAACCGGGAACTCAGCCAGTAAGCGCTGAAAAACGTCACTTGATGCCAAAAAATGTAAGTGCGGTACCGGCCCAGAACTCCCAGTCTCACACGGGAAGGTAGCAAAAGTCACAGCATCAATAAGCCTGCGGTTAGCAACCTCGACCAACAAACCATGAGCACACAAGAAATCTGCACCAATAATGGGGACAGTCACAGCGGCGACTACAAAGTCCCACTCAAACTTGCGGCCGTGGAAACAAATAGATGTCCATTTTGTCCCAAAAGTCCCAATGGGCGAACCATTAGCTGCGCTGAGCTGCGGGCCACTGCCCCCGCCGGGCGCCACCGGACCGACGGGGTGGACTAAACTCTTCTGGGAGCCAGAATCAATCAAAAAACGAAGTCCCGTCACAGAGTCTTTAATGAAGAGCAGCTCCTCTCTATCGCCAGCGCCCACAGCTGCTACCGAGCGCCGGCCACCTCGTTTCCCGACGCATCAAACGTGCATGGCGGGATGCAGCGCTTCGCCTTGCCGCCAAATCTCCGGTGGTAGAAACAGAGGGAGCTCCCACGACGTCCTCTCGAGCTGACCGCAGATACGACCGGGATGTCCGATGGCGCAGTCAGGGGATCCACCGTCGCACTCTGCACCGAGAACCGCCTGGTAGCCAGCAGGACACGATCCGCTTCCTCCGCCAACCCCCGGTAATCACCAGCGGCCAACCGGGGGGAGTTTGCCAAAGTCCCGCGCACTTCTGGCGGAAGCTGCCGCAGGAAAATGTGCGGGAAAAGAAAACCGCCATCATCCGACCCAAGCAGGGACAGCATATTGTCCATCAAGTCCACAGCTGTGCAGTCGCCCAAGCCGGACAAGGAGAGGAGTTTTTCGGCCCTCTCCGCTGAAGACAGGCTGTATCTCCGCAGAAGAAGCTGCTTGAGGGCGGCGTATTTCCCGAGCCGAGGGGGACCGCACAGCAGCGGCATAACACGGCGAGTAGACTGCTGATCCAGGGCCGCGACGACCAAGTAGTACCTGGAGTCATCCGAATCAACACCCCGCAGATGGAAAAGCGCCTCTATATGCTGAAACCATGAGGCCGGATCACTCTGCCAGAACTCCGGGAGCTTCACGGCTGCGGCGGCGGGAACCACGGCGGGCTGCGAGCGCGGAAGTGAGGGAGACGAGGCCGAGTCCGCGGCCAAGGCCGAAGTAGAGGAGACCGATTCTTCTGCTGGTTCGGTCATGTTCAAAAATCGGGGTCACCAATGTGGCGCGAATGAAGGAGACGCACGCTGGATACTTGTGAGTCTCAAGTTTATTTCACAACGCTAAACAGAACTCAGTCACACAGCAATATATACATGTGCCCAGACCACGCCCCACCAAACCCCAAAGCCTGCTGGGTGAGAAGTACACCTCCAACATACACCACAATGGAATATATTTGAACATAATCTTATAATTTCTTTAAAATTTGTAAACACACAATACAGTTCAGTTATTGTTTTATTTCTTTTAATTGTCATTTTTATTTATTTCAGTTACCAAAAAAATTTTTTTTTCTATTTTAGTTTTAGTTTTTTTTTTTTCGTTAAGTGGAATAACTTTGGTGTTTAAAGTGTGAAAAGGGGCACATGTTACAAGTCTATACTTCTTTCAGCTCCTTTTTGTTTTATGTTAGATATTATATTTAAATGAAGACTCGCACACGGAGGTATGTTCATCAGCTTTACCGAAACTTGAGTGCGTACATTACACATTGGTGCACCTGTCTAACCGCACCGGGTAGAGCACATACATTGTAACATCTCCCCTTTTTTTTTTTTTTTTTTTAAATCGACCCCCCACATGAACATTGAAAGCAAGGGCTCATGAGGTAAACACAAAACAACAGTGCTTTACCCAATCAAACATTTTCAAGTAAATCGTCACATTGTGTTAAACAAAGTCCCGGAGGTGTGCAGGCCTCCTCACAACCCTTCCACATCTGGTGGTGGTGACGCCAGTCTGGGCCATCTGGGGATCTGGCACAGCTGGTGAGCAGGGTTGAGGTGTGTCTGTGACGTGATCACCCCCACTAGGGGCTGAGGTGGGCGGGACCCCGCTGACCGTCTCTGCTGATGGTGAGACCCCTGGTGCTGGCCTCAGGTGTCTACGGTTGCGTCTCAGCACAGTCCCTTTATCCAGCTTCACCGAATAGGACCTACTCTGGTCCTGTCGTACCACCGATGCAGATTTCCAGACAGTACGTCCGGCCACTTGTGACTGTACTCGCACCTGTTCTCCATTCTGCAGAGGCCGTAGTCCCTTAGCCCCTCTATTGTAATAGCGGGCCTGTCTGAGCTTATTTTCCTGCACAGCGTTATCAGTGTCCACAATTGCAGGTTTCAGCAGATTTTCACACATGGGCAGTAATGTCTTTGTCCTTCGGCTCATCAGTCTTTGAGCAGGACAGGCCTGGAAACCCTGTGCAGGAGTGTTTCTATGAGCCAGTATGGCTAAGTAAGGGTCCGACTTTGCCTGCAGGGCTTTCCCCATTAATCTTTTGGCCGTCTTGACGGCAGACTCTGCTTTTCCATTACTTTGGGGATATGTAGGCGATGATGTTACATGTTCAAATTCCCAAGACTGGCTGAATCTCTTAAACTCCTGTGAGCTATATTGTGGGCCATTGTCCGAAAACACCACATCAGGCACCCCATGGCGAGCGAAATGTGCCTTTAATTTGTGGATGACTGTGGTGGACTTGGTATCGGGCAGATAATCAACTTCCCAAAAATTCGAGAAATAGTCCACAGTCACCAAGTAGTCTTTATTATTAAAGGTGAAAATGTCTGTGCCCACCTTTGCCCATGGCCTCAATGGGAAGTCGTGGCTCTGTAATGGTTCCTTCTGTTGTCGTGTGTCTACTTCCCTGCACACTTGGCACTTCCCAATATATGTCTTAAGCTGTTCATGCATACCCGGCCAATACACACATTCTCTTGCTCTTCTGATGCAGTTTTCAATCCCTAAATGTGAGGCATGAATCTTTTCCATAATTTCTTGTCTTAGAGCTGTTGGGACGACAGCCCTCTCTCCCTAAAGATGACATTGTTCTGTACAGTTAGCTCATCTCGCATGGAAAAATACGGCCTCACCTCGAGCTCAACCTGTCCTTTATCCTCTGGCCATCCTTTCAGTATTCTCTGTTTCAGCACCTGGAGAGCCTGGTCCCGTTCCGTCTCACCTTGGATTTTCTGTCGTCTCTCCTCTGAAATGGGTAAGTAATTAATCATATTAACAGTTTCAATTTCAGCTTCAACAGAACCCTCAGCTGCATATTCCGGTAGGTATGCTCTGCTCAGTGTATCTGCAACAAGCATCAGCCTGCCTGGAACAAACACTACATCTATGTCATATTTCTGAAGCCTCAATAGCATTCTTTGTAGCCTCTTTGGGGCACTAAGCAAAGGCTTCTGTGTGATGGTTTCGAGTGGTTTATGGTCAGAGTGTACCACTACCTTTCTGCCATATGTGTATTGGTGAAATTTTTCCATACCAAATAGAATGGCGAGGCACTCCTTTTCTATTTGTGCATATCCTCTCTCTGTAGAGGTGAGTGCCCTACTGGCATACGCTATAGGTTGGCCTACCTGCAGAAGTGCTGCGCCCAGCCCAGTTTCGGATGAATCACATTGGAGAGTGAGTTCCTCCGTAGGATTGTAATACTTCAATACTGGTGCTGTGGCTATCATCTCTTTTATTGTCCCAAAGGCAGATTCCTGTATGTCAGTCCATTCCCAGATCACATCCTTGTGTGTCAGTTGCCTCAGGACCTCACAGCTATCCGATAGGTGTGGGCAGAATTTTGCAAGATAGTTCACCATTCCGAGCAATCTCTGTAGGCCCTTGATGTCGGTGGGTCTAGGCATTTCCTGTACGGCGCGTACCTTCTCCGGGTCAATTTTCAAGCCCTGAGATGTCAGCCTGTGACCTATGTACGGCACCTCCTTCTGCCTCAGCTTCAGTTTGTCAAAATTCAGTTTGATGTTGCATGTTCTGCATCGCTCAAGGAGTTTTTTCAGTTTCTCGTCATGGTCTCTTACTGCCATGTCCTGATCTTCTCCTTCGCCAATGATCAGGATATCGTCAGCTATAATGCGTACCCCTGGTAGCCCCTCAAGCGCCTGTGTCAGCCTGTGCTGAAACACCTCAGGAGCTGGGCTGATCCCCATTGGCATTCTCCTCCACCTGAACCTTCCGAATGGCGTCGCAAATGTTGTCATGTAGCTGGAGCGCTCTGTCAGTTTCACATGCCAGAATCCATTTTTTACATCACACACCGTGAATACCCTGGCATTTGCCAGGTCTGGCAGGACATCCTCAATAGTTGGTAGTGGAAAGTGCTGTCTTTTCAGTGCTCTGTTTAGAGGTTTGGGATCAATACAGATCCTCAGCTTTCCTGATGGTTTCCTAACCAGGACCATGTTACTGATCCAATCTGTGCTCTTTTCAACAGGTGTAATTATTTCTCTTGCCACCAGGCTTGTCAGTTCCTGCTTTAGCGGGTTCATCAGAGCCACTGGAACTCTCCGCTTTGGCAGTTTCACTGGTGCTATGTTTGGATCTACTTCGAGCTCATATGTCCCAGACAAACAGCCATCACCCTCAAACACCTGTGGGTATTGCTCCCTGATCTGCTCTTTCTCCAGTGTTTGTCCTTTGCTCTCTGCTTGTTGAACGATGTCATCAATGGCCATGATATTTTCTCTTTGTATCCTCACTAGATCCATGCCCTGCACTGCCCTGTTCCCCAGCAAAGGCACAGATGACTGATCGTCAATCACTATGAATTCAAGTTTGTACAGTTTCCTGTTTCTCGGATTTCTTATTTTAATCCTGCATTTGCCCAAAGGCTTCAGAGTGCTTTTATTGTACATGACAAGGACCTGTTGGGTCTGCTCCAATTTCGTGTCGGGATTCAGCAGATGAATTGGAAGAATATTGCAGCTCGCCCCACAGTCCAATTGAAACTTTACTGACCTATCCCCCAGCAGCATGGTCGCAAACAGTTGTCTCCCCTGCGCGTTCGCCTGTCCCTCTGCGTGAAGGCTCATGATTTCCTCATACTCCTCCTCGGTTTCTGCCACACTGTGTATTCGTTTAGTTTGTGTATCTGACGTTTTGCATTTGGAAGCAAAGTGGTTGTTTTTCTTGCATTTGCTGCAGACTTTCCCATAAGCAGGACAGCTCTCTTTTTCCACTCATGTTGTTTACCACAGTACCTGCAGTTCTTAATTATTCTCGGCCTCGCCCCTGCGCTTCAGTCATTTTTTTAACTGCATGCACCTCTTCGCCTACTTGTCCCTCGATTGTTTTCACATTTTCCTTCGATAGATCCGCTGCTCTGCATATTTCGATGCTTCTTTCCAACGTCAGATCTGCCTCGCGCAGCAAGCGCTCTCTCACATGCGAATCGTGGATTCCGCACACAATTTTATCTCTTATCAATGAGTCTTTTGCGGTCCCAAAGTTGCAAGTGTCCGCAAGTACTCTTAAGTCAGTAACGTACTTGTCAATCGTTTCATTAGCGTTCTGGTTTCTGGAGAAAAACCTGTACCTCTCAACAGTTTCATTTGGTTTAGGATTACAGTGTTTGTCGAACAACGCTATCAACTTGGCTAAAGTTTCCTCCCTTTGCTCTTCCGGTGTGAGTGTAGTCCACAAGGTTTTCCCCAGTTCCCTGCCGGTTTCTCCAATCAAGTATTTGAACACTTTTACCTTTGTCTTGTCGTCTGACTCCGCTAAAGTTATGTCCACATACAATGAAAACTCATCTTTCCACGTCTTCCATGTTTTCGCCAGGCAGGTGGAATGCCAATCCAAAGTGGCGGGAGGTTTCAGACCGAATGCATCCATTGCCTTTTTACGTTCGTTTACGCTCTCCTCCGCTTCTTCTTTCACCTCACCTTCGTCATTCGACATCTGTTAGCGTCTATGAGTTCGCTAACACCGCTGCCACCATGTTTTATGTTAGATATTATATTTAAATGAAGACTCGCACACGGAGGTATGTTCATCAGCTTTACCGAAACTTGAGTGCCTACATTACACATTGGTGCACCTGTCTAACCGCACCGGGTAGAACACATACATTGTAACACTTTTCATTCACATTGATGTACGAAATGTAATTATTTTATATTCAGCTTTCATGAATGAAGCAAATAAAAAAATCAAATTCATAAAATAATTCGCATTAACAGTTTTTCAGTTAGTCGCTCTGACCTTTGTGATGAAAACAGGACCATGAACGCTCGTACTGATCACAAGCTCCAGGAAAAAAGTGTTTAAATCTTTTTTGAATAAATATTTTTTTTTTGGCTGTGTTTGCTATTGTGTGCATTGTCACCATGACAACTGTGTGACATTCCGCCAATAGAGATACATGTAGAACACCCCCTGTATCAGTATAAAGTCTGCCCACGCTCTGTGAGACTCGTCTGGTGGAGGGTCTAATCGACAACTGCCACTTTATCTTCAATGAGATTATTGTTTTGCCTGAAATGTTACACAGTATGGCATTAAATTTGAATATGATTTATCGACAATTTCATTTAGTTTTAGTTTTGTAAACACACAATACATTTTTTAAATTTAATTGTCCTAGTTTCATTTAGTCCCGGTTTAGTCCTAGTTTAGTCCTGCAGGGATGAAAGTGGCCAATCATGAAAAAAGCGGAAAGTCCCCCCCCCCCCTGTAAAATTTTAAATTTCTGAAATTTGGATTTCTATATGCTATATGTTAGCAATAAAGTAAAACTGTGCATAAAAGTACAAAAAAACACATTTTATTAACAGGTAGGCCTACTAGTAGTATATATATATATACAGTATATTGGATTTGTTTTTGCTTTGCACTTCGTCTAATCAGAGCGCATTGAGGAGGAGCTTATGCGCGCTAAAAGGCGCAGGTGAAAAAGCGAGGAGCGACGTGTTAAGTGAGGCACGGGCAGGTAGGATGAGGTACTGTATAGGATGTTTTATAAAGTTTAACCTGTGTACACATAATGGTACACACTGTTGCGAAAGAGCTGCGCTCACTCGCTCGGTCCGCGGCTCCAGACATGGGCTCGCGCCCGTGTTTAATACGAAGTTTAATACGAGATACACGTACTTTTGTTCTGAATACGGGACGATTCTGTTTTTCAAGGGACAGTTGGCGACCCTAAACACAACTATACATACAGTATATATACACCCAAAATCTTTCTCAAAGAATTTGCACAGATGTAAAAAAAAAAAAAAAATTACCCCGCAGCTGGAAAAAAAGCGGAGATCCGCTAAAAAACGGAACTCTTTCATCCCTGGTCCTGGTCTAGTCCTGGTTTAGTCCTAGTTTAGTCCTTATTTAAAACTGATTTAGTCCTTATTTAGTCCTTGTTTAAAACTGATTTAGTCCTTATTTAGTCCTTGTTTAGTCCTGGTTTAGTCCTAGTTTAGTCCTGGTTTAGTCCTAGTTTAGTCCTGGTTTAGTCCTACTTTAGTCCTTATTTAAAACTGATTTAGTCCTTATTTAGTCCTTGTTTAGTCCTGGTTTAGTCCTAGTTTAGTCCTGGTCTAGTCCTGGTTTAGTCCTAGTTTAGTCCTTATTTAAAACTGATTTAGTCCTTATTTAGTCCTTGTTTAAAACTGATTTAGTCCTTATTTAGTCCTTGTTTAGTCCTGGTTTAGTCCTAGTTTAGTCCTGGTTTAGTCCTAGTTTAGTCCTTATTTAAAACTGATTTAGTCCTTGTTTAGTCCTGGTTTAGTCCTAGTTTAGTCCTAGTTTAGTCCTGGTTTAGTCCTTATTTAAAACTGATTTAGTCCTTGTTTAGTCCTAGTTTAGTCCTTGTTTAAAATTGATTTAGTCCTTGTTTAGTCCTTGTTTAGTCCTTGTTTAAAATTGATTTAGTCCTTGTTTAGTCCTGGTTTAGTCATTGTTTAGTCCTAGTTTAGTCCTGGAGATTTCCAAAAACCCTGAGAAAATGTGAACTCTGCCTTAATGTCAACGTTTTATTTAACTAAAAAGCGTGGAGATCTAAATCCGTTGGTGAATATTTTTTAGGACCAACGTGAACTCTGAACTGTCACTGCAAAGTGTTCTTCAGCGTTTCGCTTAAAATAAAAGACAGACAACAACGTGAAATGTTAATAACTTTAATAATGAAAGAACGGTGTTATAAATAAATAAATGGCAAAAAAAAGTTATAACAAAAAATTCACCTCCATCTTAAATCTCAACTACTTAAAATGACCAGCATTTTTCAGCAGTGGTTTAGGTAACTTTTTTTTTTTTTTTTTTTAATCTGAAACCAGTTTATTTGTAGTGCACTTTCTCTTCATTACAGATTTAGAAATGCACACGAAAAATGTCCAAACTTTTGTGGATAATTATTTTTTTGGAATATCGTTTGCCGCCTTATAAACTAACGCTAACACTGTAATTTACATCAGAAATAAAATCTAAAATACAGAAAAACATGTAAATATAAAAAGGGAGAATTGAACAAAACATTAAACAGTTACATTGTACAAGTTCTTGTATAACTTCTGTATTTCAGGAATTAAATATACATGTTATTCGCATTCGAAAATAAAGCACATGTCCAATACTGTGACACTAACCTCGTTTAACATTAGCTACTGAAACAACACAACATTAACATGTCAGTAAACAAGTTTCTACAAGGAACTTAAAGGAAAAGTAACGTTATTTTACAATCTGAGCATTCTTTCGGTAATAAAACAAGTCGTTTGACTCACCCATATCACGTTCATGTCATTTGGAGCCGTTTGAAGAAAGTTATGTTGTAGCGTATCCGTTAGCATGAGTATTCGGGGCATTACTTTGCGGTCTCCAAATAACACAAACTTTAGCACTTTTCAAATCATAGAAGCCCGATGTCTTAATGTAAGATTTCGCTTGAAGCAAAAGTGGCCTGTAATCCGAGATTTAGCCATAGTTTTCAGCTTTGCGTTTCATGTTTGGGTCCCGGGAGCTGAGAGCACAGTCCGCGCATGCGCACTGGCGTCCTCATCTACTCGAAACTATGGCTAAATCTCGGATTACAGGCCACTTTTGCTTCAAGCGAAATCTTACATTAAGACATCGGGCTTCTATGATTTGAAAAGTGCTAAAGTTTGTGTTATTTGGAGACCGCAAAGTAATGCCCCGAATACTCATGCTAACGGATACACTACAACATAACTTTCTTCAAACAGCTCCAAATGACACGAACGTGATATGGGTGAGTCAAACTACTTGTTTTATTACCGAAAGAAGGCTCAGATTGTAAAATGACGTTACTTTTCCTTTAAATATGTCAAGAGGATTCTCAGAAGTTTGTAATATCCTAGAGTTTAAAGTGCTCATTTTTATTCTTCAATTTTTCACAGCTAAATAAATATAATATTAGAACAATATAAAAAAGTGAACATTGCATTTGAAAAACTTCTTAAACATTCTTCTCCAGAGGTATTGATGCATTTGACTAAACAGAAATATGATGACTTCAAATCGAGGAACATATAAAATTGTAAAAGTATATGGCAAAAGGAGAAATTCAATTTGTCAAAAGTTGGACAAAAGTTTCATCCAAGCTGCTTCAGTTCAGAGCTGCGAAACGGATTCGACCAAATAAACTTTTCCTCTAAAAAAAGAGGCGTGAAGAGTCCCTCAGTCGTCCAGGTAGAATCCATGATAAAAGAAGAAATTCAATTTGTCAACTGGACAAATTCAATTTGTCCAGTTGACAAATTGAATTTCTTCTTTTATCATTTTTCTCTAAAAGTTGAATTTCTCGTTTTGCCTTTGGTTCTACCTGGACGACTCAAGGATTCTCCACTTACAAAAGTATAAAATGTTTCTAAGCAGAAGCCAGACTCCAGTCCAGTGTCCCCTGTACGACTTTGTCCGTCTGCAACAAAAGAGTTCTGATCGTGGGAAAATCTTGAGCCGTGAAATCAAAATCAAATCAAAAGTTCAAAATTAGAAAGGTGAGATTTGTGATACGAGTCAGCAGAAGAATCCAGAACATCTTCATCTCTGCCCTTTTCAGTTTCATGTACTCACTTTTAGAAAACGCACAAACTAACAAATATTCACGCTTTGGTCTTTTTCACGGCTGACCGAGTTTATGGTTTAAACGTGTAGTTGGCAACAATTAAATTGGAATTAAATCGTGCAGTGGACAGACCTGTCACTATCTTACAGAAGTCGACAGAGGCCATATTCATAAGCAATATCTTTTCTTCCTTGTTTTCCCGAGATAACGAGAGAATTAATTCGAGATCTCGAGAAAACAACTAAAACATCTACCTCCACGTTGTGACAGTCTGACTTCGGGGCTTTTTCTCATTCTGAACAGACGCGTTTTTGGTCATTAGAATGTCTGGGAATAATAATCCAAGTATTTATCGTGGAGATCTTGTTGTTATACTATCAGATTTTACCTCCAGACAGTTTAAGCAACTTTTTATGGCTAATTATTGGTACATTCTGCTTTTTGTTTTCCTTCTTATTCCTCTGAAGCAATAAGAAGGTCCAAATGTCATCCACCTTGTCCTGTGTTCTTCGTGTCTTCTGTGGGATGAACGGAGATCAGCTTCTCAGAGACTTGCCTCTGGTCTGTGTTTTCAAGCGGATTTTCGACGTCTGGTCGTTTGCAGAATCTTTCTCTTATAATGACAAAAACAACAACACTGTCGGTAAAAAAAACGAGCACAAGTGGGATGATGATGATTGCCAGATGAGATCTGAGGGGCAGAAGATTGTTCAGTTTGGGTTCTGTATTTTCAGTCTCGTTTGGAAACACTTCTTCAGCTGGAAGGACGATGAGAGTGACGAGAGTGGCGGGAGTGGCGAGCGGCTCCTTGAGCAGGTTTGGGATGAGGCACTTGTACGTTCCGTTGTCGGACAGTGCGACTCTTCGGATTTGGAGCGACGCGTTCCCGTCGGCGAAGTGCTCAGGGAAAAGCTGCGTCCGGTTTACAAACTCTCGGATTTTCATATCAGTGTCGTGGCGCTGATCTGTGTAGACGTGCACGAATGACTGCCGCCCGGAGGGATCTTGCTTGATTTCCGTGCGGGACCACTCCACCGTCAGCAGGCGGAGGTTGCGGGGCGGGTCGCAGCGGCACGGGAGGATGACCTCATCGCCCTCCGACGCCAACACGGGCAGCGACGCACCGATCACACGAGTCTGGGCTGAAACAGAAAAGACGACAAGAGGAATGAGGACGGAAATGAAAGAACTGATACTTTGCAGAATGGGGGGGTGTTCTACATGTGTCTCTATGGTGGAATATTTAGAAGTTGCCATGGTGACACAAACCCAAAATGGATTTAAAGAGCACATTTGAATTTCCCTGTGATCAGTCCGAGCACAAATCAGCTCACCCGTTTCCGGTAATTTAATCTAATTTAGTTCTTTCGCGTTTTCATTTATTTCGTCTCCTCAAAGTAAACGAAAACCTGGTGAGATTATGTTAAAACAAAGCTCCTTTTAAAGTCTAAGTCTGCGTCCCATTCCTCTGTCTTACCCGTTCGTCTTACCCCTATCCCTTGGTTTTGCCCGTTCATGTGAGGGCAAGGAGGTGTCCCGATTTTAATTTTGATCAAGGGCTCGGGCCACGACCTCGGGCTACATACCCCTTGAAACGAAGTAAACTCTCGACCAGACTTGGAACGAAGGGGTACGCCTACAAGCTCAGGCAGGTTTTGGGATCAGGACAACGAGGACTAAACCGGAATTAACTATAACTGAACCAGGATTTAACTGGAGAAACTTTGCCTAAACCAGAAATAAACCAGACCTAAATCAGATCAAAACCAGGACTAAACCAGACCAAAACCAGAACAAAATGAGGACTAAACCAGGACTAAACCAGGACTTTTGGGATCAGGATGGCAGCGTCACATGGACCAGCCGAGGAGTCTCATAAATGTATTTTCAGCAGTTGTAATTATCGATTAACTGTTTAGCAGGTTTACAATTATGACGCTTATGTTCTGCGTTACTTTTAGTGAACTGTTGTCGCGGCGTCTGTTTAGCCGACGTTATCGTTTTCATCGAACTTTCGTGTATAAACGAGCTCGTTTTTTGTCGAGCTGAGGTACCCGATAATCCTCGATGTTTGTTTACGTTTGTTTGTCGTCAGTCGTTGTCGCCTCTGTAGACGTAGCAGCTCAGGTAAAGGCGAGGGACGATGACGCAAACGGTAATCGAGTGGCGTCCCATTTCTTAGGGGAACATTCGTACCCCGAGCCCTCTCAGCTCGGTATCGAGGGGCAAGACGATGACGTAGATAAAGGAGAAGGGGTAAGACAGAGGAATGGGACGTAGCCTATATCTCCCGGCTGGCCTGGGAATGCCTCAGGGTCCTCCCCAGAGGAGCTGGAGGAATTCCGGGAGTTCCTGTTTAGCCTGTTGCCCCCAGGACTCCACCCCAGATAAGACGATACTAGGGATGTCAACAATTAATCGATTAACGGTTAATTGTCGATTAAGACGTTGGTCGATCAAAATGCATTAATTGTAATTAACCGCTAACCGCGGACATGCGCACCCGCGTGGTCATGAAACAAGGCAACCGCGCTGCGCCAAGATCGACTCACAGCCGACCGCAGGCGCCAACGGCACTGCTTAGCAGCCCCGGCTGTACGCGCGAGGCGAGATCTAACCCGGAATGTGTGCCGCTGCTGCCGGTTTCGCCGCAGAGCCCCCCGAGCCCCGAGCCCCGAGCCCCGAGCCCCGAGCCCCGCGCGGCTGGCCTGCGGCTCGGAGCGAGGGGCGCGGCGAAACCAGCACGCGCCCCAGTGGTTTAATCCTGGTCTAGTCCAGGTCTAGACCCGGTCGAGTCCCGGTCCAGTCCAGGTCCAGTCCAGGTCCAGACCTGGTTCAGACCTGGTCCAGTCCACGTTCAGTCCTGGTCTAGTCTCTTAGCCAATCAGGACAGAACACAATGTTACTCTATAAAAAAAAAATTACACTATAAAAAAAAAAAATTGGATAGAGCGAGGGATTACTGTATTTCGTTATTCAGCATCAATACATCTGTCTGCTTTTTACTAAGGAATAATTAATTGAGGAATATACAATATAATAATACTATGATATATTTATGACTCAGTGTTATGTTACTATAGCTTATATTCTTAAAGACCCTATTGAAACACTCAAATTCAGGTGAAAAACGCCGCTTATCAGTTAATCGTTAATCGACCGATAAGGTCAATCAACTATCAGTTAATGAATTAACCGATAATTTGCATCCCTAGACGATACTGATAACTCATACTGATACTGATACTGAACTACAGCAGATACTATGGGTGACCTCAACTGTAAAGAATTATGTGGTGATTTGTCGACCACACACTGATGAGTCATACTCTGAGACAGTATTGATTATACTGTATTACACTGTACTTTTTCATGAAATAGCCAAAAGGTAAATTCAGATCCACAAATGTTGAACCTGATCATTTCTAGATTCATTTCAAGAACTGTCACTACGACAACAAAACTCTGGGTTAAAAAGATCTCTAGCTGCCCCCGGCTGTTTTAAATATTATTGGCTTATAGACGGTTGTGATGTCATCTGGAAAATCGGTCACATTTACAATTCAAAACCAATATCTGAATGGCAAATGAAGTCCAACAAAGGTTCCCTTTATATTCAGGGGGCTTCGTTTTGAAGACTTGGGTATCTGAAACAAGTTTGGAGTTATTCTGAGAGTATTTTCGGTTTACCGCGTTCACATGCATCATAGTTTTGACCCGTACAGTGTAATTAAACATGGAAATTTAAAAAAACTTGTCACGCAGACAAAACATTTTATCTTTTTGTTTTGTCGTTGTTTTCCCATCATTGTACTGCGACAAAAATATAAATCACTGCTTAAACAAGTCTCTCTCAAATAACATTACAGCCACAAACAAACAAGTCTCACTCATTTAAGATTAAACATTAAAACCGATGGATTTCAGACCGTGTACGCACCCTTTCCCTTTCAAAGAGATTGATTGTTTTGTTTTAAATTGTTAATTGCTCTAATTTTTCATCACTCTGAAATCCAAACAAACACCACCTTGAGTCAAGCTTTTGTGAAAATAATGGGGTAAAAAAAAGAGAAGGAGGAAAAAGGATGTGGGACAGTCCCTAAAGAGGCATGGGGGGAAAAAATATCACATGTTTAAGGAAATCATTTGAATCTTTATCATAAGACAATCCTGTGATGTGGGAAACTCGTGAGTTTCCACGTGTTTCCTTGAGAACACGTGGTAACCCTTACGTTTTTATAATAAATGTAATCATTTAACTCACTTTTAAGCTATAAAAATACACAAAAACTCTACTAACGTCGCCAATAAACGTTAAAAACACTGGGTTCTGTCATGTGAAGATAAGAATGTGAACGTTAACGTACAAGATACTGTATTTTACATTTGACTACTACTTTTCTATTTAAATCTGATTTGTACATATGTATTTATTATCATTATTTTTATGTATATAATTATGTCTCATCTGACAGGACTAAACAAGGACTAAACTAGGACTAAAGAAGGACTAAACTAGGACTAAACTAGTCTGTTATATATTATATTTGATGAGTGAGCTACCGTACCCAAAACAACTTCCCTTGTGGATCAATAAAGTTTGTCTAAGTCCAAGTCTAAAATCTAGATAGATAGTAGGCAGCTTTGATTAAGATTAATTAATCTTTGGCAGGTCGTTTTAACATTTACACGCCAAGTTTAAATGCTAAGCTAAGCTATGCTATGCTATGCTATGCTAATGTTTAATGCATTATCGATATCAACAACGTCTTTCTTAGGCGTAATGTAATTTCGGACACTTTTGGATAATTGTCATTTGAGAAATCCGTAACGTAATTTCACTAGACGAAGCGACAGTTAGAAAAATCTTATATGAAGATTATTATTATTATATGAAGTTTGATCCGGTAAAATGAATAAAGTTGAAACTTTTTCCGCTCTTACCTTGGACCGAAGGGCTCAGACACGCGGACACGACCCACGAACACAGAACGAATGAAGAGAAAGACGTGCGCATGTTCCTCTCAGCCGGGACTGTGGCAACTGTTACGCACTGACGCACTGACGACTTATATGACGTTACGACGCAAAAATTCCAAGACGTCATTTGGGGCGGGGCTTCTTCCATAGCAACAAAACAAAACCATGCTTTTATAATACGCTAAAATAAAAAGTGTGGGGGAAAAACAAAAACAAACAAAACAAAAAAATAAAATAAAATAAATAAATAAATAGATAAATTGTAGTTAGCTCTTCGCTTCAGACAGTTTTAAAGGGAAACATCCAGCAGCGAACTTAGCGATTGCGTATTGTGTTGATACGAATCGACAGATATTAGCTGTAATAGCCTGTTAACCTTTAGCGAAAGTGTACGGCAGATGCGTTCCACCGTAAGGGGAAGTTTACAAGTGAACAGGCTAATATGCGCGCAGTGATACGAATCGGGAGAGGCAATCTACACTGCTGGATGTTTCTTGGACAACTGTTTGGGACGCAAATATATCACCTTTCGGACAAATGTTTTGTTTTGAGAAAAAAAACTAGCTTTATTTCATGTTCCAGGGAAGTTACCGGACCTACTTACGTGGGCTTGAGAAAGCGAGCTGAACCGGGATCAAAGATCAAAGATCAAAGATCAAAGTCAGCTTTATTGTCAATTCTGCCATATGTGTTCAACATACAATGAATCGAAATTACGTTTCTCTCTGGCCAAGTAGTGCAAAAAAAGACAGTGTACAAAATACAATATAAAGACAAAACACAACAAAAACTATCTAAGACAGAGATCTAAAGTTAAACTAAAGTCTAAGATCTAAAATCTTAAAGCAGTGCAACAGAAAGAACTGACTGATTTTTAAAGCTAAACGAGTCCCTCTCAAGTCTTCATTTTCACAGACTACTGAAAATGTCTTAAATCTTTATACCCTTTTAGTATTTTTGTCAGACGATCTTAAAACATTTGTGTGCGTTGTGTCAAGGACAGCGTCTCTCGGGGCGATCTCGTGAACGCTCTGATTTTGGGAAGTTGGACGACATCGTAGAGTTTCCAAATTCAGGGTGTGTTTTCCCCGGAGAGTTCCATTGTTTCATAATCGTCAGGTGTATTGTGTCTATTTTTTTGGATAATCCCTTAAATAGACTACACCTTTGTTTATTTATTTATAGTTTTCTTTTGTCTAAAAATTACAGGTCGGCTTCGTATAACAGAGAAAATCAAATAAACGGTCGGGTTTGTGCTGTTGTGGCTCATCTCAAACAAATCCAATGAGACGTGAAGGTTCTTTTGTCAGATTTATACAACATTCTAGTCTATAAAAGCCACTGCCGCTCTGTTTTATATCTATGACGTGCGTCCATTGATTTATTCATTACCCTTTGAGGTTGTGGAAAAACCGTCCATTATTGAATGACGTTGACTGAAGCCAGATATAGCCTACAGTAAACACAGGCTCTGAAAAAAATGAAGCGGAGCGGCAGCGATGAAAGATAAAGTGGGTTTATACAATTTAAGATTATTGTGTCTGACCCCTCCTCAGCCCACTGTCAGCCTGGTGTTGTTGTTTTATTTTGCTCGAACAAATAAAATGAACAAATTTATTCAGTGTAAGTGTAAAGTGTGACGCCCAGAGTGAGAGGGCACTAAAACAGTGATTGTCTGTGGCCCCCGGGAGCCGGACTGAAGCTTTAATGGTAAAAATTTGCGGCCCATCCATCCATTTTCCTCCACTTAATCAAAAGGACAATGTTTATCAATTGGCTAACACGTATTTATAAAAACACTCTGCCCTTCTTCATAGTTGTCCGCCTTAGCTGTCACAAAATGTAATGTTTTCCAAACAAAAAGATACCTTGTGTAAACTATTGCACTGTTATGTCTTTGTCTAGTGTTATTGATTGTATTGATTCCTATTCAGTTTATGTTCCCTTATCACTGAAGAGAGAGGGGGACGTTAGCGCCCGTCCATGGACCCGTCCATTTCCAAGTCTTTTCGTTGTTTACAATGACAAATAAAGCTTCCATTCCATTAATCCGTGTCTGGGTCGTGGGGGCAGCAGTCCAAACAGATCTTCAGCCTGGATCCTCCTGCAGGTGGTGGGTCCATCGCTCCTTCGGGCAACAGGCCTAGATGCACTTCTGTCACCAGTGTACCAGACACTAGGGGGAGGGGGTTAAATGTCTTGCTCAAGGACACAACAGTAGCATTCATCTGTGGGAGCTGGAATCGTACCACCAACCTGTGGGTCACTGGACAAACACTCTACCGACTGAGCTACCGCCATCCTTTTTGAAAACTGCATTTTGCTGAGATAAAATTTTGTTCAGGAAAACTTTAGGCTTAGTTTAGGATTTTGTGTGAATTATTTTGCCGTTGTTTTCAATATCGAAATGTTCCACAGCGATTAAACTGTGACCTACAGGCCCAGACGCCGACTTAGCTGGTTAAGCTCAACTGGTAAGTCTCTGACCCCCCCCGGAATTCCCAGTGTCTCCCATCCAAGTACTAACCAGGCCCTGGAGCTTCAGGCTTTGACAGGCAGGTATGGCCACAAATTTCTCCCGTGTGTCACTGTGTGTCATTGTGTGTGAGACCAAAGGCTTAATCTAATCTAATCTAATCTACCGGCGGCACGGTGGCTGAGTGGTTAGTGCTCATGCTTCACAGCTAGAAGGTTCTGGGTTCGATCCCCGGGTCGATTGGGCCTTTCTCTGTGGAGTTTGCATGTTCTCCCCATGTCGGGGTGTGTTTCCTCCGGGCATTCCGGTTTCCCAACCCAAAAACATGCACCATAGGTACTCCAGTTTAGGTCCTGACCAAACCGAAGCAAGAAGATCATGGAGATGGTCCCCAGGCGCAGTCATGTGCTGCCCACTGCTCCTAATAACAGGATGGGTTAAATGCAGAGAAGAATTTCTCCAGTGTGAGATCAGTAAAGTTGCTTTCATCTAATCTAGCTATTGAATTTCATTTACACAGTGAAAAAGTGTGTACTTCATTATTTTTCCTTCAGTCATGGTTGTTTAATGATGATTATACAATAAATATATGATGATTAAGTGATGATTCAGCAGATGTGGGGTTTTTTTTGTTTTTTGTGTGACACTGACACAACCTGACACCGCTACATGATGTAATGTTCTGGACTGTTCTCAGATCAGATCTAAAATGATTCTTCCTCTTCATATTAAATGTATTTATTTTGTACAGAGCAGTGATATAAAACACAAGATTATAAATGTACACTGAGACATAAGAGAGAAGAAAGAGAAGGAAAAAACAAACAAAAATAATAAATAAAATGACCTGGGGATTATGATTTGTTCTCTTCAAACACAAACAGGTTTTTAAATACTCTGTGCTTTGGGCTCTGGGTGGAGAGTTTGTAGAATCGTGTTTCATCTTTGGTTTTGTGAAGATAGAGTTTGGACAAAATAATAAAATGTTTTTCAGCTGTATGTGAAGTTTCCAGAAGGTGGTGCTGCAGAGGCACTCGGGGAACAGGAGGGATTTTCTGAGTAAAAAAAGAACAGAAAGTGTGATCAGAGTTTCAGGAACTTGTGTTTTTTCTGGAAAAGTTTTCTTGTGTCGGACTTAGAACAAACGAGTGCTCGCTTTAAGGTCTGTTCAAAAGCTGCAGGATACAAATGTATCCTAGCGCCGAAAGCAGAGGCAGCAGAGTGGGAGAGGCACATATCGTAAAAGACATGGTGCCCATATATACTGTGGAAACGCCCGGATTCATTAACATGGTGGAAGTTTTGGACCTGAAGTATGTGTTACCAAGACGCAAATATTTTTCTTGTGTTGCCACAGCTGTATACAGACTGTACAAGCTAACATACATGAACACAGACAGTGGCTCCCTCTTTTCTGCATCACTCGAGGAAAAACTAAAACTAAAACACAACACTACCCACTCCAGTCCATCTTTCCCACAATTAGGGAATAATTTAGCTCCATAAAATGCTTCTTTATAAAAGAAAGATATTTATATAACTGTGATATATATTTTTTTAAAACAATAACAGCTTAATTGATGCAGGTGCAATGTATTTGGTTTATAAAAGAACGTTGCATTATTTTGAGCCATTTGTCTGTCATCTGTTATTTGTTTTTGAGTAGGGCAGAGAAAAATCAATTAAAATCAGGAATCTGATTTTTTTTTTTTTTTAATCTGAGATTTTATTTTTAGGCCATATCGCCCAGCTCTACATTGGTGTACAGCAGTGTTTCCGAACCTTTTTTTGTCTTGTGTACCCCCTGAGCCTTTTTGTCACACCGCGAGTACCCCCTCACTCATACGTGTTGATAATTCTCCAAAAGTAGAACGTGACACAACAGATTATTAAAGGAAGATCATTTTATTTCATCTCCTTAATTTGAAAATTTAATTCTCAGGCATTTTCTCTTTTCTTTAACCCCTTACAGTGGAGGGCCTTTTTTGAGCAATTGTCCCTAAAAAGACCTCTCCAAATTAAAATCATACCTGTTATTGAAGTATATGGATTATATACAAATGTTTGGTCTCTGTGTAAAGGGAACATTCTCTAGTTTTACCCTCAGCATTTACATTCACTCCAAATGTGATTGGAAAAAAGTTACACACCTTGGAACACCAAATAAAGTGTTTTTTTTTATCCTCGCCTAATTTTTTTGTAAATATAAAAGGTGTCTATAGCTGCTGTTCATAGCTGAGGCTGAGCCCATCCGTTCTTTGTTGCTCCGGTCGTGGTAGGACTCCTTATCTGCAGAAGAAATGCAGTACATGCTTTATTTTTTTCACTATACATAATTATTTTCTGATCAGTTGGGCTTTATTGGTACACAGTGACACTAGTAAGAAAAACACAAAAATATAACAGGAAATAAGCTCAAAATATGCTTTCTAAAATGTTATTTTCAAAGATCAAAGATCAAAGTCAGCTTTATTGTCAATTCTCCCATATGTGTTCAACATACAGTGAATCGAAATTTTGTTTCTCTCTGGCCAAGTAGTGCAAAAACACTGTACAAAATACAATAAAGACAAAACAAAAACTATCTAAGACAAAAATCTAAATCTAAAAACTAAAATCTATTCTTATTTATTTTCTTATTTATTTTATCTAAACACCCAATAAATAATAGTAGGTCTATTTTACAAAAAGTGATCTAAATGCAGAAAAAAAATCTAATGTTTATTGTTTTCTTTTTATTCAAATACTACATCAAATACATAATAAAAATATAGCTGCAAGCAGCAATGTGGGGGCCAAGCACCGTTTGACAGGGTCTAACAAGGTCTGACAGGATCTAACAGAGTCTGACAGGGTCTGACAGGGTCAGGGTCTAACCCTGTCAGAACAGACACATCAAAGACAGATCAAAGGTTGCTAGGTGCGTTGCTAGGCAATTGACAAATTTCTGCAACTTTGACCTGCTGGTGCCACTAGATGGTTGGGGCTGGGGACCTTTAAATTGCTGTGGGTAATGAGGAGACTGGCTGGAATGTGCATGCCAAATTTCACAACTTTTTACCAGACGGTTCTAGGGGCTGCCATAGACTCCCAATGAAGAAAGAATAAAGTATAATAATAATCCTGAGACCAGAACATCAAAGGAAAGATCAAAGGGTTACTAGGCAACTTGCTAGGCAACTTGCTAGGCAACTTGCTAGGCAACGCAAAGCAATTCCTATAGGGTGCCTAAGCACCTTCGGTGCTTGGCCCCCTAATGATACTTACACATCCAGAAGGACATCCTTCATAAACAACGCCTCCTCCACACAGTCCATATGTTTCCTCATTCTCTACCTCCGACTCCTCCAGATCTGAAATCGCGTCTTGTGCATATTTCTGCAGCCTCCAAACTTAAATATTTTCTCTTTCCAGTCCTTTTAGCCATATTTTCAATCAAAGAAACTCTCCAAATCAACAGCCAAGGCGCAGGACGCATGACGCACCGTTTACGCACAGTTTACGCACGGACCGCAGCTTCGCTTTACGCAGCTGCTTCACGTGGAACTTATTGTGAAAGGCCTAGCAAACTATATGTCTCCCTGTTCAGCTCCTCATTGGCTGTTCGCCTGAACTGTCAATCATCCTGTGTAACCTAACTTGTTGACTCAGCAAGGGCGGAACTCTTAGTTGATATTTAGCGGAGCGTCACAGTTGATTGGACTTTTATAGCTGTAGAGCAGCCAAGACCTCTCCTTTATGGCCAATCTAACTGTCAATCTGAAGTTTACCCTTGTGTTTAGCAGCTGTAGCGCGGATTTAGTGAGGAAAGATATATTTTGCTTGATTTAGGCTAAAGAAGTGGAAAAAAAACACCGGCACTTATGTAAGTTGGGAAGACTTTCGCTGTCGTAATGGATCTAACACGTGTTTTGGACTAAATTGTTTTACTGGATTTTATTTGCTGGATCCTTACGGACAGATTGACACCAAGCTTATGGTGAAATGCAGATGTCTGACCTGTCCAGAAACTTCAAAGGTAAGCAAAGTAACAAACCTCGTTTTGTGCTTTTCCGTATAAAAGCCCCATGTGCTCGGGGAGTGAATGTTGTGCCGGGAAATGAATTGCATAGACAAAAAGATGAGACTGTAAGGTTTCATTTGATGTGTAGATTGTCATGGTACACGATCGGAAATGTGTGTTTTCATGCGAAAAGAAAAAAAAAAGAGTAAGCGGGACCGTGCACGGGCCGTCCGCAGCGTAAGAGGTTCTCAAATTTACTCAAATTAGAATTTAAAAATTCAAAAAAATCGCCCCCTGCGCCTGGCAGCGACACTGCCGAGTACCCCCTGCAGTGTGCTCGCGTACCCCTAGGGGTACTTGTACCCCTGGTTGGGAAACACTGGTGTACAGCATGAATAAAAACAGTGAGCTGACACATCCCTGGGGAGAGCCCCAGTACTAACCTAAACCTAAACCTAAACCTAAACACCAGGAAAGTTCAGTAGTGCAACTTTAAAGGAGCATGAGGCAAAATCGACTTTTTGGAGCTTTCCACCATTTAATAAAGTTATAAAATTATAATGTTACAAAGTTGTAAAATTATAAAGTTATAAAGTTATAATGTTGTTTCCACAAAAACACAAGCCTACGTCCCCCATGCTCCACAATTCTCCATAAATACACAAAAACATGAGACAAAACACAGAACTGGACAAACCTGATGAGATGTTTGAGTTTCAGGAGTTTGATTCGCAGATTGTGGATGCTGATTGTGTTTGTGATGCGCTCTGAAGGGGAAGTGACTCTGCACAGAGAGGAAGAACTCAGAGTGTCAAATACTAATACTGGAAATAATTACATTTTATGTTGTTTCTGAAGAATATCGCATTTTGAAAATGTAGGGTTCTCATCTCCGTTGTCTTCCATGTTTATAAAGTAAATGTTTTCTTCGTCCATTAGTTAGTATTCATGATGCATCACTCAGGTTTACTATTTTTGAGTTGAAATCTCATTTATTTTGTTCTTTTTCACATAGCAGCGGCAGGTACACATGTGAACAGGACCACGCTTACTTAACATCTAAATTTCTACCCAGAATGCATGCACGCATTTCCTCCCGAGTCCACAGGGGTCAAAATAAGAGTCCTTGATATGAAATTAACACATATCACACAAAAGTAAAGACATTGCTTATTAAACACATGGGCTGAAATAAAGAATAATAATAATGACAAATTATATTTACATATGAGAACACAACCTAACACCCCCACTTGTTCTCATCTTCACAAGACCATATATGACCATTGTAGTCCTAGTGCATCTAATTTCCAAATAGGAAATTTTTAAACTGGAGAATTCGAACTTTTGTTACAGATTTTGTAAGTATGTCCGCAACCATGTTTTCTGTGGGACAGTAACTAATAGTTATTCTTCCTGCCTGAAGAACATCCCGAATAAAGTGGTATTTCACATCAATGTGCTTACACCTTGACCTATGCACTGGATTTTTACTTAGTGCGATTGCTCATTGATTGTCACCATAGATTGTTGTACAACTGTAAACATTTGAATCCAAGTCATTCATTAGCTGCATCAGGTACAAGCTTTCCTGAGTTGTGTTTGCTAAGCCAATATATTCAGCTTCACAGGTCGAAAGTGCCACTGTAGGTTGTTTCTTAGACTTCCAAGAAATAGCAGGACCTTGTTTTGTCAAGCTAAAGCAGTAACCTGTGGTACTGCGTCTGTCCTCTGCTGAGGATGCCCAATCAGAGTCACTAAATGCGGTCAGGCTCAAGGCTTCATCTGTTTTCTTGAAACATAGCTCGTAGTGAGAGGTACCTTTCAAGTATCTTAGAACATGTTTGGCTGCCACTAAGTCTTGTACTTTTGGTCTTGCTAAGGATTGTGACAGTTTGCTGACAATCCAGCTGATATCAGGCCTGGTGCAAGTCATTGCATAGATCAAGCTTCCAACAATTTTTCTGTAATCTTTGGGATTTTCAATCTCAGTATTGTTTCCTTCCACATTTGTGTTACATTCCATTTTCAACTCACTTGGTGTAGCTCTAGGCTTGCAGTTAGACATTTCAAACCTTTCAAGCATTTTGACTATGTACTTCCCTTGGGTCATTTTTATTTCTCCATCTTTCTGTTCAAACTGAATGCCCAGAAAATATGATATTTTTCCTAAATCTTTCATATTAAATTTGGACTTCATTGTTTCCTTGAACCTGTTAAGCTGATCTTCACTACTGGCTGCAATGATCAAGTCATCTACCCAGATGATGACTATGATTGTGTCATTTTCAATCTGTTTCTTATACACGCAGTGATCGACCTGGTTCCTCTGAAAGTTGTTCTGCTCTAAATGATAATTTAGGAGTTTGTACCAATTTCTCCCAGATTGTTTCAGCCCATAGAGGGACTTTTTCAACTTGTACACCAATTTCCCACCCGTTTCTGATGTCACTAAACCATTTGGTTGATCTAAGTATATCTCTTCCTCAATGGGGGCATGTAAATATGCCGTTTTCACATCCATCTGATGTACAGAGAAGTCATTCTGTGCAGCTATCTGCATTAGTGCGCGCACCGAAGTGAGATTTGCTGTAGGAGCAAATGTTTCATGATAGTCTATTCCTTCTGTTTGTTTGTATCCTTTAGCAACATATCTAGCTTTGAACATTTTCCCTGTTTCTGTATTTTCCTTCAAAGCATAGACCCATCTTCCCCCCACTGTGTTTCTATCCTTTGGCAAAATCACCAGTTCGAATGTGTCGTTTTCCTTAAGTGAGCACATCTCTTCCCTCATAGCCTGTTCCCACCTAACAGCTTCAGGTGACATCATGGCCTCTCTATATGTTTGGGGAATTCCAAACACTGCCCTGTAACAAGAATCAACATTTGTATTGGTTATTTCATCTTTGGAGCATGTTATGTAATCTTCTAAGTATTTTGGGGTTCTCCTTTCCCTTTCTGAATGGTATCGCGTCTGGTTTATTGTTATTGATGTCCCTGCACTATTTTCACTATTCCCATCCATTTCTGTTTCTGTGGGCTCATCCTCTTTTTGATTCGTCTTTGTCATCTGTGTCTTTAGTATCAATATTTTCATCTGTGACCTGTTTCTCACTTTGAGATTTGTCATTTTTGTTCTCACCATCCCATATTTTATCTCTGTATATTGGGAGCTCGTAGTCACCGTCATCAGTTTGGGTCTGTTGTTCAACACTGCTCTTTGTGATAAATTTCACTAATCTGTGTTTTGAAACTTTTCTGGATTGAGGGCTGTAAACTAGATAAGCAGGGCTGTTCCGGCTATAGCCTACAAATATTCCCTTGTCACCTCTAGGATCCAATTTGCTGTGGTCGTATCTGTACACATAGCAATCAGACCCAAAAATCCACATTTTTGAGAGGTCTGGCTTCTTTCCTGTTAACATGAAGTATGGGGTATTTTGTACCCTGTCACTAAAGCATCGGTTTCGTATGTGAGCAGCAGTTTGGACAGCGTAAGGCCAAAGTGTTTTTGGTAACCCCTTTTGTTTGCATTCGCGCACTACGTGGCCTCGGTTTCCGCACCCGTAACATGTCACTGATGAGATGTCCACTTTCATTACGTTGTCAGCTTTGGTTTTATAGTCAAACCTTTCTGTTTCTTCGTAGCTTCGCAGTCTGCTTTTGAACTGTATGAACGTGATTTCTTCACTGCTCTGTGTTGTATGAATGGCGAAGGGTTTGTAGGATTCTGGCAGGCCCTTTAGGATCATTGCTATAATTAGTCCGTCACTTATAACTTCTTTCGTGTTTCTTAGGGAAGTCACTGCTTTCTCAGCTCTGATAATGTAGTCTGTGACTGTCTCATTTTCAGCTTTCTTCAACGACGTTAATTCGGTGTACAGGGCTATGATTCTGGGCTTACCCTGGCTGGCGTAATGACCCCGCAGTATGTTCAGAGCTTTTCTGCCATCATCACTGGCCTCGCGCATGACGAGGGACAGACTTTTATCGTCAAGAAATTGAATCAATTCTGCGTAGCATTCCTCATTCTTGTCTCCGTCAACATCCCGTTCCCGGACAGTATGGTGTCTTTTAAACCGAGCATTCTTAAATGTCCAAGGAATTTAACTTCCCACAGTTCGTATTTGTTTTCGTCTCCGTCGAAAACTAACCTTTCCCATTTTCCTCCTGTTGATTTGGCGCGCCTGGGCCCATAACCTGTAGGGTTCTCATCTCCGTTGTCTTCCATGTTTATAAAGTAAATGTTTTCTTCGTCCATTAGTTAGTATTCATGATGCATCACTCAGGTTTACTATTTTTGAGTTGAAATCTCATTTATTTTGTTCTTTTTCACATAGCAGCGGCAGGTACACATGTGAACAGGACCACGCTTACTTAACATCTAAATTTTTACCCAGAATGCATGCACGCATTTCCTCCCGAGTCCACAGGGGTCAAAATAAGAGTCCTTGATATGAAATTAACACATATCACACAAAAGTAAAGACATTGCTTATTAAACACATGGGCTGAAATAAAGAATAATAATAATGACAAATTATATTTACATATGAGAACACAACCTAACAGAAAACAATAAAAGTAACGCAGTGAGTTGAAGATGTTCTGTTTCAGTTAATGTCGCATGGACGTGTAATCCCCGCTCTTTAATCATGTCAGGTTTATTGCTTTTTGTGTGTTTTGTTTCAGTTTTGTGGTCAAATAAAAAAAAAACCTGTTAAACCCTTGTCGAGATCACAGGAAACTGAAGCAGGCCATGTGAGACTGCACAGAATGAGCATCCTGTACAAAACCAAAAACACAAACATCACGTCAGACGCACACGGACATGGACCTGGCCACGATCTGCTCCGTCCTCGGTAAGAAACTTTTTAACGAGAATCTGAGAAGGAACGAGCGACCGAGAAACGGGAGCTCACCATGAACCAGTGCTGGAACTTCACCAAGTACATGCACTAAAGTACTTCTGTATGAATCTGAGGTATTTGTGTATTTGTACTTTACATAAGTACATTTTACAGTTATTATTCAGAGCAGGTATTTGTACTTTCTACTTTACTGCATTTTAGAACAGAACTGAAAAGTAAAAGTATTTTTATTATAGTTTCAGATTTGTGACTTAAAACATTAAAACATTAAATTCTCGTCTCAGCAAATTCCAACACAAGAGATTTTTTATTTATTAACATTTACTACGACTTCTGATTTTCTCAAACTCAGACAATGTCCGATATTTAATTCTAGACCTGGTTTAGTTCTAGTTTAGTCCTGGTTTATACTTGGTTTAGACCTGGTTTAGCTCTAGTTTAGTCCTGGTTTAGTTTGAGTTTAGTCCTGGTTTATACTTGGTTTAGTTCTAGTTTAGTCCTGGTTTAGACCTGGTTTAGTTTTAGTTTAGTACTGGTTTAGACCTGGTTTAGTTTTAGTTTAGTCCTGGTTTATACTTGGTTTAGTTCTAGTTTAGTCCTGGTTTAGACCTGGTTTAGTTCTAGTTTAGTCCTGGTTTAGGCCTAGATTAGTCCTGGTTTAGACCTGGGTTATTTCTAGTTTAGTCCTGGTTTAGTTCTAGATTAGTCCTGGTTTATACTTGGTTTAGTTCTAGTTTAGTCCTGGTTTAGACCTGGTTTAGTTTTAGTTTAGTCCTGGTTTAGACCTGGTTTAGTTCTAGATTAGTCCTGGTTTAGACCTGGTTTAGTCCTGCTTTAGTCCTGCTTTAGTCCTGGGTTAGTTCTAGTTTAGTCCTGGTTTAGTCCCAGTTTAGTCCTGGGTTAGTTCTAGTTTAGTCCTGGTTTAGTCCCAGTTTAGTCCTGGGTTAGTTCTAGTTTAGTCCTGGTTTAGTCCTGGTTTAGTCCTGGGTTAGTCCTGGTTTAGTCCTGGTTTAGTCCTGCTTTAGTCCTGGGTTAGTCCTGGTTGAGTCCTGGTTTAGTCCTGGTTGGATTTGGACGAGGTGGAACAGCATTTGGAGCTTTGGAGATGTTACAGACGAATAATAAAGAGTTCCTCAAACATGAGAATGAAACAAACACGACTCCAGGTCTGAGGAGAAACATCAGAACTTGGATCTGAAAACACAATATGAGCTCTTGAATTGTTTTTCTTTGCAGTGTCTTTGAGCGTGGTCCCAAACCGTGTGCAGTTCTTTCAGTACGAGTCCGTGTACCTGAGCTGTGGAGGTGACACCGACGCATCTGAATGGACCATCATGAGGAACACGACTTTTCGCACAAACCAGAAAAACCCAATGCAGAATAAATCCAACTGGTTTTTCCACAGTAACTTTTACCCTAAAGACGTCGGCGTGTACTGGTGCCAGTCTGACGACGGCCAGTGTGGGGCTGTGGTCAACATCTCCCTGACCGGTGAGGACAGAAGTTACTGATTCTTTACAGTGACACATGTGTCTCTAACGGTGGAGTGATCAGTAGTTACCATGGTGACACAATACACACATTAGCAAACAATCACTGCGTGCACATGGACGAGTGTAATCCGACTGCAAACGGATTGGGATCGTATCGAATTCATGTGCACAGGCTAAGGATCGTACAGGGATTGGTTTCCCCAATCCGATTGGAACCCCTGGCTTAGGCCGATAGTAATCCGCTCGGTGCCGCCTTGTGCACGATATCGGATCGGATTGGCGTACTGCGCATGCGCGGGAATTTTCGCCAGGGATTTCACCCGGAAGTGGCAGGAGGCGCCGACGCCGTCATAAGTAGCGATTGTTGCCGGAAAAGTCAGACGAAATCATGGCTGCGAAGAAAGAATGCACAACACGTACACCAATGCTGCTCCGTCAAACTAGTCCAGGTTCGGTCTAGGTTTAGTTCAGGTTTAGTCCAGGTTCAGTCTAGTCCTGATTTAGTCCAGGTTTAGTCCAGGTTTAGTCTCATATTAGTCCTGATTTAGTCCAGATTTAGTCCAGGTTTAGTCCAGGTTCAATCTAGGTTTAGTCCAGGTTTAGTCTCATATTAGTCCTGATTTAGTCCAGATTTAGTCCAGGTTCAGTCTAGGTTTAGTCCAGGTTTAGTCCAGGTTCAGTCTAGGTTTAGTCCAGGTTTAGTCTCATATTAGTCCTGGTTTAGTTCAGGTTTAGTCCAGGTTTAGACCAGGTTTAGTCCAGGTTTAGTCTCATATTAGTCCTGATTTAGTCCAGGTTTAGTCCATGTTTAGTCCAGGTTTAGTCTCATATTAGTCCTGATTTAGTCTAGGTTTAGTCCAGGTTTAGTCCAGGTTTAGTCTCATATTAGTCCGTCAAACTCCTCGAGCGCCATCTTTGTATCCCGCCACATAGTTTGTTGTGTTTTTATTGAAGTAGTTGGACGACAGCGCCACATAGCGTAGTGGAGCCGGCCAGGTCGCTGACCATTATCCGATTACACGAGTTTCATGTGCACTGGGATCTAAGGACAGACCACCCGCCGAGTAACGGGATCGGATTTGGAGAAATCCAATCTGATCCTACCATGTGACCGCAGTGAGTGTAAAAACGTTTTGAGATTGTCTGAAAAAAAAATACAAAAATGGATTTAAAGAGCACATTTTCATTTTCCTGTGATCAGTCCGAGCGTTCATGGTTCTGTTTAGGAGTTTGATTTTCAACAAAAAGGTGAGAGCGACTAAATGAAAACCTGTTTGTTAATGTTCGCTTTTTTGACCAGAATGTTTCTCAGCTCATCCAAACTGCTTCTTCAGTTCTGGTCAGACACTGGTGGACACTGCCTAAATCTGCCTGAAACTAACCCAAAACATGCACGATAGGTAAAATCCTCCAGCTGAGGTCCTGACCAAACCGAAGCAAGAAGATCATGGAGATGGTCCCTGGGCGCAGTAATGTGCTGCCCACTGCTCCTAATAACAGGATGGGTCAAATGCAAATTTCTCCTGTGTGAGATTAATAAAGTCACTTCTTCTAACCCACCTGTTTACAGTTTGTGTTTGTAGCTCGGTCGGTTGAACTGCACTTTGTGTTAACTTTGTCACTTAGTCATTTAAACCTTCAGCCCCCTGATGTGTGCGATCACACCTCTGAGCATACAGGCTTTCATTACTGTTTTCTCTGTCTGAGGATGGAGTTGTGAGATGATGTCTGAGACTTTCATTTCTGTTCAAGGAACGATTCTCTTTCTTGACAAAAAAAGCCTCTTTAACTCCCCTCTCAAACCAGTTCTTTTCTCTGGCCAAGATCTGGACCTCACTGTCCTCAAAGGAGTGGCCCGTGGCTTTTAGGTGGAGATGTACGGCAGACCAAGGTCCTTTTAGGTGGAGATGTACGGCAGACTGAGGTCCTTTTAGGTGGAGGTGTACGGCAGACTGAGGTCCTTTTAGGTGGAGATGTACGGCAGACTGAGGTCCTTTTAGGTGGAGATGTACGGCAGACTGAGGTCCTTTTAGGTGGAGATGTACAGCAGACTGAGGTCCTTGTAGGTGGAGGTGTATGGCAGACTGAGGTCCTTTTAGGTGGAGATGTACGGCAGACTGAGGTCCTTTTAGGTGGAGATGTACGGCAGACTGAGGTCCTTTTAGGTGGAGATGTACGGCAGACTGAGGTCCTTTTAGGTGGAGATGTACGGCAGACCGAGGTCCTTTTAGGTGGAGATGTACGGCAGACTGAGGTCCTTTTAGGTGGAGGTGTACGGCAGACTGAGGTCCTTTTAGGTGGAGGTGTACGGCAGACTGAGGTCCTTTTAGGTGGAGATGTACGGCAGACTGAGGTCCTTTTAGGTGGAGATGTACAGCAGACTGAGGTCCTTTTAGGTGGAGGTGTACGGCAGATTGAGGTCCACTCTGGCTCTCTCGTCTGTGTTGGTACATCCTCTTGTGAAGTGGTTGTTTTGTTTCTCCAGTGTAGCGCTCCCTGCAGTCTTCATTACACTGAATGGAGTAGACCACGCTACTTTCTTTGTGGCTCGGGGTTCCACGGGGTGGCTTGGAGTTACACTTTAAGTTTTTAAAGGGATATGCCACCCCCAGGTCAAATTTGGGCATCTCCCCACAGTCCAGAGACTAAAATAAGTGGTGGAAAGCGTTTTCCTGCTCACCCAGCCATTGTCCGAGTCGCACCACGCTGGCAACAGGGGAACTCCCTTCCTGGTGCGTAACAGGGATTCCCCTGGCAGCGTGCTGCGTGATTCGGCTATGTTTTTCCGCACTGAAAAATAGTTCCCACCCAAAATGACCAAGGCAAGCTCTCCGTGTTGATTTGTACATTTATTTGCACTCGATATGAATGCGCACTACACACAAAGTAATTGGGAAACGCATCGAGCAAATTAATTCCTTTTGGCCGAAATCTTTCTCTGGCGACGTTAGACTCCAGTCTAACGCGGAGGAGCAGCAGATACTGCGGCGGTCAGTGGTGACAGATTCGGACAATGGCTGGGTGAGCAGGAAAACGCTTTCCACCACTTATTTTAGTCTCTGGACTGTGGGGAGATGCCCAAATTTGACCTGGGGGTGGCATATCCCTTTAAGTGTTCCTCTTTCGTATTTACACCTCCAGTCTCACACTGAAACAGAGAAAACAGTAGTGAAAGCCTGTAGGCTCAGAGGTGAGAGCACAGGAACAGTCCCCAGAGCAGTTCAACAGACCGAGCGACAAACAGAAAATGGAAAAAAGAGTGTGTCAGTCACAGGGGAGTGAAGACACTTCACCCATATGAAAGTGGTGTGTGCAAAAACACAGAACGCCACTATGGCTGTTTGAATCCGATTGGTCAAGAAAACAACAAAAAATCAAACTTTAGTTAAATCCAAATGAGAGAAAAGTTCAGACATACAGTATCTCCTGTCCACAAATGCACGAAGAGCTTCCCTCTGCACGTTTTCACAAACTAAATATTCAATATTCACAAATATCACAAAAATCCAGAGTGAGAGGAAATGCAGAGGGGAAACAACCATAACAGGGTTAAAAGCTTTCAAAAAGTAATGACCGAAAGGACGAGATCGCCGATACAAGTGGCCGAAATGAGTTTCCTCCGCAGAGTGGCTGGACGCTCCCTTAGAGATAGGGTGAGGAGCTCAGTCACACGGGAGGAGCTCGGAGTAGAGCTGCTGCTCCTCCACGTGGAGAGGAGGAGCTGGAGGAAGTGTCCGGGGTGAAGGAAGTCTGGGAGTCCCTGCCTAGACCCCGTGACCTGGCCCCGGATAAGAGGAAGAACATGGATGGATGGAAGTTTTCAAAAGTCGATAGTTCTGATTTAAGTACTCCAAACTCAACTTTTGTGTTTAATATTGTCACTTCAAACCATTTGTACACAAACACATATTTTTATACAGGTGGCCACACTGCTAAGTCGATCCATTGTTTTTGCATATTTTGTGAGATTTCTTTGTCTTTAACTTGCGCGTTGTCCTTCTGTTGTGTTTTCAGCTGGAGGTGTGATCTTGGAGAGCCCACTGCTGCCTGTGAAAGAGGGAGACAGCGTCACACTTCGGTGCATTTTAAACCCAAGCAACCCAAGAACTGAAGGAACGTTTGGATTCTTTAAAAATGGTTCTTTTGTTGGGAACAGCATCAGGGGAAACCTGACCATTCCCTCGGCGTCTCGCTCAGACTCTGGGCTGTACACATGCAGCCACCAGGGGGAGCTGTCTGCAGAGAGTCCACTGGAAGTGCTCCAAAACGGTCAGTTACCTTCAGCTTCAGGGACGTGCACAGGAATTTTGAGGGGCAGTTGCTCTGACCTGAAGACCTGAAGAAAGGGCAAACCAACCCCCCCCCCCGACCGCCTGTTTTCCATGGGCATCACTGAACATAACACACATTACCCAAAACAATCACTGCGTGCACATGGACGAGTGTAATCCGACTGCAAACGGATTGGGATCGTATCGAATTCATGTGCACAGGCTAAGGATCGTACAGGGATTGGTTTCCCCAATCCGATTGGAACCCCTGGCTTAGGCCGATAGTAATCCGCTCGGTGCCGCCTTGTGCACGATATCGGATCGGATCGGCGTACTGCGCATGCGCAGGAATTTTCGCCAGGGATTTCACCCGGAAGTGGCAGGAGGCGCCGACGCCGTCATAAGTAGCGATTGTTGCCGGAAAAGCCAGACAAAACCATAGCTGCGAAGAAAGAATCCACAACACGTACACCAATGCTGCTCCGTCAAACTAGTCCAGGTTTAGACCAGGTTCAGTCCAGGTTTAGACCAGGTTTAGTCCAGGTTTAGTCCAGGTTCAGTCTAGGCTTAATCCAGGTTTAGTCTCATATTAGTCCTGATTTAGTCCAGGTTTAGTCCAGATTCAGTCTAGGTTTAGTCCAACTTTGTATACCACCACATAGTTTGTTGTGTTTTTATTGAAGTAGTTGGACGACAGCGCCACATAGCGTAGCGGAGCCGGCCAGGTCGCTGACCATTATCCGATTACACGAGTTTCATGTGCACTTGGATCTAAGGACAGACCACCCGCCGAGTAACGAGATCGGATTTGGAGAAATCCAATCCGATCCACCATGTGACCACAGTGACTGTTGGGGCTGTTGGTTTCAGTAGAAAATATGTTCTATACCACAAAGCCGTTTATATATTGACAATTTTACAAATCTACCTACTTTCTTTTATTTTAGCAGCAAATCTCAGTTCAGACCTGATGTGGTCCTGGATGTTCTTTAGGTCGTATCTGTGGCTCTTGTTTGTTATTGAGGTCAGTTTGTGGTTTGTATTCACAGCGGGGCGCCCCCCACAGCTCACTGAAGCAGCCCCTGTTATCACCTCGGCCATCATCATCATCATCGCGCTTCCTGTTGCCGCGGCAGTAGCCCTCCTCTGCACCGCTGTCGTCTGCCTGAGGAGGAAGCTGAAAGGTCAAACCTGCTTCTTTATCACGCTCCCTCACACTCACAGAGCTGCTGTACACACCACTGTACTACTGTACACACTACTGTTGCACATTTATTTTTATTTTATCTTAACTCCTATGCACATTCTACTGCACATGACCAAGTCACTGCTGTATCTTCCATTGCACATTTTGATGCACACTGCACACTTTGGAAATCTGTATATAGTATAGGTTATTTATTATGTTGCACTGTTTTAAGATTTTAGACCGTAGACTTTAGTTTTAACTTTAGATCTCTGTCTTAGATAGTTTTTTTGTTGTGTTTTGTCTTCATATTGTATTTTGTACACTGTCTTTTTGCACTACCTGGCCAGAGAGAAACAAAATTTCGATTCACTGTATGTTGAACATATATGGCAGAATTGACAATAAAGCTGACTTTGAACTTTGAACTTTGAACCACAAGAGGAAAGAGCTGAGCAGCAGGAAAGTTCTAGGTCAGGTTTAAAGGGCACTGCCTACCTTTTGGTCGGGGGTCCGTCACCATCTTGTTTCTATGGATACGTCACTGCTCTGCCTGGAATGTCCCACAGTGTGACATTAAACAGCTCTACGTTATGTTTATTCAATCACAGTTGGTTTTAGAGCTTGAAAACACCTCGAAAAACAGACATTCTGACGCCTCTCCACAGATCTGATCTCTAACTTGGTCTTGGTTGGTCTCCATGAAGATAGAAAGGTTTAATGCCATATTGTGGGACATTCCAGACAAAGTAATAACATCTCCACACAGAAAAGTGTTTGACCAGAAAAGTTACACTTTGCAGCTTTAAATTTGTCTTCTACTCACCTGATTTATTTTATTTTATTTTTCTGCAGAAAGAGAAAATGCTCTTTACGCCAACGTCCTCGATGTCCAGACTCCACAGCAAAAGAGACTCAAAGGTAAAAAAAAAGATAAATCAATAAAGTTTATTTGTAGCACAGTCATTTAAAGTGCTTTACAGAAGAAGAAATTCAAATCACAAACAAACCCTAACCCTAGGGTTAGGGTTTGTTTGTGATTTGAATTTCTTCTTCTGAAGGACGTGAAGAGTTTTAAAAGTTTGTATTCGTTTTGGGCGCCGGCGTTTTTGGTGGGCGTAAACGTTGTTTTTGGAAACCAGGTTCCAGAGTGGAGAAATGTGAGAACACCGGGGTCATGTTGTCGTGTGGACGAGCAAAACGCAGCTTCTGGAAAACGTTGACGTTGCGATGTTTGTTTACGGAAGAGAAAGGACTTTATGCACATGCGCTCTTTGTAGTGTTGCGTTTCCGGTGACTCTGACTCCTGTTTACAGCGCCACATATCGGTGTGGCGTATGTATTACATCGTTTTCACTCAGCGCTCCGTTTTTGTCTGGACGCGAATAATTACTGATCTGACACGTGTGTGGACGTGATTTATATTTTAAAGAAAATCCAAGAGCGTTGTCTTGTGGACGTAGCCTGAACCTCAGCAGGGCTGGGCCGGTCAGGATTTGGAGACCTCTGGGAACACCAGGTGAGGCGCCAGTGGAAAAAATGTGTCTTTAGGCAAGACACTTCGCCCACACTGCCTAGTGTGAGTTTCCGTCTGCCCCAGGGCAGCTGTGGCTACAGTAGTAGAGTGAATGAAGAATGCACTGGACGGAGCTTTGGGTGGATCTTATTCCTGGGTGTCTCAAAATTTGCATCTTTCAGATTTTCATGGTTTACCACCCGATGACATCAGGAGGTTGGACAGAGAATTGTAAATGTTTGTGTATGGAGGATAAGCCCCTTGAGTAGGGTGACCACCTGCTAATAACCCCAAGGAGGGGTAAGGGGTATGTTTCTGAGGGACAATGTGGGTCGATAGTGGTTCACCCATTTCTAGCACATACATGGTATATTAATAACAGGGTGACCACCCGTCCCACGTAGCCGTGTCCACGACAATAGGTCCCTAACACACACAACTCGCAGCTACTTTACATCCATGAGCATAAGTTTAAATGAACTTTACCTTTGGTTGTTGCCTCTTGCTCCTCATGCAGAGGTTTTCTGAGGATATTCAAGGCGTCTTCCACGGACGCAGGGCCGAGCACGTCCATCACGATTGCTTCTGTGTTCGTCCGCCCACAGGCCATCCTCCTGGCAATGTCAGAGTCCGGGAAAATCGTTGGGGCTAGCTTTGTGTCACTATCTCCTGCCCGATATGAGGAAGCATGTTGGACAGAGTGATAAACACTCGTCACCTCAGCAGCAGTGACTTTGTCAGCTAGACAGTCGTTTTTGGTAGGAGAAAGGCATCCATAGATTTTGATGTTTCTTTCTGCTGGACACGCTTCTTGTGAGTTTCTGTCGTATTCCCCTCCATGCCTGATTGAGAAGGAAGTTTTGCACAGGTCACAAAAAGCCCTCTCCGTATCCCCCTCAACTCCTTTCACCCACAAATATTCCCTTTCCCAATCTTTCCTGTACACACACCTTCTTTTTTTAGTTGGTGGTAGCGGTGTCTCAGTCTCAGTATCTTTCTCCATTTTTCACGCATTTTCCTTCTCACGGCAACTCTGCTGTGCACTAGCGTGTGGTGTCATGACAACAGCAAAAAGTTGATAACCTATTAAATTGTAGCCCTCTAGAATCTTTGCTAGTCACACTCAGGCTTGTTGTGTGACAACAGTGGCGTTCTGAACTGTCAAGTAATGTTGGTTTGGCTGCCTGTGGCGCTCGGGGAGACAGAGCGACCAGATTTTTAAAAATTTGCAGGATGCATAGATTGGGCTTCAAACGCTGTACAATCACGCGCTACGCAGGGCGGGGGGGGGGTCACCCTACCCTTGAGATGTCTCACCATCTCGTTTTCGATGGTGTCCTCAGAACGACAGAAGATACAGCAGGGCAGACAGTCGGCTACATAGATTCAGAAAGAAAAAAACAAACAAAGTAAAAACAAAATGCATTTGGTGTCCAGTGAAAAGTAACTGTTTTTGTTTGTTTGCTTTTTGCAGATGACTCAGAACTTTACTCAACTCTGCAGCTCAACTTCATGTGAGAGTACACAAAGAAATACAGAAACCCCACAGAAACCCCACAGAAACCCCACAGAAACCCTACAGAAACCCTACAGAAACCCCACAGAAACCCCGTCTAGTCACAGGACAGATCATTGTATTGATTGTTGTATTGTCACATTATGGACCTCATACACTTTTGAGTCTTTGGTTGAAATGTGAAACTGTAAACATGAAATGTACATGTTGTTTTTTGTTGTATTATGTAAATTCATTATGTAAATTAAAGCCGCCATGTGATTTCGGATAAATCCCTTTTTGAATTAAACAAATACAGTAGCGTAACAAGGTCGTCACGGGCCCAGGTGCGACATTTCGTACCGGGCCCCCTAGTGGTCAACCTCGTACTCGAGGCTCTAATACATGCAATATAATCCTCTAAAAAGAGCAGAAGCACAGAGGTAGTTTATATCCATTATATTGTAAATAAAAACATGCGCCACTACATTGGATCCATTACATGGGTAAACATTCAAAATAATTATATTAATACAGGGTAATCAAATATTACTGCAGCAACATTAGCTTTCATGGAATTATGGGAACATTCAAAGTGCTGAAACCTTAACCTTCTGTTGAAACAGTGTAGCTTGCTTAAACTCGAACCGTGCAGAAACAAAACATAATTTAACTTATTTATCTGTACAGAAACAAAGAAAAAAATGATTCATATGCATACGACCGCAAGTGTGCATGAACTGGGCCACCAGAAGGCCATCTTACGAGCCTTGTGTTGCACAAAATCGTCAATAATGTCCCCAATATTTAATTCTCTGGCTCTTGTGTTTTCGCTGCCCCATGCTGCTCCTTAGGTCTTAATAAGTTTGAGTTTGGAAAAAGATCGCTCAGCTCTTGCGTGTTAAAACCAAACATCTTTCTTTCATTCATCACCAGTCCAAAGCACACGGTTTATCCCACAATAACCAGCATCATCACAACTCTGTAAAATAAAATAATAACTGCACAAGAGCGCACGGAACTTACCCAGGTAGAGCGGGACGAGCGTAGAGAACGAGACATCGTCCCGGAATCCAACGAGAAGGGTGCAAATCCCACTTTTTTACGCTCCTGTCGCTTCTTGCAGCCGCTCTTGTGTTTGAAGAAGAGCATGCTACTAGTGATGGGCGGATCGATACCAAAGTATCGATATATCGATCCTGATGGGGTATTGAATATGCATCGATACCAAGTCATGTTTTCTTACTGACTTAACTTTCAGTTTATTTAGTTCAAATTCTTATGTGTTTTGTTCATTATTCAACCATTGCCAGTCGTCAGGCACTACTTTTCCTTCCGCGTTCTCACCAAATGTGGGTAGTACGACATCCCGCAATAGACTCACTGCTGTGAGATTTCAGTCAAAGCGGCGCGGGGCTGCAGGAGCCATGGGAGACCGCAAGTGCAAGCGAAGTGTGGTGTGGTGTTACTTCCACACCGTGGACGACAATGTTGCGAAGTGCAGTGTGCCAAAAAAAGATCCGATATTGTGGCAATACCACAAATTTTAAATAAACACTTGATCATAAATCATAAACCTCAGCATGATGAAATGCTACTGACCAAACGATGACAGGAGGCTAGTCAGGCAGCTCCCTCCAGCACAGCAGCAACAGCAGTACGACAGAGGTCAGTTGCCGAGGCGTTTGAGAGAGGGAGAATCCAGGGAACCATCAAGCATGTAGAAGACTAAGAGTAGTGTATGTGAGAGGAGAATGTATGTATGTGAGAGTGACAATAGTGATACTTCATTTGTTGTCTTTTTCATAGGCTGCAAGTGCCCAACTTACAATAGATTTTTTTAAATGTTATTTTATTTATTTATTTATTTGATAGGGACAATGCACATTAATGAACATAAGTATAAAACAAATGTAAATATGCCGAATTTTAGCTACAAAGCTAGTTTTCATCCGCAGTCCCTAGGCAGGCAAATACATAAAAATACAACGTGCAATACAAGCAGCACAAACAAAAGTCTAGTGGTCACATTTGATGTCTGCATTGCCATTTTCATTTCATTTATTCAGATTTTTTTTTTCAGATATCTGGTGTTAGAATGTGTGGAGCTAAGCCCCCTGGTGGAGCTTTGCGAAGCCAAGGTATCTAGTTAGAGCCAGGTTAGTGTTTTTCTGTAGTATTAAAAAATGTATGAAAGTATCGGTATCGGTATCGGTATCGCGATTCTAACCCTGGTATTACTTGGTATCGTATCGAAACAAAAATAACTGGTATCGCCCATCCCTACATGCTACTTGTTTCAGTCGGAACGATGATTGAAATATGCAGCCGCCATTCATTCGAAAAATCAGTCTACCCAGAATCCATTGCTGTATCTCAGTAGAAACAAAGATACCGGCGTAAGATGACGGCAAAAAATGAACAGAAATAATTTATTTAGCTTTTTATTTGATTGTTGGATTATTAATAGTGAGGTTTATTTAAAAAAACAATCAAACAAACAAACAAAACCTGCTGAACCGGCTGTAATTACGCGTGTGAGCAAATACAAGTCCAGGGATTTTTACAGGATGTCGAAAGTTCAAGCAGGAGTTGAGGTATCACTAGATTTTTAGTCTAGATTTTCTAGTTTAGTCTAGTGACTAAAATGAGGTAATGGTTCATTCGTGGTTTGTTGTTTCAGCTGAAAGTGACAAACAAAACAGGAACTGAATCATGCTCCTGACTCGTGGTTTGAAATAAAGTCCTGTCCCTTTGAGGAAAGAAAAATAAAACCAGGTAGAGTCCGGCGGTATCACAAAAATCACATGAGCAGAACAGGGATTTTACCGACATTACACTGTGACTTCACTTTGTTTCATCACATCACACCATCGTTTTGATCTTTCACGTGTCATAACTTAAAATCAATCAATCGAGCTTTATTTCAGACTCCAGTGGGTCCATAAAAACATTTAAAACAGACGGAAGACGAACAAAAGTGTATTAATGGTCGATGATCGATATAAGCAGTTCCTCCAGGGCCTCCAGAGGTCAGACGTGAACCTGACACTGCTCTGCTCAGGCGTCATTAAAACATTGATCGTTTCATTTTGTGAGTCCTTCAGGCGCTTCATAAACGTGTCCACGATGTTTCTGATCACAGCGTTTGATGTCGGGACGTTATTCTGCACAAACGGCAGACCATCGAGGGACTTTCATCAGGAAACGAAGAGCATCTTTATACCCAACCTGCAGCTTCTCAAAGTGGGCAGTGAGGAAAATGGTCTATTTACCTTCCTCGGTTTGTGGTGGTCGGTAATAAAATAGTGAAACGAGTTTGTAACGAAGGAAAACTGTTCTGCACTCGGTCCATTCAGGACGAACACGAGTCAGTTTAGTCACGTTTTCTTTGTGTTTTGGTCGTTTTTAAGCAGATTTTCTGTATTTTACCCAAACAAATGAGAGTTTATGCTTCTCTTTACTGTTGGCAGGGATCAAACTGTCCAAAATAGGGACACCAGGGACATTTCTTGTATAAAACCTGGACAAATCACTGTTTTTTGTATAAATTATGTTTAGTCCAGGTTTAGTCCAGGTTTAGTCCAGGTTTAGTCCACGTTTAGTCCACGTTTAGTCCACGTTTAGTCCAGGTTTAGTCCACGTTTAGTCCAGGTTTAGTCCATGTTTAGTCCAGGTTTAGTCCATGTTTAGTCCATGTTTAGTCCAGGTTTAGTCCAGGTTTAGTCCATGTTTAGTCCATGTTTAGTCCAGGTTAAGTCCATGTTTAGTCCATGTTTAGTCCAGGTTTAGTCCAGGTTTAGTCCATGTTTAGTCCATGTTTAGTACATGTTTAGTCCAGGTTTAGTCCAGGTTTAGTCCAGGTTTAGTCCAGGTTTAGTCCAGGTTTAGTCCAGGTTTAGTCCATGTTTAGTCCTTTCCCTTTCAGGAAAGAAAAATAAAACCAGGTAGAGTCCGGCGGTGTCACAGTATCACAAATATCACATGAGCAGAACTGGGATTTTACCGACAGGTTACACTCTGACTTCACTTTGTTTCATCACATCACACCATCGTTTTGATCTTCCGTCACCCCAGACACTTCCTCCAGCTCCTCCGGGGGGACCCCCAAGGCATTCCCAGGCCAGCCGGGAGACATAGTCCCTCCAGCGTGTCCTGGGTCTTCCCCGGGGCCTCCTCCCGGTGGGACGTGCCCGGAACACCTCCTTTTTAAAGAAATTGTACTTTTGAGCATACTTTTTGAAGTAACAGTACTGTTATTTGAAGTAACAGTACTGTTATTTGAAGTAACAGTACTGTTATTTGAGTAAAAGTGAGTCTGAAGTGACAAAAGTTTCTGTGACAATATGAAATGATTTGAATTATACTGAATATTTGAAAAGACCAGATTTTGGGAATTATGAAATTCAAATTACACCAACTTATAAATCACAAATTATAGTTTTTGGTTACTCTTGGTTAGGAGCCACATTTTAGTCCATGTTTAGTCCAGGTTTAGTCCATGTTTAGTCCAGGTTTAGTCCATTTTTAGTCCAGGTTTAGTCCAGGTTTAGTCCATGTTTAGTCCAGGTTTAGTCCATGTTTAGTCCAGGTTTAGTCCATTTTTAGTCCAGGTTTAGTCCATTTTTAGTCCAGGTTTAGTCCAGGTTTAGTCCAGGTTTAGTCCATGTTTAGTCCAGGTTTAGTCCATTTTTAGTCCAGGTTTAGTCCAGGTTTAGTCCATGTTTAGTCCAGGTTTAGTCCATTTTTAGTCCAGGTTTAGTCAAGGTTTAGTCCATGTTTAGGTCAAGTTTAGTTCAGGGTTAGTTCAGGTTTAGTTTTTGTTATCAATTTTCCTATTGATAACACTGAAATAATGATATAATTATTATGAAATATCTTGATCAATATTTGGGTTGCCAAATATTAATGGGGGTGAGCAAAAATATGAAAATATCGTTATATCGTACAGTTTAATTTGACGATACAGTCTCCATATTGTGGGCTGCTGTATTGATATATCACCAAGAGTATTTTTAGGTATATTTTACGAAATTATTTTGTGTAAATACCACAGTTGTGTTAATATTTTCACTGTTTTCATGATTTAAATGGGTGTTTTTCATATTTACTTTAGTATCAGAGCCATGACGTAGATACACAATAACTATAATATAACTATAACTAAACAAATACGTGTGAAGTTTCTGTGGAAATAGTTTCTATGTTTATCTTTAGTGGATAAAAATAGCAGTGAAATGTGGGTCAGCTGGATCATGACTCAGAGTGTGTCCACGTGAGTCACGAGGTGAAAGGTTTGTTTTTATTTCTCGTTGCCGTGCGCGGTGCAAGACGACGGCTCCCCCTGTGGCTGAGCAGTTTTTTCAGATATTTTGTTTTGTTTTTGTTTTGAGATCAGTTAATTCAGTTTTAGTCCATGTTTAGTCCATGTTTAATCCATGTTTAGTCCATGTTTAGTCCACGTTTAGTCCATGTTTAGTCAATGTTTAGTCCATGTTTAGTCTATGTTTAGTCCAGGGTTAGTCTATGTTTAGTCCAGGGTTAGTCCATGTTTAGTCAATGTTTAGTCAATGTTTAGTCCACGTTTAGTCAATGTTTAGTCAATGTTTAGTCCATGTTTAGTCCAGGGTTAGTCTATGTTTAGTCCAGGGTTAGTCCATGTTTAGTCCATGTTTAGTCCACGTTTAGTCCACGTTTAGTCTATGTTTAGTCCATGTTTAGTCCAGGGTTAGTCCATGTTTAGTCTATGTTTAGTCCATGTTTAGTCCAGGGTTAGTCCATGTTTAGTCCATGTTTAGTCCATGTTTAGTCCATGTTTAGTCCATGTTTAATCCATGTTTAGTCCATGTTTAGTCCACGTTTAGTCCATGTTTAGTCAATGTTTAGTCCATGTTTAGTCTATGTTTAGTCCAGGGTTAGTCTATGTTTAGTCCAGGGTTAGTCCATGTTTAGTCAATGTTTAGTCAATGTTTAGTCCATGTTTAGACCAGGTTTAGTCCATGTTTAGTCCATATTTAATCCATATTTAATCCATGTTTAGTCCATGTTTAGTCCAGGTTTAGTCCATGTTTAGTCCAGGGTTAGTCCATGTTTAGTCAATGTTTAGTCCATGTTTAGTCCAGGTTTAGTCCATGTTTAGTCCATATTTAATCCATATTTAATCCATGTTTAGTCCATGTTTAGTCCAGATTTAGTCCATGTTTAGTCCAGGGTTAGTCCATGTTTAGTCCAGGTTTAGTCCATGTTTAGTCCATGTTTAGTCCATGTTTAGTCCATGTTTAGTCCATGTTTAATCCATGTTTAGTCCATGTTTAGTCCACGTTTAGTCCATGTTTAGTCAATGTTTAGTCCATGTTTAGTCTATGTTTAGTCCAGGGTTAGTCCATATTTAATCCATATTTAATCCATGTTTAGTCCATGTTTAGTCCAGATTTAGTCCATGTTTAGTCCAGGGTTAGTCCATGTTTAGTCCAGGTTTAGTCCATGTTTAGTCCAGGGTTAGTCCATGTTTAGTCCATGTTTAGTCCATGTTTAGTCAATGTTTAGTCCATGTTTAGTCCATGTTTAGTCCATGTTTAGTCCATGTTTAGTCCAGGGTTAGTCCATGTTTAGTCAATGTTTAGTCCATGTTTAGTCCATGTTTAGTCCAGGGTTAGTCCATGTTTAGTCCATGTTTAATCCAGGTTTAGTCCATGTTTAGTCCATGTTTAGTCCAGGGTTAGTCCATGTTAAGTCCAGGTTTAGTCCATGTTTAGTCCATGTTTAGTCCATGTTTAATCCATGTTTAGTCCATGTTTAATCCATGTTTAGTTCTTGTTGACAAAAGAAATGAGGCGGTCGTGTTTGCAGCAGAGCCATAAAAGCTTCTGTTCAGTTTTGTATAAAGTAAATGAGCTGTACTGTTGTAGTAAAACAGAGGTGGTCTTCTGCGGTTCTGGAAGTATTAAAACTGTGGTCTAAACTTAAACCACTTTCCCAGACGTGGTTTAAGTTTTTTTAATGGTCAAATCCCCCACATCCATACATACATGCAAAGAAAAAAATGAAAATATTGTAACTCACATCTCCAGACAGCAGCAGCAGCAGCACAAATACCTCCTTCCTTGTGCTTCCTTCTGCTTTTCACTGACCTCTGAGATCTATGTCCGGAGGGCGACTATAAGGACCGAGTATGAGGAAGGAGCAGTGAGGAGAACATATCCAGATCCTCCTAGTTATGACAGTGACTAGTCATGACAGTGTGAGTCTGCCACGCCCTCTAGTGGAGAACGTGGAGACCAGCAGCCATGAAGAGGCTCGGTTATATTGCCATTTTTGATTCGATTTGCACAATAATATTTCTTCAGTAAAACAATTACACACAACGAGTCAAAAGTCTGAACACCCCTTCAAATTCAATGTTTTAATATATTTATTTACTACTTTCCACTACAGTACACACAGAAGATATCAAATTTATGAAGCAAGACAAATGAAATTATGGAGCAACGAAAAAAAGGTTAAAGAATTTTTTATACATCAGAGCTCCACAGTTTGCTTTGTGGACAGCTGTAAACAGTGACGGACTGGGTAGTCTGGCATTTGGGCACATGCCAGAAGGGCCGCGGCCCCGACAATGGCCACCGTGGCCCCGAAACCGCATTGCCGCGGCCCACCCGCTAGGTATTCGGTCGTTACGTGCCTCCATCATCTTAAAAATTCCGCCCTATTGCTGTAATTGAAAGGACCCGTTCAGTATTTATACCACTTACAACTACATATATATTACAGTGACGGTGGCACCGTGATGACGTGTTTAAAGATCCCATGACATGGTACTTCTTGATGCTTTTATATGGCTCCTTAATGGTTCCCTAATACTGTAAATGAATCCTTCTTCAAAATCAACACTCACTGAGTGTGACTCTGACAGTCTTCATGAGGCTAGATATGTGTCTAAAATGCTTTATTGTGGGTGTTGCTCGTCTCCTCTCTTCCGTGTTTTACGCACAAAGACAGATGAGAGACTTTGCAATGAAAAAAAGCATATTTACACAGAAAATAAAATTAAACCACTGGTATTTCAGAGGTCCAGAGGGTCGGGTAAGGGACTTGCGAGCCTAGAAACACTCGGACGTGCCTCCAGGCAAATAAAAAAACGCATTTCGCATTGTAGCGCATTCACAGTCCAAACTCTATGGGCGGGATATACAGGGACGCTGAGCGGAGACAGAGGGAGGGGCTGGAGCTGCATTTGCTGATCTGACGTCGATAAGGTGCCTTGTCCGAACTCGCCCGTTTGAACTCTGTTTTTTTGTAACGCAGAAAAGGACCGCAAATGCTCAGTTTAGATATTTCGCAAATTTCATGCCATGGGACCTTTAAGGTTTTACATTACTTTATTTTGCCGGGATTTTTCTTCCTACGATGTTAAAAATGTGCACAGTTTGAAATAAAAGAAATATATCTGCATTTTGTGTTTGTTTGCGACAACTGAAGTAAAGCACTGCCTTATGGGAAATTCCCACGGCCGGAGAACTGACCAATCACGGCAGGAGTAGCTACCAAGAATTGGTAGCGCTCGCATATGAAGTGGAAAACACTTTATACGGAAGACAATAGTAAACCTTTTGGAGGAAGTTAGTACAACACAACATTTAATCTGTCACAGCCCCTCTGACCTCATCTGCCACTCCCTCAGTGGCCACCTCCTTCCCCTCCCCTACTGGTGTTCCAGGAGTGGAGACAGGTGTGCTGGAGCCAGACGCAGCTGAACCCACTCTCCAATCAACTGGGTATAAGAGCCAGTCAAGCCAGCGCAGCGGTGCCAGATCGTAATACTTCGTCTGTTAGTGCTCTGTTCTTGCTACATATGTTTGCCTACCTACGACGTCAATTGTTCATCTGCCTCAGATCTCCGTGCTCCAGTCTCCTGCTCTGACCTGCCGCGCTCCGGAGTCCTGCTCTCTTCATCATATTCCTGGATTAAATCTGTAATAAATACCAACTATTTTCCTTTGACCTGTGTCTGCTCTTGAGTTCTTCCGTTATCCGTGATAAATCACTTTCATAAGAAACAGAACGGTGAAGATTGTGGTCGTGTGGTCAAGTTAATCAAAGAGGAGCTAGACAGACGGTCGGATACTTAGCATTATAGTTTAGTAAAATGAATCGAGGGGGCACTAAACGACACAAGGGGGGAGCGGAGAAAAAGAGGGAAAAATTGAAGAAAGCACTGCTGTCGGGGGCGAAAAATGTGCGAAACCTGGAACCTGGACGCAGATGACGTTATACATCGGGTTGAGGAGAAGAGCAGGCACCTTCGCACTTTATTAACGGCTTGAAGGTTTTGGTATTTTATTCTGCGCGGTTCTGTGCTGGCATGTTGTGGACTAAAGTCACGATTGATGGGTTAATCAGAGCGTAATATATGGTATTGCACGTGTCCATAAATACTAAATGTATAAATGCCCCCCCCCCATTCCACAGTCTACGGGGCCACATGTAGGTGCAAAATGCCAGGGCCGTTTTTTGGTCCCAGTCCGTCACTGGCTGTAAACCACTGTCCTTACCAGCTGGTTAGCTCAACTGCTAGCCGAAAAGATGGCTGCTCACTTCTCTTGAAAAGGATGGGTCAAATGCAGAAGTCAAATTTCTCCTGTGTGTCATTGTGTGTGAGACCAAATAAAGGCTTAATCTTAATCTTAATCCTTCTCTCACGAGCTTCATGATGATGTCCCTGAAAAGGTTTTCACTCCACCGCTGTGCCTCAGGGTCAAGAAAGTGCTTAAGAACATCTAAAACTAATCTGGAGTTATTTTTAGGGTATGTTTTTGTTTTTTAAAGCCATACTGTGGATTCTCCTGGGTTACCGTGGTAATCTCCTCACAGGTTCTTTTCACTGTGACTCTGAGCTTCTCTGAGCTGGAAAACCTGCCTTTTCCTCTACACAGCTCCACGGTCTTGGAATTTTACAGAAAGATCTGAAATTGGAGTCTCTGGTGTCACTTGATAAATTTAAGAAAAGTGAAAAGTGTCTTCCTCCGGGTGGGTGGGGAGTCCTTGCCTCAGGTGGAGGAGTTCAAGTATGTCGGGGTCTTGTTCTCGAGTGAGGGGAGGATGGAGCGTGAGATTGACAGGTGGATCGGTGCAGCGTCGGCAGTGATGCGGTCGCTGTACCGGACCGTTGTGGTGAAGAGGGAGCTGAGCCGAAAGGCAAAGCTCTTGATTTACCGTCGATCTACGTTCCTCCCCTCACCTATGGTCATGAGCTCTGGGTAATGACCGAAAGGACGAGATCGCCGATACAAGCGGCCGAAATGAGTTTCCTCTGCAGAGTGACTGGACGCTCCCTTAGAGATAGAGTGAGGAGTTCAGTCCTGGTTTAGACCTGGTTTAGACCTGGTTTAGTCCCAGTTTAGACCTGGTTTAGTCCCAGTTTAGATCTGGTTTAGACCTGGTTTAGTCCCAGTTTAGACCTGGTTTAGACCTGGTTTAGTCCCAGTTTAGACCTGGTTTAGACCTGGTTTAGTCCCAGTTTAGACCTGGTTTAGTCCCAGTTTAGACCTGGTTTAGACCTGGTTTAGTCCCAGTTTAGACCTGGTTTAGTCCTGGTCCAGTCCTGGTTGAGACCTGGTTTAGTCCTGGTTTAGTCCTGATTTTGTCCTAGTTTAGACCTGATTGAGACCTGGTTTAGTACTGGTTTAGTCCTGATTTTGTCCTAGTTTAGACCTGGTTTAGTCCCGGTTTAGTCCTGGTTTAGTCCCGGTTTAGACCCGATTTAGTTCCAGTTTAGACCTGGTCTGGCTCGGGCGTCTGTTCCGGACGCCTCCTGGACTCCTCCCTCAGGAGGTGTTCCGGGCACGTCCCACCGGGAGGAGGCCCCCGGGGAAGACCCAGGACACGCTGGAGGGACTATGTCTCCCGGCTGGCCTGGGAACGCCTTGGGGTCCCCCCGGAGGAGCTGGAGGAAGTGTCCGGGGTGAAGGAAGTCTGAAGGAAGTCTGGGAGTCCCTGTTTAGACTGTTGCCCCCTCGACCCGACCCCGGATAAGAGGAAGAACATGGATGGAGTTACTCAGGTAAATGTTGGAAGACCAGATGTCCCAGACAGGACTTTATTTCAAACCACGAGTCAGGAGCATGATTCAGTTCCTGTTTTTGTTCAGTCACTTTCAGCTGAAACAACAAACCACGAATGAACCATTACTCCATTTTAGTCACTAGACTTTAAATAAAAATCTAGTGACGCCTCAACTCCTGCTTGAACTTCTGACATCCTGTAAAAATCCCTGGACTTGTATTTGTTTCATTCACATGGATATTATTAAATATATGGCTACTATTATTACGTGAAAAGTCCCTCAGTCGTCCAGGTAGAATCCATGATCAAAGGAGAAGTTCAATTTGTCAACTGGACAAAGTTTGTTTGGTTGAAAACGTTTCGCCGCTCATCCGAGAGGCTTCGTCAGCTCTGGTTATTGTACTGGTTAGACCCTGCTTATATCTAGCTGCCGGGAGGCGCGTCCTACAATGACAAAAGCTCTGAAAACGATCCCCCTAATCTGTCTCTTTGTTTTTCAAATTACTCTGACGGCTAGTTTCGACCCCCTATTCAACGTCTAACGACCCTCTCCACCCCTCTGCCCTGGCTCTGTTTGACTGGTCTAAGAATCGCATTATAAATGGGAGACAAGTTATGTCTAACTCCCCCATTTCTGTTTAATGACGGATGCTCTTTTTTGACAAAAATAGCCTCTTTAACTCCCCTCTCAAACCAGTTCTTTTCCCCGGCTAAGATCTGAACCTCACTGTCCTCAAAAGAATGGCCCGTGGCTTCTAGGTGAAGATGTACAGCAGAAGCCGGTCCACTCTGGCACGCACGCCTGTGTTGGTACATCCTCTTGTGAAGTGGCTGTTTTGTTTCCCCAATGTAGCGCTCACTGCAGTCTTCACTACACTGAATGGAGTAGACCACATTGCTTTGTTTGTGGCTTGGTGTTCTGTCCTTTGGGTGGACGAGTTTTTGTCTTAAAGTGTTTGTGGGTTTGAAATAAACTGGAATTTCATATTGTCTGAAAATCCTCTGTAGTTTTTCCGAAACGCCGGCCAGGTACGGAATCGCTACCCCTTTCCTCCTGGGTTCGGATTCTCTGTTGTCTTGTTTATTGTCCTTGTCTCTCTTGGTTTTGTTGACAGCCCATTTAGGATATCCACAAACAGAGAGGGCTTCCTGCACATGTTGCTCTTCTTTCTCCTTACCCTCTGTGCTTGTGGGAACCACTTGGGCCCTGTGTTGTAATTTCCGAATAACACCCAGTTTGTGCTGCAGTGGGTGGTGTGAATGGGTGGGTGGTGTGAATGGGTGGTGTGAATCAAAAACTATTATTACATTTAAATAAAACAAAAGTGATAATATTTGGTAATCATAAATGCAATCCTGAATTACAAATAATCATTGATGTGTACAAATTGAAAATGTATCTGATAATAAATTCCTAGGAGTAATTATGGACAGTAAATTATCATGGAAAGCCCACATCAGGCACATAAAAACAAAAACAGCCAAAAGCCTCTCAATTATAAATAAAGCTAAGTAAAACCTTGATCACAATTAGGGTTGCAAAGGGGCGGAAAATTTCCAGAAAGTTTCCGGAAAATTTCCATGGAAACTTTGGCGTGGGAATTTTGGGAATTTTCAAATTGGTAACTTTGCACAGAATTGGGAATTTATAGGAATTATTGTGAGTCATATACCAACATAAATATAAACATTTTATTTTGTCATCAGTAGCATTATTGTAAAAGGGAGACAGTTAAAACACACGACTCACATGATTTATTTGTAAGAAGAATTTTATCAATGCGGATCTCCTTCACTGAACAACAAAACATGAACACTGGCTAAAATGTGTCTTATAATTCAAAATGTAATGAAAGGAACTCTCCTCCTGTCCAAAAACCTGAAAAGTCTTTCTTGAATGGCAAAAAATCTTTTGTCAATCAAAAATTTACCCAAAGCTTCTCAAGCCTGGTTTTTGCATGTTCTCCATTTTGCCAAATACTTTCGAGCTTCTTCCTCAGTGTCCACAGTGTTCACTTCTTCAACATCAGACTCCTCATCTTCTTCAAGATCCCATGACATGGTACTTCTTGATGCTTTTATATGGCTCCTTAATGGTTCCCTAATACTGTAAATGAATCCTTCTTCAAAATCAACACTCAGTGCATGAGAAACAGAGATAAGATGAGAAAGAGTATTTTTTCTCTCTCTGAACAGGCCATTATGGGCGTTGTTGCTTGAATGCAAATGAGGAGAAAAGAGATGGCCTATAGTAGAGGGTGGGGGCGTGGCCAAACTCTCCGCTCTCTGCTCAGAGCCCTCAGCTGATCCATTTCCGCGTTTTTGCGTGGAGAAGAGATTAGAAGCGTTCCATTGAAGAATAAACACATTTCCACAGAAAATAAAATTAAACCACTGCTGTTCAAAGGTCCAGAGGCTCAGATAAAGGACTTCCGAGCCTAGAAACACTCGGACGTGCCTCCAGGCAAATTAAAAAAACGCATTTCGCATTGCCTAGCGCATTCGCAGTCCAAACTCTCTGGGCGTGATTTACAGAGATGCTGAGTAGAGACAGACGGGGGTGGAACTGCATTTGCATTTCTTTTTTCGATCTGACGTCAATAAGGTGCCTTGTTCAAAATCGCCCGTTTGAGCTCCGATTTTTTCTAACGCAGAAAAGGATCGCAAATGCTCAGTTTAGACATTTTGCAACTTTTAACCATGGGGGGGCTAAACAGGGAAGGGGAGCTCACATTAACGTTCAAAAACCTCAGAAAGTGAAAATTTCATGCCATGGGACCTTTCAGTGTCTGTGTCCAGTCTTGTGGAGGATGGCTGAGGCTTTCTCCACAGAGTTACGTAAAGTGTTGAGTCATCTCCAGTTTTCAAATCTGCAAAAAGCAAACAAACAAAAACAGTTACTTTTCACTGGACACCAAATGTTTTTTGTTTTGTTTTTTTAACTTTGTTTTTTTTTTTTTTCTTTCTGAATTTAGACTTAGATTTAGACAAATGTTATTGATCCATAAGGGAACTTATTTGTGTATAATCGCTCACTCATCAAATATAATCTGTAACAGAGGAGAACAAAAAAAAAGAATAGCAAAAAAAGAGTAAGACACCTGAGTCAAATGAGACATAATTATAAAAATAAAAAATAACAATAAGGGTATATGTGCAAATTAGAATAAAATAGAAAAATAAGTAATAAAATATCAAATAAAATATAGAATCACTCTTATGTACAGTTGTAGGGAGTATTATCTGTCCCTCTATGGTCTGGTGCAGTGGGGGAGCAGGAGTGTCCATGATGGAGAGCAGTTTGTCCAGTGTCCTCCTGTCCCTCACTGTGACAAATGTCTCCAGCTCACAGCCGATCACGTGACCAGATTTACTGATCAGTTTATCAATTTATGTAGCCAGATTCAAGATTCAAGATTGTTTATTTGTCATATGCAGAATCAACACAAGGTCAACAATGCAATGAAATGACGTCATGTTTGCACTACTGTTCTGATTGTTTATTATTTTTTACTATATTATAGCTATATTTTAGTTATTATTATTATTTAGTGTCTATACTCTAGTTATTACTATTATTATTTAGTGTTTTATGTTCGCACCTTATCACCGAGACAAGTTCCTAGTTTTGTGAACTCTGTTCACTTGATAATGGCAATAGAAATCTTTCTGATTCTGATTCTGATATGTTTAGGATCAGAAGAACCGTTTGACTCGCTAAGACAGTCAGAAGTACTAATAACAGCAATAATAGTAGCCAACTGTCTGCCCTGCTGTATCTTCTGTCGCTGTGATTCTGAGGACACCATCGAAAACGAGATGGCGATACATCTCGAGAGGCTTATCCTCCATACACATACATTTACAATGCTCTGTCCCACCTCCTGATGTCATCGGGTGGTAAACCATGAAAATCTGAAAACTGCTAATTTTGAGACATCCAGGAATAAGATCCACACAACGCTCCATCCAGTGTCTTCTTCATTCACTCCACACTCTACTACTGTAGCCACACCTGCCCTGGGGCAGACGGAGACTCACACTAGGAAGTGTGGGCGAAGTGTCTTGCCTAAAGACACAACAACATTTTTTCCACTGGCGCCTCACCTGGTGTTCCCAGAGGTCTCCAAATCCTGCCCGGCCCAGCCTCTGAAAAAAAAATCACGTCCACACACGTGTCAGATCAGTAAATATTCGCGTCCAGACGAAAACGGAGCGCCGAGTGAAAACAATGTAATACATACGCCACACCGATATGTGGCGCTGTAAACAGGAAACAGCCAGAGCCACCGGAAACACAACACAACACTACAAAGAGCGCATGTGCATAAAGTCCTTTCTCTTCCGTAAACAAACATCGCGATTTCATCGTTTTCAAGAAGCTGCGTTTTGCTCGTCCACACGACAACATGACCCCCGGTGTTCTCACATTTCTCCACTCTGGAACCTGGTTTCCAAAAACAACGTTTACGCCCACCAAAAACGCCGGCGCCGTGTGGCCAAAACGAATACAAACTTCTCCGTTTCCACCAGAAACCGTTGTCGTGTGGACGGGCTCTACGAGATCTGGAGGTTTGACCCACACGTGTTTTAAAACTCTTCACGTCCTTCAGCGAACAGTTTGTTTGTGATTTGAATTTCTTCTTCTGTAAAGCACTTTAAATGACTTTGTGTACGAAAGGTGCTACAAATAAACTTTATTGATTTATCTTCTTTTTACCTTTGAGTCTCTTTGGCTGTCGTGTCTGGAGATGGAGGACGTTGGCGTAAAGAGCGTCAGAGTTTTCTCTTTCTGCAGAAAAATAAAATAAAATAAATCAGGTGAGTAGAAGACAAATTTAAAGCTGCATAGTGTAACTTTTTTGGTCAAATGGTTTTCTCTGTTTCTATCTTCATGGAGACCAACCAAGACCAAGTTAGAGATCAGATCTGTGGAGAGGCGTCAGAATGTCTGTTTTTCGAGGTGTTTTCGAGCTCTAAAACCAACTGTGATTGAATAAACATAATGTAGAGCTGTTTAATGTCACACTGTGGGACATTCCAGGCAGAGCAGTGACGTATCCATAGAAACAAGATGGTGACGGACCCCCGACCAAAAGGTACCAAAAGGACCTAGAACTTTGCTGCTGCTCAGCTCTTTCCTCTTGTGGTGTGTACAGCAGCTCTGTGAGTGTGAGGGAGCATGATAAAGAAGCAGGTTTGACCTTTCAGCTTCCTCCTCAGGCAGACGACAGCGGTGCAGAGGAGGGCTACTGCCGCCACCGTCGCCGCGGCAACAGGAAGCGAGATGATGATGATGGCCGAGGTGATAACAGGGGCTGCGTCTTCAGGGAGCTGTGGGGGGCGCCCCGCTGTGAATGCAAACCACAGATTTGTTTTATAGATTTGTGTAAAATTGTCAATATATAAACGGCTTTGTGCTATAGAACATATTTTCTACTGAAACCAACAGCCCCAACAGTCACTGTGGTCACATGGTGGATCGGATTGGATTTCTCCAAATCCGATCCCGTTACTCGGCGGGTGGTCTGTCCTTAGACCCAAGTGCACATGAAACTCGTGTAATTGGATAATGGTCAGCGACCTGGCCGGCTCCACTCCGCTATGTGGCGCTGTCGTCCAACTACTTCAATAAAAACACAACAAACTATGTGGCGGTTTACAAAGATGGAGCTCGAGGAGTTTGACGGACTAATATGAGACTAAACCTGGACTAAACCTGAACTAAACCTGGACTAAACCTGGACTGAACCTGGACTAAACCTGGTCTGAACCTGGATTAAACCTGGACTAAACCTGGACTGAACCTGGACTGAACCTGGACTAAACCTGGACTAAACCTGGACTAAACCTGGACTAAACCTGGACTAAACCTGGACTGAACCTGGACTAAACCTGGACTAAACCTGGACTAAACCTGGACTAGTTTGTCGGAGCAGCATTGGTGTACGTGTTGTGCATTCTTTCTTCGCAGCCATGATTTTGTCGGACTTTTCCGGCAACAATCGCTACTTATGACGGCGTCGGCGCCTCCTGCCACTTCCGGGTTAAATCCCTGGCGAAAATTCCCGCGCATGCGCAGTACGCCAATCCGATCCGATATCGTGCACAAGGCGACGCCGAGCGGATTATTATAGGCCTAAGCCAGGGGTTCCAATCGGATTGGGGAAACCAATCCCTATACGATCCTTAGCCTGTGCACATGAATCCGATACGATCCCGATCCGTCAGATTACACTCGTCCAGGTGCACGCAGTGAATTACACAACCCAAATGGTGACGGCGGACGGCAGCTTCTGGAATAAACTGAACAGTGACGTGCACAGGGGGTTGCTCAGGTTGCCCAGGCAACTGCCACTATGCCCTCCTGGACTGATGTTGCCCTTCTGAGTCGAAAAATAAATACATAAATAATAATAATAATAATAATAAATTGTTCAATGGATACAGAATTTCATGTAGGCCTAGGTCTAGATTTACTTTTCGGACACCGAGAGTGAAGGTCAGAAGGGGGAGTGGCTCTGTTTACACGACTGGCGCCCGAGCCTCATGTGGAAAGAGATTGTCGCAGTTGTCTTGTTGACTGCCTTGACGTTGTTGTAAAAGGTGAGTTTGGAGTACAGTGGTCACTCGCTCTATCGCGGTTCACTTTTCGCGACCTCGCTGTTTCGCAGATTTTTTATTTTTTTTAAATTCAATTTTTTTTTATAGTGTATGAACACAGTTTACACTACTGTGTTTGTATTTGTATTTATGATGCTTCTTTTATATATTTATGATAGTTTTTATCTTTATGCTTGTTGTGTTGTATTTTTATACTTCTGTAGCCGGGAGTCCATCAAAATGTCATTATGCTTGCATAATGACAATAAGGAATCTTGAATCTTGTGTTGTGCGTCCTGATTGTCTTCTCCTCCGTGTCTCCTGTACATACAGAATGTGTTCAGTTTGACAAATTTATATAGATGTTATAGAGGGGGGACCCGGGGGGGCTCCGGGGGGGACCCGGGGGGGCTCCGGGAGTCCCGCTGGATGCACGAAGAGCCGAAACATGAGTCACTGGATCTGTAGGAAGTCCAGACCGGGACTAAGACATGAGGACCAGACCGGGACCAGACCGGAACTAGACCAGGACTAAACGTGGACTAAACCAGGACTAAAGCAGGCCTAAACCAGGTCTAAACCAGGTCTAAACCAGGTCTAAACCAGGTCTAAACCAGGTCTAAACCAGGTCTAAACCAGGACTAAACCAGGTCTAAACCAGGACTAGACCAGGTCTAAACCTGCATGCGGCTCTTTGCCTTGTTTCGTGACCATGGCACGCGTTTGCCCCTTGCCCCCCCCCGCGTCACTATTAATACATTTTGTTGAAAATCTACGAAAGTTTGACTGTTTAAACTAGAGAGAAATGTGAGAAAATGTTAATTCCAATCTGAGAAAAGTGTATAATGTGTTTGGTGAGGCGTTTACAGCCTTAAAACATGTAGAATAATTGTAAAATATAAAGTTGTCCTACTTCGCAGATTTCACTTATTACGGGTTATTTCTGGAACCTAAACCCCGCGATAAACGAGGGACCGCTGTATAACAAATAATCACCATGAAGGTTTATGAATTGAATAAAAAAGTTCATAAATACATGTTCAGTTTGCCATGTTTAGCGTAAATAATCAGACAGACAAGCGACCCGTTATTTAAACAGGCTGCTAATTTTGTGGTCGGCAAACTAAGCTACATATCTACAGTTTCTAACTTTTCGTTTTAGCAGCAGAATAAATGATGGAAGTAATGCTTCACATGAATTCTTTCATTCAAAATGGTTAAATCTTCTCACTGTTTTGAGTCACGTGTGTTATGTTCAGTGATGCCCATGGAAAACAGGCGGTCGGGGGGGTTGGTTTGCCCTTTCTTCAGGTCAGAGCAACTGCCCCTCAAAATTCCTGTGCACGTCCCTGAAGCTGAAGGTAACTGACCGTTTTGGAGCACTTCCAGTGGACTCTCTGCAGACAGCTCCCCCTGGTGGCTGCACGTGTACAGCCCAGAGTCTGAGCGAGACGCCGAGGGAATGGTCAGGTTTCCGCTGGTGCTGTTCCCAACAAAAGAACCATTTTTAAAGAATCCAAACGTCCCTTCAGTTCTTGGGTTGCTTGGGTTTAAAATGCACCGAAGTGTGACGCTGTCTCCCTCTTTCACAGGCAGCAGTGGGCTCTCCAAGATCACACCTCCAGCTAAAAACACAACAGAAGGACAACGCACAAGTTAAAGACAAAGAAATTTATCTCACAAAATATGCAAAAACAATGGATCGTCTTAGCAGTGTGGCCACCTGTATAAAAAAATGTTTTTGTGTACAAATGGTTTGAAGTGACAATATTAAACACAAAAGTTGAGTTTGGAGTACAGTGAACCCTCGCTGTATCGCGGTTCACTGTTCGCGGCCTCGCTGTTTCGCGGATTTTTTTTTCCAATTTTTTTTTTTTTTTTTTTTCCAATTTTTTTTATAGTGTAACTTTTTTTTACAGTGTAACATTCTGTCCTGCGCCCTGATTAGCTAAGAGACTAGACCAGGACTAAACCAGGTCTAAAGCAGGTCTAAATCAGGACTAAACCAGGTCTAAACCAGGACTAAACCAGGTCTAGACCAGGGATGGTAGGGACAGAGTCTCTGATTTCCTTCACGAGAGCGCCTGGGTGACAGGAGGTGTGGCCTTTGTTTACTTGCACGAGCCATGGAAGAGAGTGCGAGCCGGACCATGGAAGAGCCAAGAATCAACATGGACGGGCCGGGGGAGCCGCAGCGGGGAGAGCCGCATTCGAGGGAGCCGCAGCGGGGGGAGGACACTCGCGCGCACAGAGGAGACAGTGGCTCTTCCCCGTCACGCCGAGAGAACGAACCCGACCCCGTCCTAGAGAGCTGTGGAGTATTGGCGACGCATTGACAGCGGTCTGATTTTGGAGCCGGGGTGAAATGCAACCAACTCTTGTGAGCGCAGGTTGGTCTTACCTGGTCTTGTGGTGAGGACTGGTGCTCAGAGGCGTCTGTTAGCGGTTTGGCACTGTTAGCATTGGCTTGAGTCTTGCCCAAAATGATATCCAGGTCGCTTTCCACTCGACTTTCGCACATGGCATGGATATGTGGTACCAAAACAAACACACGTGTCCGCGCGCACGTGTCCGCGCGCACGTGTCCGTGTGTCACGTGCCCCCCCCCCCCACTATTAATATATTTTAATGAAAATCTACAAAAGTTTGAGTGTTTAAACAAGAGAAAAATGTGAGAAAATGTTAATACCAGTCTCAGAAAGGTGTATAATGTGTCTGGTGAAGTGTTTTCAGCCTTAAAACATGTAGAATAATTGTAAAATATAAAATTGTCCTACTTCGCGGATTTCACTGATTGCGGGCTATTTCTGGAACCTAACCCCCGCGATAAACGAGGGTTCACTGTACTTAAATCAGAACTATCGACTTTTGAAAACTTCCATCCATCCATGTTCTTCCTCTTATCCGGCGCCAGGTCGCGGGGTCTAGGCAGGGACTCCCAGACTTACTTCACCCCGGACACTTCCTCCCTCCAAGGCGTTCCCAGGCCAGCTGGGAGACATAGTCCCTCTAGTGCAGGGGTCGGCAACCTGCAGCTCCGGAGCCGCATGCGGCTCTTTGATCCCTCTGATGCGGCTCAGTACAGTGGTCCCTCGTTTATCATGGGGGTTACGTTGTAGAAATAACCCACGATAGACTAAATCCGTGAAGTAGTCAGTTTTATATTGCGTGTATAAATATGTGTGTATTTCACAGTTCCTCTGACCGAGGCGCCTGGCGCCGCTGCGCTGTTGCGGGTTTTGTTGGGGAGAAAACTTGCAAACATACAGCACTTCAGAGCAGTGACGGACTGGGATCATCGGCCCTGGCAATTTACACCTAGAAGCGGCCCCGTAGTCTGTGGAACGGGGGGGAGGGGTTCTACAGCTCTGCACCAAACACCGAATTGTAGTGAGAACGCATCCGTGCGCTCTCAGGACTGGTTCTGCCGCCTGGACTCCAGGTTCCACTAGTTCGTTATGCGGAAACATTGCTGCTACTTCCCGATGCGCATTGACCACCCGGAGAAGTGTGCGCGCGGTCAAATCCGTAATAGAGCACGGCCTCGGCCCTTCTGGCATGTGCTCAAATGCCAGACCGCTCAGTCTTCAGAGTCACACTGCTCGTGATCAAACATTTAAATAAATTTGGCAAACCGACCGCATTCTGTACAGGAGACATGGAGGAGAATGACTGACAAAGACAAAGGTCTACAGTCCTTTAGCCAATCAGGATGCAGAACACAATACGCGTTGATACACTATAAAAAAAATCAGCAAAACAGCGAGGGACCACTGTATTTAATTAAAATGTATTTTATTTTAGTTCGTTAAAGGTTAAAAAAAAGCCATTATATGCAGTGATATTTCATTTTAAATTTCAAAAGGGTTTTGCGGCTCTCAGTGTTTTCTTTACTGTGTGAAAGGGTCCAAATGGCTCTTTGAGTGGTAAAGGTTGCCGACCCCTGCTCTAGTGTGTCCTGGGTCTTCCCCGGGGCTTCCTCCCGGTGGGACATGCCCGGAACACCTCCCGAGGGAGGAGTCCAGGAGGCGTCCGGAACAGACGCCTGAGCCACCTCAGCTGCTCCTCTCCACGTGGAGGAGCGGCGGCTCTACTCCGAGCTCCTCCTGTGTGACTGAGCTCCTCACCCTATCCCAGCCACTCTGCGGAGGAAACTCATTTCGGCTGTTTGTATCCACGATCTCTTCCTTTCGGTCATTACTTTTTGAAAACTCTGTTATGGTTGTTTCCCCTCAGCATTTCCTCTCACTCTGGATTCTCATGATATTTGTGAATATTGAATATTTAGTTTGTGAAAACGTGCAGAGGGAAGCTCTTTGTGCATTTTTCATACGCATGTGGGTGAAGTGTCTTGCCTATGGACACAACAAAACTTATTGCCACTGACGCCCCACTGTGGCACCAGGCCGGGCCCTGGAGCTTCTGAGATCGGACGAGTTCAGGTTTGTGCTGTTAAACTCATATCTCAGTCGTCCAGGTAGAATCCACAGCAAAAAGAGAAATCTTCTTTATATCTGCCTGAAGGGGGCGCTAACTACACAGAAACTCCCCTGTGACTGACACACTCTTGTTTCCATTTTCTGTTTGTCGCTCGGTCTGTTGAACTGCTCTGGGGACTGTTCCTGTGGTCTCACCTCTGAGCCTACAGGCTTTCACTACTGTTTTCTCTGTTTCACTGTGAGGATGGAGGTGTAAATACGAAAGAGAAACACTTAAAAACTTAAAGTGTAAGCCACCCCGTGGGACCCCGAGCCACAAAGAAAGTAGCGCGGTCTACTCCATTCAGTGTAGTGAAAACTGCAGGGAGCGCTACACTGGAGAAACAAAACAACCACTTCACAAGAGGATGTACCAACACAGACGAGAGAGCCAGAGTGGACCTCAATCTGCCGTACACCTCCACCTAAAAGGACCTCAATCTGCCGTACACCTCCACCTAAAAGGACCTCAGTCTGCCGTACATCTTCACCTAAAAGGACCTCAGTCTGCCGTACATCTCCACCTAAAAGGACCTCAGTCTGCCTTACATCTCCACCTAAAAGCCACGGGCCACTCCTTTGAGGACAGTGAGGTCCAGATGTGTTCTGACCGTGAGAGAGATCAGACGTGTTTCTCTTTCCTCCTCCGTATCTATTGCTCTGCTTCTGCGTGCCTCTCTTGTTTTTTGTCATTTTCTCGCTTTTTTTGGAGCAGATTTTCCAAATTCCTAAAATATGGATGTGATCAGCTGGACCCTCAGCACGATTGATACTCTTTTTTCACTGAGGAGTGCCACTCCGGGAAAAGCGGTGTGTCCCGATGGTACTTTTTCTGCTGGATATGCGAGGGACTCGGCAAGTCGTATGTTTGGCACCAATGTACCTGGAGGATGTGGAGGATATTTACGTATTCGGATTTCTGATAGTTGGACATCTGTTAATTGTCCATGATCTATCGCAAAATTTGTAAGCTGGCAGCAAGTAAAGAGTCCCCCAAGCTGTCTGCAGCAATTCAAGATTCAAGATTGTTTATTTGTCATATGCAGAATCAACACAAGGTCAACAATGCAATGAAATGCTTAGGATCAGAAGAACCGTTGACTCGCTAAGATAGTCAAGAAGTACTAATAACATGCAATAATAGTACATGGTAAAAAAAGTGTTGTAAAGTGCAGGGGAAGAGGTAAACAATATAATAAACAATATAATAAACAATATAATAAAATATGTAATAAAAAAACAAGGTACAAGGTGCAGGTAGGATTAAATCAAGATCAAATAAGGTGTAAGTATTTCACAGATTGCACATAATATGGTGTGGTGTATGTGTTGCATGTGGATTTCGTATTGCACATAGTGTGGTATAAATATTGCACATAGTGTGGTATAAATATTGCACATAGGTTATTGCACTGATTATTGCACATGTAACAGTAATTTACAGTGAGGTAGTGACAAACATGATATATTCATAATAGAGCAGCAGCAGTAAACATAATTATGCATAATGAAAGGTAGTTTAGTGCAGTATTATTGAGAGTTCAGTATTTAGAGTATTACCCAGAGTTCAGTAGTCTGACAGCTTGGGGGTAATAGCTGTCTTTGAGTGTTTTTGTGCATGCTGGCAGGCTCCTGTATCGTCTACCAGAGGGTAGCAGACGGAAGAGTCCTTGTGCCGGATGAGTATGGTCCTTAGTGATGCTGCGTGCTTTACGCAGACCCCTGCTGTGGTAAATGTTCTGGATGGAGGGGAGACTGCTGCCAGTGATGTCCTCTGCCGCTCGCACCACCCTCTGTAGTGCTTTGCGGCTCTGAGCGGTGCAGTTCCCATACCACACTGTGATGCAGCCCGTCAGCAGGCTCTCGATGGTGCACCTGTAGAAGTTTGTGAGGATGCTGGTGTTCATACCAAACTTCCTCAACTTCCTCAGGAAGTAGAGTCTTTGTCGGGCTTTCTTAACCACAGTGTCTGTATGTAGTGTCCAGGACAGATCCTCAGTGATGTGTACCCCAAGGAACTTAAAACTGCTGACCTGCTCCACCTCAGCGTTGTTGATGGAGATGGGGGGATGCTGGTCTACACGCTTCTACACACAATTTCGAGCCACTGTGAAGCCGTGGGAGATCTTGTGAAAGGATTACATCAGAAAGTGGGACAGGTTGAGGACCTTTTGGAAGGATTTCAACCGAAGGAAACATATCGACGTTTGGATATCATCACGGGCATCGTGACAGAACTGTGTAAAGCCAACGCAGCGCAGTCTGTGCGCCAAGAGGAACTAATGAGATCTCTCATGAATCTTCATGGCGATATGAAGATGGGGGTCTGGCAAAACCCAAGCTCAATCTAAAATTGTTTACCTGGGTCTCTAAAAATGTATTTCATCATGCTAAATTAATCCCTTTGGATAATTGGATAATAATTATGTCTGCCTGTGAAAATCTGTGTGTCTCCAACGGCTTATCTTTGTTTTGACTTCGCCTCCCTGCACTGGACACTCCAAGGACACAGCACATGATATCAAAAGAACAACATAGATTGGCTCACACTGACACTGACACGATTGAGTAAAATGTTCCCTGTCTTTTAGAAAAGGTCTGATCTCTGCTCTCGGTTCAATCAATTTCATTGATTTCCAATCTGACCCCCCCCCCCCCACACACACATACACACACACACCCCTTCCTTCTGTTGCCAAAAAAAAAGATCACCGTATGTTATATCTCCAATTGTTTTTCTGTCATTACATGTTGTTAAATTGTCACTGAGTGTATTGCATCTTTTCTACTCTGCATCTCCCAGTCGGCGGCGTGCGCATGCGCAGCGGCCCCTCCCCTACCCACTCTATCACTGTCCTGCCTGATTAGTGGGGAAACGAAATTTCGAATTCACTCTATGTACATGTATGTGATTGTTTTCGACAATAAAGCAAACTATGACTATGAGATCTTGGCCAGAGAAAAGAACTGGTTTGACTGAAAGAGGCTATTTTTGTCAAGAAAGATAATCCTTCCTTGAACAGAAATGGAGGTCTCAGACATGATCTCTCTCCTATTTACAACTCCATCCTCAGACAGAGAAAACAATAATGAAAGCCTGTATGCTCAGAGGTGTGAACACACACATCAGGGGCCTGAAGGTTTCTTCTAAAGGACTCAGGGTTAGGTTGAGTCCATGTGAAGGGGGAGGGGATGTGGCTACTGGCCCGGGGAGGTGTGAAGAGGAGGAGGTGGGAGTCGGCAGAGGGGCAGAGGGGGTGGGGGGTGAGTCAAACCTGTAAAGTATCAGTAAAGTATCACCCAAAGAATCAGTAACTTCTGTCCTCACCGGTCAGGGAGATGTTGACCACAGCCCCACACTGGCCGTCGTCAGACTGGCACCAGTACACGCCGACGTCTTTAGGGTAAAAGTTACTGTGGAAAAACCAGTTGGATTTATTCTGCACTGGGTTTTTCTGGTTTGTGTGAAAAGTCGTGTTCCTCATGATGGTCCATTCAGATGCGTCGGTGTCACCTCCACAGCTCAGGTACACGGACTCGTACTGAAAGAACTGCACACGGTTTGGGACCACGCTCAAAGACACTGCAAAGAAAAACAATTCAAGGGCTCATATTGTGTTTTCAGATCCAAGTTCTGATGTTTCTCCTCAGACCTGGAGTCGTGTTTGTTTCATTCTCATGTTTGAGGAACTCTTTATTATTCGTCTGTAACATCTCCAAAGCTCCAAATGCTCTGTTCCACCTCGTCCAAATCCAACCAGGACTAAACCAGGACTAAACCAGGACTAATCCAGGACTAAAGCAGGACTAAACCAGGACTAAACCAGGACTAAACCAGGACTAAACCAGGACTAAACCAGGTCTAAACCAGGTCTAAACCAGGACTAAACCAGGTCTAAACCAGGACTAATCTAGAACTAAACCAGGACTAAACTAAAACTAAACCAGGTCTAAACCAGGACTAAACTAGGACCAAACCAAGTATAAACCAAGACTAATTTAGATCTAAACCAGGACTAAACTAGAACTAACCCAGGACTAAATCAGGTCTAAACCAGGACTAAACCAGGTCTAAAGCAGGACTAAACTAAAACTAAACCAGGTCTAAACCAGGACTAAACCAGGACTAAACTAGAACTAAACCAAGTATAAACCAGGACTAAACTAGGACCAAACCAAGTATAAACCAGGACTAAACTAGAACTAAACCAAGTATAAACCAGGACTAAACCAGGACTAAACCAGGATTAAACTAGGACTAAACCAAGTATAAACCAGGACTAAACTAGAACTAAACCAAGTATAAACCAGGACTAAACTAGAACTAAACCAAGTATAAACCAGGACTAAACCAGGACTAAACCAGGACTAAACTAGGACTAAACCAAGTATAAACCAGGACTAAACCAGGACTAAACCAGGTCTAAACCAGGTCTAAACCAGGACTAAACCAAGTATAAACCAGGACTAAACCAGGTCTAAACTAGAACTAAACCAGGTCTAAACCAGGTCTAGAATTAAATATCGGACATTGTCTGAGTTTGAGAAAATCAGAAGTCGTAGTAAATGTTAATAAATAAAAAATCTCTTGTGTTTTTGATTCAAACGTCGAGTGGAATTTGCTGAGACGAGAAATTAAAAATGTTTTAAGTCACAGATCTGAAACTATAATAAAAATACTTTTACTTTTCAGTTCTGTTCTAAAATGCAGTAAAGTAGAAAGTACAGATACCTGCTCTGAATAATAACTGTAAAATGTACTTACGAAAAGTACAAATACCTCAGATTCATACAGAAGTACTTTAGTGCATGTACTTGGTGAAGTTCCAGCACTGGTTCATGGTGAGCTCCCGTTTCTCGGTCGCTCGTTCCTTCTCAGATTCTCGTTAAAAAGTTTCTTACCGAGGACGGAGCAGATCGTGGCCAGGTCCATGTCCGTGTGCGTCTGACGTGATGTTTGTGTTTTTGGTTTTGTACAGGATGCTCATTCTGTGCAGTCTCACATGGCCTGCTTCAGTTTCCTGTGATCTCGACAAGTTTTTTTTATTTTTTATTTGACCACAAAAGTGAGACAAAACACACAAAAAGCAATAAATCTGACATGACTAAAGAGCGGGGATTACACGTCCATGCGACATTAACTGAAACAGAACATCTTCAACTCACTGCGTTACTTTTATTGTTTTCAAAATGCAATATTCTCCAGAAACAACATAAAATGTAATTATTTCCACTTTAGTATTTGACGCTCTGAGTCCTTCCTCTCTGTGCAGAGTCACTTCCCCTTCAGAGCGCATCACAAACACAATCAGCATCCACAATCTGCGAATCAAACTCCTGAAACTCAAACATCTCATCAGGTTTGTCCAGTTCTGTGTTTTGTCTCGTGTTTTTGTGTTTTTATGGAGAATTGTGGAGCATGGGGGACGTAGGCTTGTGTTTTTGTGGAAACAACATTATAACTTTATAACTTTATAATTTTATAACTTTGTAACATTATAATTTTATAACTTTATAATTTTATAACTTTATAACTTTATAATTTTATAACTTTGTAACATAATTTTATAACCTTATTAAATGGTCGATTTTGCCTCATGCTCCTTTAAAGTTGCACTACTGAACTTTCCTGGTGCTTAGGTTTAGGTTAGTACTAGGGCTCTCCCCAGGGATGTGTCAGCTCACCGTTTTTATTCACGCTGTACACCAACGACTGCGTGAGCCAAACCAACACATAATAAAATTCTTGCATGATACTGTTATTCTTAACCTGCTCACTAAGGAAAACAACCCAAACATACATCAAGAGGCAGTCGACAGGTTTGTCACCTGGTGCGACTCACACTTATTACACATCAACACAATAAAAACAGTAGAGAAGGTGGATCCCAGATCGGTCAGTGGACAGGGCACAGTGGACATTCATTCACTCAGGTGGCCAATGTTTGCACCAGAATTCACCAACGCCTTCATTTCCTCTGCAGACTCAGAGTCTTTGGTGTCTGTAATAATATTATGTTCATTTTAACGGGAGGAGCTCGGAGTAGAGCTGCTGCTCCTCCACGTGGATAGGTGCAGCTGAGGCTCGGGCATCTGTTCCGGACGCCTCCTGGACTCCTCCCTTGGGAGGTGTTCCGGGCACGTCCCACCGGGAGGAGGCCCCGGGGAATACGCAGGACACGATGGAGGGACTATATCTCCCGGCTGGCCTGGGAACGCCTTGGGGTCCCCACGGAGGAGCTGGAGGAAGTGTGGAGGAAGTCTGGGAGTCCCTGCTTAGACTGTTGCCCCGGCGACCCGGCCCCGGATAAGAGGAAGAACATGGACGGATGATGGAGACGTGTGTTTTTCTTTCTCGTTGGTTTTCTAATGTGACACTTTGTGATTTTACAGTTTTTATTGTGCTCAGGTTTCTCTTTTTGAATCTCAATCGAACCTCCTGCTTAAATAAAAGTATTTCTTTTTATAACACGTGTTGTGTCACAAATACATTAAGTTATGATTTTTAAAAAATGAAATATTTAAAGGTTTGCTCCTCTTTGTTTGGCTTCGGCTCGAGCTGCAACAAAGAAATGCAAAGAAAATAAATATTATAATCCTTATTATGCACTTTTCTCATTTTTGAATTTTTGTTCATTTTAATGTTAAAGGGGCAGTGTGCAACTTTTCTGGTGGAAGGTCCGCTACCTAGAATGTTCCACAGTGTAGATTAAACAGATCTATAACAAGAGAGACGAGGAGATTACAGCACTACGCTACATTACAGCTCAGATCTGTGGAGAGGAGGAATGACTGTGTTTTGAGCAACAGAAGCACCCGTAATGAATAAACGCTGATGGAAATGTTTAGACCTGGTTTAGTCCTGGTTTCGTCCTGGTTTAGTTTGAAAATGTTTAAAGTCATACTGTGGAACATTCCAGGCAAAGCAGTAACATCTCTATGGAGACGAGCAGGTGTGGGACCCTCCAGCAGAGGGTGTCGTACCTCTGGACAGTTTGCAGCAGATGCAGACGCCGACGCCAAGGACACCGGTGTACAGCAGGAACAGGAAGAGGAAGCACAGAACTCTGATGCCGATTGGCTGAAGGGACGATGGGGGCGGGGCCTCGGTCATCTCGGTCATCTCTAATGGAAAGAAAACACAACCAGGTCTAAACAAGGTCCTGATTTGGTTTAGACTTGGTTTAGTCCTGGTTTAAATGGTCACATCTTTATACAGCGCTTTTCCACCTTGAAGTGCAACAAGGAACCAATCACCCATTCACACACCAGTGTACGCAGACACTGGGGGCGAGGAGGGCTAAGTGTCTTGCCCGAGGACACAACGGCAGCATTCATCTGTGGGAGCTGGAATCATACCAACCTGTGGGTCAGTGGACCTGACCGCTCAACCACTGATGTTTTTTATGTCAAGAGCGGGATTTGAACCGCCAACCTTTGGATCAGTGGACAAACGCTCTACCAACTGAGTTACTGCCGCCCTAGTCCTGGTTTAGACCTGGTTTAGTCCTGGTTTAGACCTGGTTTAGTCCTGATTTAGTCTTGGTTTGGTCCTGGTTTAGTTTTGGTTTAGTCCTGGTCTAGTCCTGGTTTAGTCCTGGTTTAGTCATAGTTTAGTCCTGGTTTAGTCCTGGTTCAGTCCTGGTTTGGCACTGGTTTAGTCCTGGTTTAGACCTGGTTCAGTCCTGGTTTAGACCTGGTTCAGTCCTGGTTTGGCCCTGGTTTAGTCCTGGTTTAGACCTGGTTCAGTCCTGGTTTAGTCCTGGTTTAGTCCTGATTTACTCATAGTTTAGTCCTGGTCTAGTCCTGGTTTAGACCTGGTTTAGTCCTGGTTTAGACTTGGTTTAGTCCTGGTTTAGACCTGGTTTAGTCCTGGTTTAGTCCTGGTTTCGTCATAGTTTAGTCCTGGTTTAGACCTGGTTCAGTCCTGGTTTAGACCTGGTTTAGTCCTGGTTTAGTCCTGGTTTCGTCATAGTTTAGTCCTGGTTTAGACCTGGTTTAGTCAGAGCACTTAAACAAAAGTGGAGTGGGTCGGTGAATGAATAATACGCAGAAGTTTCCTCAGTAAAAACACTTATTACCTGCGTGTTGTTGCCTGGAGACAGTGAGGGGCACATCTGCGGAGCGCCCCCTGGTGGGATGTTCACAACGGTACAGGCCCTGGTGCTGGAGTGTGACGGCGGACAGACGCAGAACCGCAGGAAAACTTTTCCCCACTAACTCTCCGTCTCTGTAGAAACTGCCCTCAAACTCCGGGCTGATGTTTGAGTTCTCCTCGACCAGACACACCAGAGAGACCGGCGCCCCCTGGAGGACGGGCCGGACCCGGGATACTCAGGAGCACGGAGGCTGCTGCAGGATTAAAGTGGCAATATGTCAGTCATGGAGCACAGACTAAACCAGGTCTAAACCAGGACTAAACCAGGTCTAAACCAGGTCTAAACCAGGTCTAAACCGGGTCTAAACCGGGTCTAAACCAGGGTATAAACCAGGGTATAAACCAGGTCTAAATCAGGACTAAACCAGGACTAAACAAGGTCTAAACCAGGGTCTAAAACCAGGTCTAAACCAGGTCTAAACCAGGTCTAAACCAGGACTAAACCAGGTCTAAACCAGGACTAAACCAGGAATAAACCAGGTCTAAACCAGGACTAAACCAGGACTAAACCAGGTCTAAACCAGGTCTAAGCCAGGTCTAAACCAGGACTAAACCAGGGTATAAACCAGGTCTAAACCAGATCTAAACCAGGACTAAGCCAGGTCTAAACCAGGGTATAAACCAGGTCTAAGCCAGGACTAAACCAGGTCTAAACCAGGTCTAAACCAGGTCTAAACCAGGACTAAACCAGGTCTAAACCAGGACTAAACTAGGACTAAACCAGGTCTAAACCGGGACTAAACCAGGTCTAAACCAGGGTAGAAACCAGGACTAAACTAGGTCTAAACTATGTCTAAACCAGGTCCTCATTTAGTCCTGGTTTAGACTTGGTTTATTCCTGGTTCAGACTTGGTTTAGTCCTGGTTTAGTCCTGGTTTACTCATAGTTTAGTCCTGGTTTAGTCCTGGTTTAGACCTGGTTTAGTCCTGGTTTAGACCTGGTTTAGTCATAGTTTAGTCCTGGTTTACTCATAGTTTAGTCCTGTTTAGACCTGGTTTAGTCCTGGTTTAGTCCTGGTTCAGTAATAGTTTAGACCTGGTTTAGTCCTGGTTTAGTCCTGATTGAAAACGTCACCATTAGAACAGAACAATCCTCAGTCTGATTTAAACCGTGTCCTTAATATTCCGGCGTCACGTCGGAGCGACGTACCGGTGACGGTGATGTGGACGGGTTTGCTCCGGCGCTGTTCCGTTTCACACCAGTAGAGGCCGCTGTCCAGAGTGAACAGAAACTTTATGGTGCAGGTGGTTTCATTTGCAGTTCCCCACCCGCTCTCACAGGGGGCGACGAACTCAGACGAGGCGTTTCTGAACACTCCCGTCCACCCCCCCGGCCCTCGGCTCTGGTCTGGGGGTCCGGAGCAGCGGAAAGACACGGCTTCATATCGGAAAAAACAGGATCTGTCCGGATGAACGATCAGATGCCCCCCGCACAGGAGCGAGACGGCGGCTGCAGACAAACGAGAGTTGTTTTTAAAGGAACTGAACTGTGAAAAAGTATCAAAATATCAATATATCATATCGTTTTAATGTGATGATACAGAATTGATATCATGGGCTGCTGTATCGATATATTGCCAAGAATATTTTGTGGTTTATTTACTAAATTATTTTGTTACAGCTACAGTTTTGTTGCTTGTTCAGTTGTTTATGCGCCACATTTTCACTGTTTCGAGGATTAAAATGTTGAACCTCGTCTTTTGCAAAGTTCAAAAAAGATTTTAGTGTCACAGCCACGATATAAACATTATTTTTATTGAACTGTATCGAATCGATTTGAAATATATCGTATTATTCAAGTGTTTAATCACTATTGACAATTAGCGGTGTCCAAAAATATCAAAATATCAATATATCGTATCGTTTAATGTGATGATACAGTATCAATATATCGCCAAGAGTACTTTTTTGGTTTGTTTTACTAAATTATTTTGTTACAGGTACAGTTTTGTTGCCGGAAACTCGTTTATGCGACACATTTGACATTTTCACTGTTTCGAGGATGAAAATGTTGAACTTTGCACAAGACAAGGTTTAACAAAGACTTTTAGTGTCACAGCCACGATTTAAACATGATTTTTATTGACATATATAGGTAGGTAGAGTAGATCTAAGAAAATAAATGTGAAATGAGTAAAAACGACTCAAATAAGTGAAAACAGACGGTCCCACAGAGATATGCCACACAGATATTATAGATCGTATAAAGTCAGGGTGAGCGTTGTGGTCTGGAGACTTCCTCTGACGAAACCCACCTGTGCTTCACTTTGTGTGTCAAAAAACATTTATCTGCACAAAGATCTAAACCAGGTCTAAACCCGGTCTAAAAGAGACTGAAACCAAGTCTAACGGAGGACTTAACCGGGTATAAAACACCTCTACACCAGTGCTTCTCAGCTCTTTTCCAGGTCTAAAAATTGTAAAAAAGTGATATAAAAACATCGCTTTGGGTTCACTTTCTTTAATACAAAGATTAAAAAACATGAAATAATCCCATATAATTAGTAAATATGAAGAGTAGACTAAAAAGTACTCACAGATGACGAGGACAGAGAATGTTAGACTCATGTTCGCCTCACTGGAGCAGCCTGGAAAAAAAACAACTCAACTTTTATTCTAGATAAAAACCACTTCCTCAGATGTGTCAAACCACAGTGCGTGCATACAAACAGCTTCACTTTCCAGACAACCTGCTTCAGCATTTAGAGATTTTATTGTTGGACAGTTCTTTTGTAAATAAAAACTAATCTGAACTTTCTTTTTCAAGGTTTTATCAAGGTTTTCAAGGTTTTATATTACACAAAATAGACACTTTTAGCCATGTTCTAATGTTGTTTCCTCTTCAAAAACAGAGCTGGAGTTGTGTTTTGTTTTGTTTCATTCACGTGTTTAACACACAAACCCTGCATAATATTTACTTTGTGGTCATACAGGAAGTGCTCCACTGTGTTTTTAAAGGCGCTATATCACACAAAACTACGGAAGCCGACAGAGGCCATGTTCGTAATGATTATTTCCCACCTTAACAAAGAGAAAATTAACTTGAGATCTCAAGAAAATTACACAATTATTTCGTGATGTCGAGAAAACCAAAAGTTATTCCGTCTCAAAACATGAAACATTCTGGATGTTGTAGTTCTAACATATCACCACTAGATGTCACTGTGGAGAGAGTTTCGAACTGTGTTTCAGCTCCGGCACAATCGCTTCAGCTGCTTTGGTGTTTCATGAAGCCTCACTTTGCTCATCCCTAGTATCTCCGTCGGTAAAGACGAAGCCGGGCCAGTCTTCTGCGGAGGTGCGGCGGACTAATCTTGAAATTATCCCGAATTAAAAGACATAATGCAATCTCCCCGTGTGTCAACCCCTGATCAATACATTGCCTTATCAGCTGATCAATTATTATTCTAATGACCAAAAACGCGTCTATTCAGAATGAGAAATACCCCCGAAGTCAGACTGACTGCCAGACAAAAAACCTGGACTAAACCTGGACTAAACCTGGACTAAACCTGGACCAAACCTGGACCAAACCTGGACTAAATCGGGACCAAACCTGGACTAAATCGGGACCAAACCTGGACTAAACCTGGACTAAACCTGGACCAAACCTGGACTAAATCTGGACCAAACCTGGACTAAACCTGGACAAAACCTGGACAAAACCTGGACTAAACCTGGACCAAACTTGGACCAAACCTGGACAAAACCTGGACTAAACCTGGACAAAACCTGGACTAAACCTGGACCAAACCTGGACCAAACCTGGACTAAACCTGGACTAAACCTGGACCAAACCTGGACCAAACCTGGACCAAACCTGGACAAAACCTGGACTAAACCTGGACAAAACCTGGACTAAACCTGGACCAAACCTGGACTAAATCTGGACCAAACCTGGACTAAACCTGGACTAAACCTGGACCAAACTTGGACCAAACCTGGACAAAACCTGGACCAAACCTGGACAAAACCTGGACTAAACCTGGACAAAACCTGGACCAAACCTGGACTAAACCTGGACTAAACCTGGACCAAACCTGGACTAAACCTGGAGTAAACCTGGACAAAACCTGGACAAAACCTGGACTAAACCTGGACAAAACCTGGACCAAACCTGAGTCAGCCTGTCACAACGTGGCCGTAGACGTTTCCGTTGGTTTCTCAAGATCACAAATTAATGATCTCGTTATCTCGGGATAACAAGGAAGAAAAATATTGCTTATGAATATGTCCTCTGTCGACTTCCGTACAAAACTGACTCTTGTGAGGTTTAAGTCATGTTCTAATGTTGTTTCCTCCTCATGTTTGAGGAACTCTTTATTATTCGTCTGTAACATCTCCAACGCTCCAAATGCTCTGTTCCACCTTGTGATGTCATCAAGTAGTAGTTTCCAAGTGAACAGCTCCTTTTACCTTCAGTTCAGTAGAGATTGGTAAAAACAATTCAACAGCTGAAATGATCCAAATGATTCTAGTGAAGGTGTGTGGAGTTTAAAAACACAGTGGAGCACTTCCTGTATTCAGTTTGGAGCTGTAGATCCCAGTGTGACGTCTTCAATATTGAACTCTCTAATAGTCTCTGTGCACTGTTAGCGTCACTACTTCCTGTCCGATTGTGTTGTTTTTGTTTTGCTGAGTCGTTCTCAAATGAAAAAAACATTTAAAGGTGCAGCAGTGAACAGGAGCTGTGGTGGATGTGACTGAAAACATGTTTAAAATTACACAAATAAAATGAATTCTTGAGCGGAGGACTCTTCTGTGTTTAGAAAGAGATGTTTGAGTCTCAGTGCTAACGCTAATGCTAATTTTAGAGGCATAATAATATAAGTATTGAAACAACGCCACACACACATGAAGCAAACTGCATATAAAAACAATTACGTAGTCTTTATTAATTTGAATTTTAACAGCTTGTTTATTTTATGTTTTACGATTTTAATAAAAGTGACTGTTAGCTTTGAGAAGCTTTGAGATACAGTGAACTAGCTAGCCTGTCCCATATTTTTCAACTTTTCTGAACAAACTGCTTCCTGATTGGTGTAAAACTATATATTTATATTTACAACAGGTATTATCCCACTAAATAAAATCAAAATCATACGCACTTTAAATCCAGCTGAAGTAAACAGGCCAGCAGCAAAAAAAATAAAAATAAATAAACACCATTACATAACCAAAGGGGTATTCCACGAAAGTGACTAAGCGCAAAGCCCGGCTTTATTCGACAGTTCGCGCTAGTTTTAGTGAGAGTTCGGTTCCATGACTCTCGCTAAGCTTAGTCCCCGCCGAGTTACTGCGGCAACATGGTTTTAGCGGATAGTCTGGTACCGGGCAGGCTAAAGATGCGGCTTAATCAGGCCGTGTCGCAGAGAATACGGACCTGACGTAAACAGACTGTCAAACAAACCGTTCCGCACACCTCCCGCATGAGTATCTGTGTTGTCCGAAAACAACATCAGCAAAAAAATTAATTACCTTATGTTCTTGGTTCTTGAAAAATCTCCGGTAATTTAAAAATATTCTTTTACACCGCTGTCTTTACAACATTATCAAATAGAAGAATTCCAGAATCATCACAGAGAAACACTGGTCGAGTGGTTATGTCCTGCATCTTTCATGTGGGAGCCCCGGGTTTGATTCCTGTTATTGACGGATTCATGCCCAAGTCAATTTTGAGTTATATTTTCACGAATTTACATTTGCCACACATTACACAAATGTGAATTAATTTAACCTACAATTATTCATAACTGATAACCAGCTGATAACTTATATCAGCTGGGCCTAACATCACTCTCACTTGACGACATTGACACTTTATATTTTATGTGACATCTCTATCAAAGAATACAGTTAAAGGTAAACTTTTACTTTTAAAACAAAATGTAGCCAAATAACAGGCACACTCCATGATGCAACATTTCAATGATTCAACAAATTTGCTTCAGAGATGCTGTGCAAGCCTCTTTAATGAAATCCTGTTCATCAATTTCCATCAATAGGCATAAAACAATAAAAGACATTAGGTATGACATTCTGGTGTGAGGCCACTGCTGGAGGACTGCTGAGGGTCAGGCAAGGCACTGCTGGAGGACTGCTGAGGGTCAGGCAAGGAACTGCTGGAGGACTGCTGAGGAGGGTCCGAGTGTACGCCATCTTCAGTAACTAGAACACAAACATACTATTAAAATACACAAATGCTTTGATCACAGCTGAGGCAAGCATTAGCCTAGAGAATACCTTGAATATACTCTTCACGAGAACTCGCAGGAAGGATCTTTGATGCGGTCCCTCCTTCAATTACCTCCACCAGTGGGCGACCCCCGGTTTAGGGCCAGTGCCAGCTCCTCTGCAGGTGAAAGATTTTGAGGGGGGCTCCCACCTCCTGTGGCAAGAAGAAGAAGAAGAAGAAGAAGAAGACCTGCAAAACAGTCCTCTTCACATTATTCCTGCTCAAAGACAAGATAACACAATTTAACGTATTAGTTGGAGCAAATACTTTACACAGTAAAAATAAATTACATATGACAAGACTGCTCTACAAATATATAATATTTATGACATCAACTGTTCTCCCTGAGAATCAAACTCACACCTCCCGCATGCCAGACCGTAATCTTCTGCCACAGCATGTCTCTCACCTTGGTTATTGCAAATGTGTTGTAGAGTTCCAAAAGCAAATTCTGTTCTGATGCGCCGAAATAATCGGCCCGAATCTTCGACATGATCGCGTTTTCGACAGTTGCTTGTTCAGGGCTTCTTACCTTCCCCGTGCACGCGTCTAGGCCCGGCCTGCTTAGGCCTGACTGAACTTAGCGCTGCTGAGGCGCAGCTGAAATGCGTTAGTGGAACGGCTTCAGGCTTTAGTCTAAGGGGCCGTTTAGATGAGGACGATTGCGATTGAAAACGACAAAATATTCTATCGGAAGTGTCTTTCGTTTACATGGCATCGGCGCCGTCGGGTTCTGAAACCGCAAAAATCTGAAGACTTCTTCCAGAGTGTGGAGTTCTGAAGACGGCCCAGGTCGTGTCTCCGTCTAAACGGCAAGAAGCGCAAAACATGTTCACGTCGCATACACCTGATGCGCCAAGCCGGTAAAAACAATAACAAACATGTCTGACTACCTTGATAAAACTTCAGAATGACTTAACAAGCTCTTGTTGCATTAAGTGAAGAGCTCCGACCCGACATCGAGGGAGAAACAACCGTAATGAGAGCCCCTGTCGGTGTCCTGAAAAAGGTAGTTCTGACATTATATTACCTGCTTTATATTATTATATTATTATTATTAATATATATTATATTATATTATATTATTAGCGGCCTGGCATGCATATTCAATCGAATTCACCCACTTTTGCGTCTTCGTATAAACAAACATTTTCTGTTGAGAATGCTCGTCTAAACGCGGATAAAAAATTGAAGACGAGACGCCACTTTTGCGTCTTCCGTTTTGATCGTCGCCGTATAAACGTAGCCTAAATTGCGGCTAAGTCAGGCGACGACTTAGCACTTAGTCGCCGCTATGTTTAGCGACGTTCGTGGAATACCCCTCAAGTCTACATGCAGAAGTCTTTATTTATTTTCAGACAAATTTAATTTTCAGATTCTATAATTGGAAGATAAAATACTTTATTTTTTAAGCTTTAAGAAAACATTTTCTATACAAGTCCTAATTTTAAAATAAACCATATACGCACAATAAAATTAATAAAATACTAATAATAAAAATGTTAGCTATTTTATATACTTTTTTATATATAATTTTTTATATATATACTTTATTTTTTAAGTTTTAAGAAAACATTTTCTATACAAGTCCTAATTTTAAAATAAACCATACGCACAATAAAATAAAATAAATAAAATACAAAAAATACAAATAAAAATGCAAAGAATAATAAAAATAACAATAATAACAACAATCATAATATTGTCATTAACTCTAAACTAAACTTTTATTTGTGTATTCTTTTATTCATTTATACGTGTATTTGTTTATTTTAATTAAGTCATTTTGGTCCTCTATAGTTGACAGACAAAAAAAACAGATTATTCAAACGTGAATGAAACAAAACACAACTCCAGCTCTGATTTTGAAGAGGAAACAACTTAAATCTCACAAGAGACAATTCTGCACACTGCAATGCAAAAATGATGGTACTTTAGTTTTGTTCCGACACCATTTTTTGGGATCAGATCCAACACCGATACTTGGCCTTGGTGTATTCGCCAACACCGATACCACTCCGATCCCACAGTGTGAAGACGTACACTCAGGCTACTTCGTTTTGTAACATACAAGAGCAAAAATAAATCTTCTAAAAGGCTATTTTTAAAGAAATAAATACGATTTTCAGGACTAAAATATAAATGAAATGTATGACGAGCTTGACGATAAGCAGTCCTGATTTAAGCTCTCAGTGTCGATAAAAACAGCGGTGAGGCCTGTGAAAAGAGCTCGTCCTCGGAGCACATGGATCATTCTGCAGAGTAAACAAATCCAAAAGTTAGCGCTGTTGTTGTTGCTGCTGCTGTTTTCGGACTGCGCTTTGTTATTTTACCAAGTTGAGCGTCCACACTAAAGGTGAAATGAAGGCAACAAAGAGGAAACACAAATGTCTTTTCAGCATATTTTAAGAGTCCGCAAAGCCTCAATAGCAGACCTGGGCACAAAGGGCCGGTGTGGCTGCAGGTTTTCTTTCCAACCAAGCAGCAGCACACCAGACTTGACTCATTTAATCAACTGATCTCAGTTGAGTCTCAAGCCGTGTCCCAATTCCCAGAGTGCACGGTTCGGAGTGTGGTTTTAAGGCAGCTCAGACCGTAGTCAAGACTGTGCATACTTGTTCAGGCCTGAGTGCAGTCCGCGGACCGCATGGGCATCGGTGAAATACGACAGGTCTCGCAACTACGGGAAGCAGCCGCCGACTCCATTTTCTCCCACAAAAGAAGTAGTGTGCGGTGCATGCTGGGATATATGAGTGCACGAAGTGTGCTTTTTCATGTGCTTGGACTACGCCCCGATTTCCATGGAAACGACTGCGGTCTTTGGGTCGCATGTTAACTGTGCATGGGACAAAAAAGAAATGGGACAGCAGTCGTCGCGCCGGATGTGACGCACATGCCCTTCAAACCACGCTCCAAACTGTGCACTCTGGGAATTGGGACACAGCTTCAGTCTCAGGTCTTCAGGCAGTTGAAGGTGTGCTCTTGGTTGGTTAGAACAAAAACCTGCAGCCACACCGGCCCCTTTGTGGAACTGTTTGCCCTGGTCTGCTCTATAGTCTGTGTTTAACCTACGGTGACCAGAATTTCAAAATCAAAAACTGAGAGACTCTCGGTTTTAGGGACTTGGTAATAATAAAATTGTAAAATGAGTGCGTAATTAAGGAAAACTGAGTCAGTATTGTCATATTTTCTTTGTGCGTTGGTGATTTTTAAGCAGCTTTTCTGTATTTTACCGAAACAAATGCCTCTCTTTACTGTTGGTCGGTATCAAACTGGTCAAAAATAGGGACATCTGGGACATTTCTTGTATAAAACTGGTACAAATCTGCTGGGACAGGGGACACAGGGCTCAAAACTGGGACTGTCCCGGGTAAACAGGGACGTCTGGACACCTAACCCTAACCCTGCTCTGTGTGTTAGCGGTAGCATTATTCACTGAGGTAAAAGCAGCTGCTCACATCTACAGGTCCTCATTCAGGAAAATACACAGTTTTATCAGATCGCCGACACCGATACCTGAAAAATGTCGGAGCTTTTGGTGATACTGTTATCGGAACAATCCTATTTTAGTATAATATTACAGATGTATTTGGGGTATTTTGCGCTTCGCCATTTTCCGCTGCAGGAAGAATGCTGGCAGCACCACGATGCTGGGTAGATTCATCCACTGCGCAGACACGCTTACCAGACAAAGCGAAGCGTAGTCCAGCAAACTGAACGCATATGTCATGTAGTTGATGAACATAGTGACAAACCTCAAAAGCAACGCAACCATAATGAGCGACATCATGTAAAAAGCCCTGCGTTTCGAAGGGTCAACACGCCCTCCGTCCCCTGGCCCTGGACGAATCAGAACGCACAGGACGCTAGTGGAGAAAAACATCACGACGAATGTGAATATTATGCCAGTGGCCACCACTGACAATATAACTGAAAAATTGTCGACGAAATGGTAGATGATCCAAACGCCGAGGAAGCTGAGCCAGACAGCAGTCACGCAAACATCTCGAATGATCTTTCCTTTCTTTTTCAAACGCATGTACGTGATGGGATGGACCACCGCGAAGTAACGCTCAGTACAGACGAGCGTGTGGAAGAGAGTTTGTCCAAGTGTTGTCATGAATTCAAGCTTCTCTCCTGCAAAAAGTAAACCAGCATCGTAAGACAAATAGAAAAACGAAAGACTGACACAAGTCCCCACTACTCTAAAGAGCTCAAGGGCGGCCAGGTGGAAGGTGAAAATGTCCGAATCGAAGCAAGGCTGCGGATTCCTCCATTGTTTACATCCAAAGAAGATCACCAGAACAAAAACAGGAGTCAGTGAGATGTTGATGAAACTCCAGGTCGTGAAGACGACTCTGCACGTGGATATGGTGTCGTTTGTTGGGCTGTTCATCTTTAAACTGAAACACAAAAATAACAAAATTAAACTTTGAAAAAACATGTGTGTACATTTTCTGGTGGAGGGTCCATCGAATGCTTTTCTCTGTGGAGATATTATTGCTCCATACTCATGAACAAGACCCCAAGATGCTTGAACTCTTCCACGTGGCAGTGATGCGGTCCATTGTGGTGAAGAGGGAGCTGAGCCGAAAGGCAAAGCTCTTGATTTACCGTCGATCTACGTTCCTCCCCTCACCTATGGTCATGAGCTCTGGGTAATGACCGAAAGGACGAGATTGTCGATACAAGCGGCCGAAAGGAGTTTCCTCCACAGAGTGGCTGGACGCTCCTCCTTTAGAGATAGAGTGAGGAGTAGACCTGGTTTAGACCTGGTTTAGTCCTGGTTTATACCTGGTTTAGTCTCAGTTTAGGCCTGGTCTAGTCCTGGTTTAGTCCTGGTTTGGTCCTGGTTTAGTCCTGGTTTGGTCCTGGTTTAGTCCTCGTTCAGTTCTGTTTTAGTTCTGATTTAGTCCCAGTTTAATCCCAGTTTAGACCTGGTTTAGACCTGGTTTAGACCCGGTTTAGACCTGGTTTAGTCCCAGTTTAGACCTGGTTTAGTCCCAGTTTAGACCTGGTTTAGTCCCAGTTTAGACCTGGTCTAGTCCCAGTTTAGACCTGGTTTAGTCCCAGTTTAGTCCCAGTTTAATCCCAGTTTAGACCTGGTTTAGACCTGGTTTAGACCCGGTTTAGACCTGGTTTAGTCCCAGTTTAGACCTGGTTTAGTCCCAGTTTAGACCTGGTCTAGTCCCAGTTTAGACCTGGTCTAGTCCCAGTTTAGACCTGGTTTAGTCCCAGTTTAGACCTGGTCTGGCTTGGGCGTCTGTTCCGGACACCTCCCTCGGGAGGTGTTCCGGGCACGTCCCACCGGGAGGAGGCCCTGGGGAAGACCCAGGACACGCTGGAGGGACTATGTCTCCCGGCTGGCCTGGGAACGTCTTGGGGTCCCCCCGGAGGAGCTGGAGGAAGTGTCCAGGGTGACAGGGTCCAGGGGTCCTGCTTAGACTGTTGCCCCGGCGACCCGACCCTGGATAAGAGGAAGAACATGGATGGATGGAGATGTTATTGCTTTGTCGGGAATGTTTCATAGTATGGTGTTAAACGGAAACCAAACCAGACCAAGTTCCAGGTCAGATCTGTGGAGAGGCGACACCGCTCACACCCAGAATGTCTGTTTTTCTATGTATTTTTGAGCTCTAAAACCACCTGTAGTTGGATAAATGTAAAGTAGAGCTGTTTAATCTCACTGTGGAACATCCAGGCAGAGGAATGACGTATCCATAGAAACAAGAACGTGAGTCTAGATCTAAGTGAAAAAAATTACAAGACTGTTTCTCACAGAACAAGCAGCATCGTGTGGCGCCCCTTCCCCGATGGGACAGCGATGTTTTTGTTCCTTTTTTTTTGTTCCACATTTTTGAGAAATCAGGATCCTGCGTCTACAGAGCACAGTGTCCTGGAGACTCTGAGAAAACCCAGGGAGAGTCTCCTGGATAAGACACTGGCTTATCCAGGAGACTGAAATCAGCGTTTAAACAGACACGGACAAAACCAGGAAACTAAAAAACCCAATCAGGCACTCGAGCGCCTGTAAACGTCTTTACTGAGAAGAAAACTACTAAACATGGATAAAAGCTCTGAAAAGTCCATTTTGAAGAACAGGTCCGATTTAAGGAGCATGTACTCACCTGACTGTCTCTTCGCTTTGCCGTCTCTTCGCTTTGCCGTCTCTTCACTTTGCCGTCTCTTCGCTTTGCCGTCTCTTCACTTTGCCGTCTCTTCGCTTTGCTGTCTCTTCGCTTTGCCGTCTCTTCGCTTTGCCGTCTCTTCACCTGGCCGTCTCTTCACCTGGCCGTCTCTTCGCTTTGCCGTCTCTTCGCTTTGCCGTCTCTTCGCTTTGCCGTCTCTTCACCTGGCCGTCTCTTCACTTTGCCGTCTCTTCACCTGGCCGTCTCTTCACCTGGCCATCTCTTCACCTGGGCGTCTCTTCACCTGACTGTCTCTTCACCTGACTGTCTCTTCACTTTGCTGTCTCTTCACCTGACTGTCTCTTTGCTTTGCCGTCTCTTCGCTTTGCCGTCTCTTCACTTGGCCGTCTCTTCACCTGCCTGTCTGTTCGCTTTGCTGTCTCTTCACCTGGGCGTCTCTTCACCTGACTGTCTCTTCACTTTGCTGTCTCTTCACCTGGTCATCTCTTCACTTTGCTGTCTCTTCGCTTTGCCGTCTCTTTACCTGGCCGTCTCTTCACCTGGCCGTCTCTTCACTTGGCCGTCTCTTCACCTGACTGCCTCTTCGCTTTGCTGTCTCTTCACCTGACTGTCTCTTCGCTTTGCCGTCTCTTCGCTTTGCTGTCTCTTCACTTGGCCGTCTCTTCACCTGCCTGTCTGTTCGCTTTGCTGTCTCTTCACCTGGCCGTCTCTTCACCTGGCCATCTCTTCGCTTTGCCGTCTCTTCTCTTTGCTGTCTCTTCACTTGGCCATCTCTTCGCTTTTCCGTCTCTTCTCTTTGCTGTCTCTTCACTTGGCCATCTCTTCGCTTTTCCGTCTCTTCGCTTTTCCGTCTCTTCGCTTTGCCGTCTCTTCCCTTGGCCGTCTCTTCTCTTTGCCGTCACTTCTCTTTGCCGTTTCTTCACTTTTCCGTCTCTTCTCCTGTTCTGCTGCTGGACCTGGTTTGAATGAGGTTCAAATAGGACTCTGCGCTTTTGCATAATCAGTGAAAAGTGTTGGTTTGGTTTAGTCTTCATTGTCGATTTGCATCTTCGCAACTGGACAAAAACAACACAGGGTGGAGACAAAGAATTTGAATAGAGTCATGGAACAACTGAACCGAAGAGAAGAGGAAAAAAAGAGCGATTCTGGTTTCTGCAGCTGTGGATCTTTAGTCCTTTATTTGATTAAATTGTTGATGGTGCCTTAAAGCTGCATTGTGTTGGAGGCTCCATCAAACGCTTTTCTCCATGGAGATGTTATTGCTTTGTCTGGAATGTTTCACAGTATGGCATTAAACCTTTCTATTTTCACAGAAGCCAAACCAGACAAAGTTTTAGGTCAGATCTGTGGATCCGCTCACAGTCAGAATGTCTGTTTTTCGAGGTATTTTTGAGCTCTAAAACCACCTACAGTTGAATAAATGTAATGTAGAGCTGTTTAATGTCACACTGTGGAACATTCCAGGCAGAGCAATGACGTATCCATAGAAATGAGCATGTTTTTACAACTGTTGAGCCTCGTATAGTCATATATACAGTATCTATAGCTTCTCAGGTTGCTGATTAGACTGCACAAACCTGCTCAAACGTCAACTGTGTTTTGCGTTGGTATGAAGGAAGCAAAATTAGCAAATGTTTCCTGAACAAATTTTTTACATTTTATTCTTACAGAGAAAAAGAAACAACAGGTGACAGACCCCCCCAAACAAGAATTATTATCTGACAAATAGAGATATAAGAAAACACTTTTTTTTTGTTGAAATTATGTAAAAAAAAATATGTTATGTGTTTCTTATGTGTAAATTGTGCCGAACTTTTGTATAGAATACTCCCCACACTGTGATGTCATCAGTGCGTTTTAGAACTCTCCACTTCCTGTAACTTTCAACATATTTTTCAACTTTTATTCACAAATAAACTACAAAAGAAATACAATAATGAACCAGTAATCGGGTCTGTCAAACACTTTTCTCCATGGAGATGTTGTTGCTTTGTCTGGAATGTTCCGCAGTATGGCATTAAACCTTTCTATCTTCACGGAACACAAACCAGACCGAGTTCCAGGTCAGATCTGTGGAGAGGCGACCCCGCTCACAGTCAGAATGTCTGTTTTTTGAGCTCTAAAACCACCTGTGATTGAATAAATGTAAAGTAGAGCTGTTTAAAGTCACACTGTGGAACTGGTCTTGGTCTAGTCCTGGTTTAGTCCTTCTTTTGTCCTGGTTTGGTCCTGGCTTAGTCCTTGTTTAGTCCTGGTCAAGTCCTGGATTAGTCCTGGTTAAGTCCTTGTTTAGTCCCTGTTTAGTCCTTGTTTAGTCCTTGTTTAGTCCTTGTTTAGTCCTGGTTAAGTCCTGGATTAGTCCTGGTTAAGTCCTTGTTTAGTCCCTGTTTAGTCCTTGTTTAGTCCTTGTTTAGTCCTGGTTTAGTCCTGGTTCAGTCCTTGTTTAGTCCTGGTTAAGTCCTGGTTAAGTCCCGGTTTAGTCCCTGTTTAGTCCCTGTTTAGTCCTTGTTTAGTCCTGGTTAAGTCCTGGTTCAGTCCTTGTTTAGTCCTGGTTAAGTCCTGGTTCAGTCCTTGTTTAGTCCTTGTTTAGTCCTGGTTAAGTCCTGGATTAGTCCTGGTTAAGTCCTTGTTTAGTCCCTGTTTAGTCCTTGTTTAGTCCTTGTTTAGTCCTGGTTTAGTCCTGGTTCAGTCCTTGTTTAGTCCTGGTTAAGTCCTGGTTAAGTCCCGGTTTAGTCCCTGTTTAGTCCCTGTTTAGTCCTTGTTTAGTCCTGGTTAAGTCCTGGTTCAGTCCTTGTTTAGTCCTGGTTAAGTCCTGGTTAAGTCCTGGTTTAATCCCGGTTAAGTCCCGGTTTAGTCCTGGTTTAGTTTTGGTTAAGTCCTGGTTTAGTTCTGTTTAAGTCCTGGTTAAGTCCCGGTTTAGTGATTAATTCTGGTCTGGTCCTGATTCAGTCCTGTTCTAGTCCTGTTCTAGTCCTGGTCTGGTCTTGGTCTTGTCCTGTTTCAGTCTTGGTTTAGTCCTGATTCAGATCTGACCAAACCAGACCAAGTTCCAGGTCAGATCTGTGGAGAGGCGACCCCGCTCACAGTCAGAATGTCTGTTTTCTGAGGTATTTTTGAGCTCTAAAACCACCTGTGATTGAATAAATGTAAAGTAGAGCTGTTTAATGTCACACTGCGGAACATTCCAGGCAGAGCAGTGACGTATCCATGGAAACGAGCACAGTGACGGAGCCCCAACGGAAAAGTTACACAGTGCAGCTTTAAAAGTGTACATGTGGAACACCCCCAGTGTGATGTATGTCATATGTAAAGTGTCACTGCAGAATGTCGCTGTTGCCGGGTCGACTGTACAAACCTGTGTCGGCGAGAGGGAAAACCCCGGAGCACATGTTTCCTCAATAAATACTGTACATTTTAGTCCACATTTTGTTCATACCTGAGCAGAGAAGAACACCACACGAGTCTGTGAAGAGCAGGAGAAGGTTCTGGATGGACGTGCTGTGGCTCGGGCTGTTTTGCTTCACTTTTGGAAGCGTGGAGGCATCTCCCTACATGGGGATGACCATGAGCTACTATCCAAAAGAGACTGGGACTAACACGACTTATCAGGTAAATCTGTTTCTACAGAGTCACTTAGACAAACGTTATTGATCCCCTATGTGTGTTAATCAAAGGAGAGAGACTGGATGTGGTGGAACAATTTAAATATCTTGGAGTAGTTTTTGATTCCAATTTAAATTTCAAGCAACATGTAAAGAAAATTTCGCAAATAATTAAATTCAATCTGTCAAACTTGACAAACTTGACTACTTTAGTAGTAGCAGTAGCAGTAGTAGTAGTAGTAGTAGTAGTAGTAGTAGTAGTAGTAGTAGTAGTAGTAGTAGTAGTAGTAGTAGTGGACTAAACTTGGACTAAACTTGGACTAAACCTGGTCTAAAACTGGACTAAACATGGACTAAACTGGACTAAACTTGGACTAAACTTGGACTAAACTTGAACTAAACCTGGTCTAAAACTGGACTAAACCTGGACTAAACTGGACTAAATCTGGACTAAACTTGGACTAAACTTGGACTAAACCTGGACTACACCTGGACTAAACTGGACTAAATCTGGACTAAACTTGGACTAAACATGGACTAAACCTGGTCTAAACCTGGACCAAACTTGGTCTAAACCTGGACTAACCCTGGACTAAACCTGGAATAAACCTGATCTAAACCTGAACTAAACCTGGTCTAAACCTGAACTAAACCTGGTCTAAACCTGGACTAAACCTGGACCCGAGGGACCCCGAGGGACAGAGTGACCAGGGAAGTGTGGCACAGGCACAGTAGGTCAGCAGTAGTAATGTGAGGATAATACCAGGGCTTTTAGGTGATGGACAGGCATGAAAATCGCTCACCTTTTGGCGAAATTCGCCGTTTTGAAGCTAAAACAGGTGACCTACGTGAATCGTGTAGATTCAACGAGAAAAGTTTTTTTGTTTTTTTTAAATCGTCGTTTCCACAGGAATTTGGCCTGGGGTGCCAGCCAACGTGCTCCTGACCTTGTGTGCAAGATGCATTTTAAATAAACCGTTGAATGTGTAGTTACTGTGAGTTTGTTGGTGGTTTTGGGGATTTTTCCTTTAAATGTTGCGCCCTGGTTTCCCCTCAGCCAAGACTATAATAAAATACTGCCAATAGTAAAATACTTTGCTTCGGGAAACACAAACAAAAATTAGTCCGTTTCACTCCGGTAATTATGAGGGGCCGGTCTAAGCCAAAAATGCCAGGGACGTTTTTTGTCCCAGTCCAGCCCTGGGTGGAACCGATATTTGGAAGTCCGATACAGCAAATTTTTCAGGATTGGTGCTGATATTCAATACCAGTATCACTTTAGGCATGTTTAGCGTACTGACGCGGACTTGTGTCTTTTGGCGGCAGATTGAAATGCGTTACAAGATCACGGCGACCCACTGCGACATGCACCATTTCCGCTGCTTCAGCGGAGACTGTGGGCAGCAGGTCGCGGCGCGTTACGAATATGTGGACCGGTCCTCCTCAGTCATAGGTCAGATGTGTCAATACGAGACCGTCAAAACTCTGGAGACCAAAACCAACGCTCCGTACAAGATGTGGTAAGTTCTGAGATCATGTTTACAATGTGATGTAAGGAAAATCTGTCTGTACTGGAGAGTTCACTGGAGAGTTCAACCGAACACCTGAGTCTGGTTCCTCTGGCCTGGTGTGGAAGCAGAACACGTTCATCTGATGAGGACGAATCGTACATGAAGTCACCAGCTCCTGCTCAGACTCATCACCGCCCCTCATTGGCAGATACTGTCATTACACAACAAAAAGTTATAAAAAGTACAATGACATTAAACATCTTTGTCCCATTCCCACTCTGCTCCCTCTGTATCCTCTGTGTCCTGACAGTCCACAGTCCGTCATAAATGACCTTCGACTGTTCCTCACCTGTACTGTATATTCTGCTGATCGTGTTGACAGGATTACGGATCGCGCAGACGCCTGGGGATCTGTGCCCATCAAGCTCTTCACGGAGGTGGATCTGAGGGAGCGTTCTGACACAGCACGAGTCAACTACCCCCCACAGGGCACCATCATGTCCCCCCTACGGTGAGACTTCAGACCGTCCAACGGGTGGACGAAGGGAGTGTGACGTCACCTCGAGACCTCAGACCGTCCAACGGGTGGACGAAGGGAGTGTGACGTCACCTCGAGACCTCAGACCGTCCAACGGGTGGACGAAGGGAGTGTGACGTCACCTCGAGACGTCACACTCCCAGGAGTAAACCAGGAGTAAACCAGGAGTAAACCAGGACTAAACCAGGACTAAACCAGGTCTAAACCAGGACTAAACCAGGACTAAACCAGGACTAAGCCAGGTCTAAACCAGGACTAAACCAGGACTAAACCAGGACTAAACCAGGATTAAACCAGGATTAAACCAGGTCTAAACCAGGACTAAACCAGGACTAAACCAGGAGTAAACCAGGACTAAATCAGGTCTAAACCAGGACTAAACCAGGTCTAAACCAGGACTAAACCAGGTCTAAACCAGGTCTAAACCAGGACTAAACCAGGACTAAACCAGGTCTAAACCAGGACTAAACCAGGACTAAACCAGGAGTAAACCAGGACTAAATCAGGTCTAAACCAGGACTAAATCAGGACTAAACCAGGTCTAAACCAGGACTAAACCAGGTCTAAACCAGGACTAAACCAGGTCTAAACCAGGTCTAAACCAGGTCTAAACCAGGACTGAACCAGGACTAAACCAGGTCTAAACCAGGTCTAAACCAGGACTAAACCAGGACTAAACCAGGACTAAACCAGGTCTAACCAGGACTAAACCAGGACTAAACCAGGACTAAACCAGGTCTAAACCAGGACTGAACCAGGACTGAACCAGGACTAAACCAGGTTAAGGAAATCACTTTTTAAATAAATTAAATTATGGCTCTAACACATACTGTGAAACATTCCAGACAAAACAATAACATCTCCATGGAGACAAGCATTTGATGGACACTCCAGTGGAAAAGTTACACAATGCAGCTTTAAGGAATAGTCCAGTGTTTCCATAATAACTTTCTTTTTTTTTTTTTTTCCCACACAGAGTTGCTTCAAACTGTGTGACGGAGATTCGTCCTCTGATGTTTGACCCGGATGGAGATGAGGTGGTGTGCAGATATGGCAGACCTCCGTACGAGTGTGACCCCTGTGACCAGCCTCCCATCCTCCACTTCACTCCGGTAATAAAACTCCAGATATAAAAACACACTTCGCCCGTCCTCCACTTCACTCCGGTAATAAAACTCCAGATATAAAAACACACTTCGCCCGTCCTCCACTTCACTCCGGTAATAAAACTCCAGATATAAAAAAACACTTCGCCCACACTGACTCCTGACTTAAAGGTCCTAAATGACACAAAACCGACTCTTTTGAGCTTTAAATCGTGTCCTAATGATGTTCCTCCTCAAAAACAGACCTGGCGTTGTGTTTGTTTCATTCTCATGTTTGAGGAACTCTTTATTATTCGTCTGTAACATCTGCAAAGCTCCAAACGCTCTGTTCCACCTCGTGATGTCATCAAGTGAACAGCTCCTTTTACCTTTAGTTCAGTCGAGATCGACAACTCCAGAACTGAACCAAATGAAAAAAACAGGACTAAACCAGGACTAGACCAGGTCTAAACATCCGTCACCTGCTTGTTTCTATGGATACGTCACTGCTCTGCCTGGAATGTTCCACAGTGTGACATTAAACACCTCTACTTTACATTTATTCAATGACAGGTGGTTTTAGAGCTCAAAAATACCTCGGAAAACAGACTGTCTCCACAGATCTGACCTGGAACTTGGTCTGGTTTGGTCTCCATGGAGATAGAAAGGTTTAATGCCATACTGTGGAATATTCCAGACAAAGTAATAAACCAGGTCTCAACCCGCACAAAACCAGGACTAAAATGGGACTAAACAAGATTGAAACCAGGACTAAACCAGGTCTAAACCAGGACTAAACTAGGAGTAAACCAGGTCTAAACCAGAAGTAAACCAGGTCTAAACCAGGAATAAACCAGAACTAAACTAAGTCTAAACCAGGACTAAACTAGGACTAACCCAGGTCTAAACCAGGAATAAACCAGGGCTAAGCCAGGACTAAACCACGACTAAACCAGGTCTGAAATGATCCAAATGATTCTAGTGAAGGTGTGTGGAGTTTAAAAACAGTGGAGCACTTCCTGTATCACCACATGATGACATCACGAGGTGGAACAGAGCGTTTTCAGTTTGTGTGTTAAACAAAACACAACTCCAGGTGTTTGAGACGAGGAAACGGCATCAGAACAGATCAGAGAATAGTGTCATATGGGCCCTTTAACAGTTTTATACAGTATTATTTAAAGATGCACTGTGTAACTTTTCAGGTGGGGGGGGGGGTCCGTCACCTGCTTGTTTCTATGGATACGTCACTGCTCTGCCTGGAATGTTCCACAGTGTGACATTAAACACCTCTACTTTACATTTATTCAATGACAGGTGGTTTTAGAGCTCAAAAATACCTCGGAAAACAGACTGTGAGCAGGGTCGCCTCTCCACAGATCTGACCTGGAACTCGGTCTGGTTTGGTCTCCGTGAAGATAGAAAGGTTTAATGCCATACTGTGGAACATTCGAGAGAAAGCAATAACATCTCCATGGAGAAAAAGCGTTTGACAGACCCTCCACCAGAAAAGTTACGCAGTGCAGCTTTAAGTTAGAGTCCAGTTGTTTCCATAATCACTTTTTTTGTGTTTGTGCGGTCAGAGCTGCGTTTTCACCGTCAAACCGGTGAACCGATCGTCTGAAGGTCCGCACGTGGTGGAGATGATGCTGGAGGATCACCCCACACATGAGGTCGTTCTGACCCAAAGCAACGGCACACAGGAGCAGAGGAACTCCAGCCGCCACATCAGCTCCGTGCCCTTCCAGTTCCTCCTCATGGGTAAAAACATTCAGCGAACATGATTCTCGAATCCCTGCCTCAGGTGGAGGAGTTCAAGTATGTCGGGGTCTTGTTCTCGAGTGAGGGGAGGATGGAGCGTGAGATTGACAGGTGGATCGGTGCAGCGTCGGCAGTGATGCGGTCGTTGTACCGGACCGTTGTGGTGAAGAGGGAGCTGAGCCGAAAGGCAAAGCTCTCGATTTACCGTCGATCTCCGTTCCTCCCCTCACCTATGGTCATGAGCTCTGGGTAATGACCGAAAGGACGAGATCGCCGATACAAGCGGCCGAAATGAGTTTCCTCCTCAGAGTGGCTGGACGCTTCCTTAGAGATAGAGTGATTAAGATTAAGATTAAGTCTTTATTTGGTCTCTCACACAGTGACACATGGGAGAAATTTGACTTCTGCATTTGACCCATCCTTTTCAGGAGCAGTGAGCAGCCATCTTTCGGCACCTGGGGGGCAGTACCGTGAAGGGTTTTGCTCAAGGACCCACACTGGTTTGCTCATTGCCAGGGGGGATTTGAGCCCACATCCCCCAGGGGAAAGTCAGTGACTTACCAGTTGAGCTAACCAGCCGGGTGAGAAGTAGACCTGGTTCAGTCCTGGTTTAGTCCTGGTTTAGACTTGGTTCAGTCCTGGTTTAGTCCTGGTTTAGACCTGGTCTAGTCCTGGTTTAGTCCTGGTTTAGTCCCAGTTTAGACCTGGTCTGGCTCGGGCGTCTGTTCTGGATGCCTCCTGGACTCCTCCCTCGGGAGGTGTTCCGGGCATGTCCCACCGGGAGGAAGCCCCGGGGAAGACCCAGGACACACTGGAGGGACTATGTCTCCCGGCTGGCCTGGGAACGCCTTGGGGTCCCCCCCCAGAGGAGCTGGAGGAAGTGTCCGGGGTGAAGGAAGTCTGGAAGTCCCTGCTTAGACTGTTGCCCCGGCGACCCAGCCCCGGATAAGAGGAACAACATGAATAATAATAATAATAATAATAATAATAATGGATTAGTCTTTCCTTTACAGTTTGGTGTATTCTTAATTCACTCAACACCTGGTGGCGATGAACTACTATTGTAGCCACAGCTGCCCTGGGGCAGATAGACAGAAGCGAGGCTGCCAATGTGTGCCATCGGCCCCTTCAACCTCCAACACTCACACACTCACCACTTTCACATGAAGCAATGTGGTGAAGTGTCTTGCCTAAGGACACAATGACAGTCCAAGTCCTGACCAGGCCCAGCCCTGCTGAGCTCCTGAGACCTGAAAACATTCACCTGCTGTTTCTATGGAGATGTCACTGCCTGGAATGTTCCAGAGTATGACATTATTTTCTTTTGTGTGCTATATCTTTATGTCTGGGACTGCGGATGGAAATTAGCACTGTGCTAAATCCGGCATATTTACGTCGGTTTGTGTGATCTTAAACAAATTATGCGTTCATTAATGTGCATTGTCCCTTCCAAATAAAGAAATAAATAAACATTAAACAGATCTACTTTTATTTACATTTATTATAGGTGTTTTTTATTCGTTCTTGCTCAGTTCTTATTAAAGATCCACAGAAGTCCAGGTCTGATTGTGTGGAGGAAACAGAAGATGGTGGAACATGGGCCCTTTAGGTCAAACTGGAAGTTCTGGTGGTGAAAAATGTTCACAGTAAACGATGTCTTTGTCTTTTCAGTGTCTCCTGCTTTACCGTCCTGCACCGTCGGGCTGTTTGTGCCACGGTTCGTTGACCCGACCCCGGCTCATGGGCAGTGGCTCTACGTAGAGTACCCTTCACATTCTTCGATATTCAGTGTCCAGGCCAACGCGTCTAATGCCACGTAAGACCGACGTTCACTACCGACGTAACCGCAAAGTATCGAATGATAATAGTTTTTGATTATAGAATTTTTACATCTCCTTCTGTGTTACTTCTGCTTCGTGTGGAGGAGACTTCACCTCTGGAGAATTAACGTTTTTTACAATCTGAGCCTTATTTCGGTAATAAAACAAGTTGTTTTACTCACCCATAGCACTTTGGTGTCATTTGGAGCACTTCCGGAGATGTTTTAAATTAGCGATATCTGTTAACGTGAGTGGTCGGGGCACGACTTTGGAGTCACCAAAATAACACAAACTTTAGCACTTTTCAAATCATTGAAGCTCAATGTCTTAGTCTACACTTTAGTTTGAGTCAAAAGTGCCTCTAATCCGAGATTTATCCATAGTTTGGAGTAGATGAGGCTCAGTCACAGCTGATTCGCAGATAAGAAGACGCTCATAACTTTTCTGTTGCGAGTGACACATGGCAGAAGATTGGGATTTGAGGCTGAAGAGGACTTATGGAGGACTGAGGACTGAAGAGGAGTATACGGATGAGGAGACAGAATGGATACGGAAAGAATGAGGCGGAGACAGTTTTAGGAGCAGCAGAGAACAGCCATCGGTTTCACATTACTTCTCAAAATCGTGCGCTGAATCCACTGGCCTTCTTTCTTTTCCTTTGCTGGTAAAAAAAAATGGTCCTGACTGAAGTGGGTACTGCAAACACGATGGTCCAAACGTCTTACAGCTTTGCCTTTCATGTTTGGGTCCCGAGAGCTGAGAGCGAAATCAGCTGTGACTGAGCACATGCGCACTGTCCTCATCTACTCGAAACTATGGATAAATCTCGGATTACAGGCCACTTTTGACTCAAACGAAAGTGTAGACTAAGACATTGAGCTTCTATGATTTGAAAAGTGATCAAGTTTGTGTTATTTTGGTGACTGCAACAATGTGCCCCGAGAACTCACGTTAACAGATATCGCTAATCTAAAACAGCTCCGGAAATGCTCTAAATGACACCAAAGTGCTATGGGTGAGTAAAACAACTTGTTTTATTACTGAAATAAGGCTCAGATTGTAAAAAAAAAAACATTAATTCTCCTTTAAAGGATTCATATGGGACAACAGCAAGAAGGGAAAGTGAGTGAGCTGAAGATTGGTATTTTTTGGTATTTCTCTGTAAAAGGTCTGATTAAAGTCACGATTCACAAGTTTAATCTCCTTATAAAAATACAGAGTGCTGTGGAGCCCTGCAGATGACTGAAAGGAAAAAATAAACAAATAAAAATCTTGTGGAAACAAGATGGACAGCTTATCCCGACATTTTAAAGGTCCCATGACATGGTACTTCTTGATGCTTTTATATGGCGCCTTAATGGTTCCCTAATACTGTAAATGAATCCTGCCCCAAAATCAACACTCAGTGCATGAGAAAGACCCATGTACAGAGTCAGAGTCAGAAAATCCCTCTCTGAACAACTCATTCTGGGCCTTGTTGCTTGAATGCAAATGAGAAGGACAGAGATAGGTTAGAGGAGCGGGTGGGGCAAAAGTCCTTGTTTTAGCGGTGCGCTGTGTGCTGGCCCCACTTCCATGTTTTAAGTGCGGAGGAGGAGAGGAGAGCCTTTTCAATGAAAAAAACACATTTTCACAGAAAATAAAATTAAACCACTGCTGTTTCAGAGGTCCAGAGGGTCGGGTAAAGGACTTCCGAGCCTAGAAACACTCGCACGTGCCTCCAAGCAAATAAAAAAATGCATTTCGCATTGCGTAGCTCCTTTGCGGTCCAAACTCTCTGGGTGTGATTTACAGAGACGGTGTGTAGACATCCAGATGGGGGGTGGATCTGCATTTTTCGATGTGACGTCACATAGTTGCCTTGTTCGGAATCGTCCGTTTAAGCAACTTTTAGCCATGGGGGGGGCTAAACAGGGTAGGGGAGCTCACATTAACGTTCACAAACCTCAGAAAGTGAAAATTTCATGCCATGGGACCTTTAAACTTAATAATGGTTCTGCAGTGAATTATTGGCATCACCTGAGCCCAGGTGTGGAGCCCCCGGTTCAACACCGACACTGGGCACAGGCCTGGTACATGTGTGCTTACTGTAGTGTGTGTACTACAGTGTGTATACTGTAGTGTGTGTACTACAGTGTGTATACTGTAGTGTGTGTACTACAGTGTGTATACTGTAGTGTGTGTACTACAGTGTGTATACTGTAGTGTGTGGGAGTCTATGGCAACCCCTAGAACCGTCTGGTAAAAAGTTGTGAAATTTTGCATGCACATTCCAGCCAGTCTCCTCATTACCCACAGCAATTTATAGGCCCCCACCCCCAACTCTCTAGCGCCACCAGCAAGTCAAAGTTGCAGGAATTTTCAGGTACATTTCTGCATGTAACTTTTGAACCCTATGCCCAATTTTCAAAACCTTGGCATCCCTGGACTCCTTGGGCCGAGCCGAATCCAACGCACCCTATGACGTCATTTTGCGCCAGGGTAGATTTTCCGCCATTTTGAATTTTATGAAAAACACTCAAAATGCTTCTCCTCCCTCAATTTTGGACCAATTTTGCTCTAATTTGGTACATAGCATCTTTGGACTGAGCCACATCAGAAACTTGCCTGGATTTTTGATATCTCTTATCGTTTTGTCGTGACAGCCAATCAAACGCATCCTAAAAGTCGCCAAACAGGAAGTGAGCTCATATCTCGGGAACCCTTCATAGGATTATTTTCAAACTTTTCACAGATGTTCGCGTCCTTCCCAGGATTCCCCACAAAAAATTACAGGGCCCCAGCTCAAACCCTCTAGCGCCATCAACAGGACAAAATTTGAGGGACATTTCTGCTTGTAACTTTTGAACCGCAAGTCCAATTTTCAAAAACTTGGTATCCCTGGGATCCTTGGGCGAAGACTGATCCAACGCATGTCATCAAATTGACCTGCGTTGACGTGCGTTTCAGCTCTGTCAATTAAACTTGGTGCGCAATGTACCATCCATACAGAATTAGCCATCCCAAATTTGGTGCACATTGGCCACTAGGGGGCGCTACAACAAGCAAAAATGTGTTTTGGGCGAAGGCTGATCCAACGCATGTCATCAAATTAGGCTGGGTCACTGCTTGGCCCCACATTGCTGCTTGCAGCTATATTTTTCCTATGATTTTTCCTTTATGTCACATGCAGGGCTCTCTAGATCCTTTTTTTTAGATCCTCAATACTTTTTCCTTCATAAATTGTTTCGCAGGTGCAGTTTAGATCAGATACAGATTAGCTTTTGCCATGCCCCTTTTTAGTCGACAAAAGGATGGGCAGCACGTGTCTCCAGTCATGCAGTCCTGTGTTTGTGTATTTTACAGTCCTGTGTTTGTTCGTTTGTGTTTTCTAGTGTTTCGGGCTTGTTGTTCAGTGGACCTTCTCGAATATATCAGGCCTCAGAGGGAGAAGGACGCTTCACTCTGTACTGGAACGTCCAAGCCACAGACGACCATGACACCTATCCTCTGTGCTTCGTCGCCCGAGTCCTCGTCAAGTGAATATTCACCCTCACATTGTTCTGCTCTATCGCTGTGTGTGCGTGAAGATGAACCAAACTCTACCGTTCAAAAGTCTGAACACACAAATATTTTTTTATATTTTATACTCAATCCTCAGCCGATGTCCTTGTCCTTCTGTCAGAGCTTCTGGATGAAGTCTCCTGAAATGGTTTTGACTTCACAGCTGCGCCTTAGGGTCAAGAAAAGAGTCAAAAGTGCAGAAAGTGTGTTCAGACTTACGACTTATGTGTTCATCAGTGCTCACAGACTCTTTCCTTTGGTCCTGGTTTAGTCCTGGTTTAGTCCGGGTTTAGTCCTGGTTTAGGCCTGGATTAGTCCTGGTTTGGTCCTTGTTTAGTCCTGGTTTCGCCCTGGTTTAGTCCTGGTTTGGTCCCGGTTTGGTCCTGGTTTAGTCCTGGTTTGGTCCTGGTTTAGCCCTGGTTTGGTCCTGGTTTAGTCCTGGTTTAGTCCTGGTTTGGTTCTGGTTTGGTCCTGGTGTAGAATCTTCCTTCTTCTCATCTGCGCCGCGAAAAGCAAAACAAAACATCGCTAAAATAGTGTGGTCAGACGAAGAAGTTCAACTATTGCTTCAGACCACGTTAGATGACAAAACACCGAAGTCCTACTGTCGCATGTACGTGACGTAAACGCGTACGCGACGTCAGCAGATTTGACCAGAGTTTTGCGTCTTGGGCAATGTAGACGAAAACGCTACGGCGGAGCGTTATTCAAGTTTTCCACGTTGGAGGGCGGTTTCAGGTTTTTGCATTTTTAAGCCCCCAAAACGCCGTCACCGTCTAAACGAAAGCCACTTCTGATAAAATATTTAGTCCTTTTTACCCGTAAACAGACCCTTAGTGTGATTCTGATCGACCTGCAGAGGGTTCTTCGTCCTGCACTGCCCCCAGAGGCTTGGAGTGGAATAGAAATAACTCTGAACCACTGCGAGCACTTTCAAATCTCTGTTTGTTTTTTATTTTTATTTCCGCAGTTCGGTGGAATACCACTCAGAGCTTCGGTGCGTGCTGCTGATCGTTGGAGATGGTAATTCATACAAATATATACAATTTCATTTGTGTACAGTTAGATTTATTCATTAACATTTTTTCTTTGTTAACAGCTTTTATCAATACAACCCCGCCACCAACCTTTATTAATACTACTACTGCCAGTACTACTACAACTACAACTACAACTACAACTACTACTACTGCTATGTTACCTCTATTTACCAATGCGACAGCACCTGAGCCAACTGTACCTTCAAATATTACGAATACTGCAAACACTACTATTAATCCTCCTCTGCCTCCCCCTACTACTATCAGTACTACTTCAAGTACTACTGCCAATACTACTGCAAGTACTACTGCCAATACTACTGCAAGTACTACTGCCAATACTACAACTACTACTACTACAACTACTGCTACTACTATGTTACCTCTATTTACCAATGCGACAGCACCTGAGCCAACTGTACCTTCAAATATTACGAATACTGCAAACACTACTATTAATCCTCCTCTGCCTCCCCCTACTACTATCAGTACTACTTCAAGTACTACTGCCAATACTACTGCAAGTACTACTGCCAATACTACAACTACTACTACTACAACTACTGCTACTACTATGTTACCTCTATTTACCAATGCGACAGCACCTGAGCCAACTGTACCTTCAAATATTACGAATACTGCAAACACTACTATTAATCCTCCTCTGCCTCCCCCTACTACTATCAGTACTACTACCAGTACTACTGCCAATACTACTGCCAGTACTACTGCCAATACTACTGTCAATACTACTGCAAGTACTACTGCCAATACTACTGCAAGTACTACTGCCAGTACTACTTCCCCACCCAACACCTCGTCTCCAGTGGCTCCAGAACCACCAACAGGCAAATCTGAGGAGACGGTAACAGGTACAAAAGACACGCCCACTGTGACACGCCCACTGAGACACGCCCCCGGTGACACGCCCACTTAGACACGCCCCCTGTGACACGCCCACTGAGACACGCCCACTGTGACACGCCCCCTGTGACACGCCCACTTTGGCACGCCCACTGAGACACGCCCACTGAGACACACCCCCTGTGGCACGCCCACTGAGACACGCCCACTGAGACACGGCCCCTGTGACACGCCCACTGAGACACGCCCACTGTGACACGCCCCGTGGGACACGCCCACTGTGAAGTTTATGCACTAATAACGTTATGTGTGTGTTTTAGGTGATATTTTTTAACATTGTGTCCTTTTTATTTTGTAGTTTTTATGGATATGCACGTCTCGTCTTACGGCCCTTTGTCTACAGAAAAAATGGAGGTCGCTCTGGCACAGGTTCTTATGTTTTTAAAGTCCGTAAAACCTGGTATGGTCCTGGTTTCGCCCTGGTTTAGTCCTGGTTTGGTTCTGGTTTGGTCCTGGTCAGTGGCGTTCCTAGAGTGATTTGCGGCCTGGGCGAAACCCACTCTTGCCCCCCCCCCCCCAAGACCCCAAGACAAGACCGTTGTCCATACAAACTCAATTCACAACAACTACATAACATAAAAACATAAAAAAGACCAAAGGCGCAATTATTTCACATTATAGCCATGTAGGCCTACAGCTATTTAAGAAAGCAAAAGTGCACTCCAGCAAAAAAAACAACAACAACATTTCGTCGACATTCGCCAACAACTCTTCCCTGTAGCTAAGCGCCATAGGACACGATAAATGTTTGAACGACCATCTATATAGCTTATGCCTTCGTTAATCCAAGCAATGATGATAGCAACATTTTCGTGCTTGGGGGAAGGGCAAACATGCATCAACAATCACATCAGGGGAGTTTAACTAATACAACATCATCATCATGAAGTTAAACTTGAAGACTAGTCGATAGCATACCTTTTTCTTTTGCTCGCTTCTCCTCCTCTTCTTTCCGTTTCTTTCGAAATTGGGCACCTGAGGGCTTCAATCTTTTTCGGTCCATCACCGCGACTGTTTTGTCATACTGTACACCGTGACCTCCTCAAGACACTGACCGAAATCCGAATGATTACCCCCCTGGCCCCTCTCGCTAAAACAAACTCTGTACTGTGCTCGCAGCGTTGCCTAGCGCGAGAGGTCAGAGTCAGACTGTCATACCTGAACCATTTCGCGCTACTCTGTCTTCACGTAACTGTCTTCTGTCTTCACGTAACTGTCTTCACGAGCCAGCCCCCCACACCCCGCACAAGGATCTGCGTGGATCCTTGCTCCGCGCCTCCGTGGGCACGCGCTCCGCACCGTTTTTTGTTTTGTTTTTTTTTTCTTCGTGCCACCGCGGCGCCCTCCCCGCGATGGCGCTAGGGGCAATTGCCCAGGTGGACTCCGACAAAGAACGCCCCTGGTCCTGGTTTAGTTCTGGTTTAGTCCTGGTTTAGCTCTGGTTAGTCCACGCTTTTGACTCGTGTAAATATAACCGATTCTCACCTATTTTACTGTTTTTTTGATAATTTTTTTTTGTTTTTTAGTTTAAAGAGGAGCTGGTGAGGAGAGGCATACCGCCGGACGTCGTCTTTGGTTTAACGCTGATAAAAAATGACACAACAACAACTCCTCCAACAACTCCTCCTCCTCCTTGAGTATTTTTGTCCTTCTGATCTGTGGTGGAAAACGTACAGATACTGGAGATATACTGGAAATAAATACTCAAGAAAAATCAAATCTACTTAAAAGTTCATGATGTAACTTTTCTGGTGGATCCGTCACCTTGTTTCTATGTCTCTGTCTGAAATGTTCCACAGTGTGACATTAAACAGCTCTACTTTACATTTATTCAATCACAGGTTTGTTGTAGAGCTCAAAAATACCTAGAAAAACAGACATTCTGACTGTGAGCGGGGTCGCCTCTCCACAGATCTGACCTGGAACTTGCTCTGGTTTGGTTTCCATGGAGATTTTAAAGGTTTAATGCCATACTGTGGAACATTCCAGACAAAGCAATAAGATCTCCATGGAGAAAAGCGTATGACGGACCTTCCGGCAGAAAAGAGAAAAGTACTCATTTTGGATGGTCTTTGTTCTTCAAGGAAAAGAGAAAACTGTGGAGAAATTTGTGTTTTTAAATACATTTTCTCTTTGACCTATGATATTTTGAGTGGTTTTCAACACGTTTCTCAATTATTTGTTTGTCTCACTTTTTTTAAGCGTCACGTCTAGTTTTACCACAGTAGAAGGAGCAGACTTGTTTATTTAAAGGGACCATTTTACACGAGTTTCTATGTCCTAAAGTAGTTTCCTCATCACAAACTGTTCTTCTCTCAAACTGAAAACGCTCTGTTCCACCTCGTGACTTCATCATGTGGTGATAAATGAAGTGCTCCACTGTGTTTTTAAACTCCACACACCTTCACTTCATTTGGATCATTTCAGTCCTGGAATTGTTGTTGAAATGTGTTTGTGTATTTACGGAGAATTGTCGTGTGGAGAGTGGGTGATTGAGGCTTGTGGGCGGAGCCTCGTACAGAATCTTACAGCGAACCGTCAGGAGAGATCGCTAAATTACTCAAACATGCACGGACGACTCGAAAACCTCTTCCGGAAGGTTTTCACGAGGGAAAAACGTGGTAGAACGCTCCAAAAAGTCGATTTTTAGTATTGACACCTGCTCACATGAGTATTTAGTTTTGATACTAGTTTCTCACAAACTGAAAATGCTCTGTTCCACCTCGTGATGTCATCATATGGTGATACAGGAAGTGCTCCACTGTGTTTTTAAACTTTGCTCACCTTCACTAGAATCATTTAGATAATAATTTCAGCCCTGGAGTTGCCGATCTGGACTGAACTAAAGGTAAAAGGAGCTGTTCACTTGAAAACTACCACTTGATGACATCACAAGGTGGAGCAGAGCGTTTGGAGCTTTGGAAATGTAGACAGACGAATAATAAAGATTTCGTCAAACATGTGAATGAAACAAACAACTCCAGCTCTGTTTTTGAGGAGGAACAACATTAGAACATCTCATATGAGTCAGTTTTGTGTAATACAGGAGCTTTAAAAACACAGTGGAGCACTTCCTGTATTACCACGAAGTAAATATTATACAGGGTTTGTGTGTTAAACACGTGTGAATGAAAAACAACTCCAGGTCTAATTTTGAGGAGGAACATCATTAGAACATGACTTAAAGCTCAGTTTTGTGCAATTTAGGACCTTTAAAGCCACAGTATGTAACTTTTTATCCCAAAAATAGACTAAAATAAAAACATTTTTTTAAAATATTGTATCAATATTGTGTTCTGCATCCTGATTGGTTTAGTCCTGGTTTGGTCCTGGTTTAGTCCTGGTTTAGTCCTGGTTTAGTGCTGGTTTAGTCCTGGTTTTGCCCTGGTTTAGTCCTGGTTTAGTCCTGGTTTCACTCTGGTTTAGTCTTGGTTTAGTCCTGGTTTAATCCTGGTTTAGTCCTGGTTTCACTCTGGTTTAGTCCTGGTTTGCCCTGGTTTAGCCCTGGTTTAGCCCTGGTTTAGTCCTGGTTTAGTCCTGGTTTAGCCCTGGTTTAGTCCTGTTTTCACTCTGGCTTAGTCCTGGTTTAGCCCTGGTTTAGCCCTGGTTTAGCCCTGGTTTAGTCCTGGTTTAGCTCTGGTTTAGTCCTGGTTTAGTCCTGGTTTAGCTCTGGTTTAGCTCTGGTTTAGTCCTGGTTTTGCCCTGGTTTAGTGCTGGTTTAGTCCTGGTTTCACTCTGGTTTAGTCTTGGTTTGGTCCTGGTTTAATCCTGGTTTAGCCCTGGTTTAGTCCTGGTTTAGCCCTGGTTTAGCCCTGGTTTAGCCCTGGTTTAGTCCTGGTTTAGTCCTGGTTTAGACCTGGTTTAGCCCTGGTTTAGCCCTGGTTTAGTCCTGGTTTCACTCTGGTTTAGTCCTGGTTTAGTCCTGGTTTAGTCCTGGTTTAGCCCTGGTTTAGCTCTGGTTTAGCCCTGGTTTAGCCCTGGTTTAGCCCTGGTTTAGCCCTGGTTTAGTCCTGGTTTAGCTCTGGTTTAGTCCTGGTTTAGTCCTGGTTTGACTTCTTCCGTTTGTCAATAATAATAATAAAAAAGTAAATAAAGAAGAAGATCGGAGTTTAGTTTAAAAAGACATCGTTGTTTTACTTCCAGGTTGAACGATCAGGAGCAGCATGTCCACAGGAAGGAAACACGGACCAAACGAAACGAAACAAGAAACAAGGCCAAACATTCCATATAAAGCCACAAAACAAAAAATAATTTCAAATTTGGATGTGAAATTTACAAGAAGTCAACTCCACCTGCCCGTCGTCGTTGGCGACCGTAAACTTCACACGACACGATTTTCCTCATTCACAAAAGGAAAAACAAATCATAACCATAAAGCCAAAGAGATGCACTCGATACTCCGCAGCCGACGTCATCGACATTCCCTGGGGGTGTGACGCTAACTGTAGGCACTGCTCTGTCTGAACCTCTGTTACACAATTTTTATTTTATGCGTTGTGTAACTTTTCCGGTGGAAGATCCTTCAAATGCTTTGTCTGGAATGTTCCGCAGTATGGCATTAAACCTTTCTATCTTCATGGAGACCGAACCAGATCACAGTCAGAATGTCTGTTTTTCAAGGTATTTTTGAGCTCTAAAACCACCTGTAACTGAATAAATATAAAGTACAGCTGTTTAAAGCTACACTGTGGAACATTCCAGGCAGATCAATGACGCATCCGTAGAAACAACCAGAAAAACACGTAAAAAAAATTACGCAGTGCACCTTTTTCCTTTTTTTTCCCACCCCCACTATGACGTCTCGGCGAAGTATCAACACATGAATTGCACGTCATATTAAGTATAAAATTCGCACCGTTTTATATACAGATAAAACCCCAAAATGGGAAGAAATGCATCATGGGTAACAGTGACATATAATTATACAATAACAATAAAAAATAAAACAATACAATACTTTAAAACTGCAAATACAAAATACCTCTTATCAGTTAAAATGGCTGATTTGGGTCGTTTTGCTGTCCAGAATTCAGAAATACATTGAAAATAAGTTACACAATTTTAATTTACTCCATATTTATAAAAAGCAGAGATGGGATGGAACATCATTTCGACGAGATTTTAGCATAATTCCAAATACAGAAACAACTTTGGCCTCGTATTTCTTTATTTACAGTGGTCCCTCGCTCTATCGCGGTTCACTTTTCGCAGCCTCGCTCTTTTGTGGATTTTTTTTTCAAATTTTTTTTATAGTGTCCTGTATGGAGCCGAGACATGAGTCACTGGATCTGTAGGAAGTCAAGACATGAGGACCAGACCGGGACTAGACCAGGACCAGACCGAGACTAGACTAGGACTAAACGTGGACTAAACCAGGATTAAACCACCGCATGCGGCTCTTTGCCTTGTTTCGTGACCACGCTCTGCGGGTGCACGTGTCCGCGCAGCCCCCCACCCCCCTCACACTTCACTATTAATACATTTTGTTGAAAATCTACAAAAGTTTGAGTGTTTAAACGAGAGAGAAATGTGAGAAAAGGTTAATTCCAGTCTGAGGAAAGTGTATAATGTGTGTGGTGAGGCGTTTACAGCCTTAAAACATGTAGAATAATTGTAAAATATAAAGTTGTCCTACTTCGCGGATTTTACTTATTACGGGTTATTTCTGGAACCTAACCCCCGCGATAAACGAGGGACCGCTGTATTTGATGTTTACATTCTAGTACAGCTTTTTGGAACTGTAACACACCAACTCTTTTTGTCCAATCCAAATCCAAATCCAAAACTTGGAAAAAAATCTCGACAAATCGTTTTTCTTACGCGTGCATGATCTTGTGGCGACTTTGTCTCGCGAGATCTTGTCCCATCATTAATAACAAGTCAAAAATAATCAGTAATACCTGTAGATTTTTAGTTTCGCAGTGTTTCTTGCAGAATACTGTTGCACCAGAACAGAATATAGTGTCATCAAGAAAACAAAACTCAAAAGAAAGACACAAAATGGCGGCTGTGTCCAGACCGTAGACTGTTTATGTAAATGGACAAACAGGAAGTGAGCATGGACGAGACGAAGCTCCGTCGACTCTGGCTCCAGTTCAGTCTGTATTGAAAAAAACTGTGGCTCCTCCCTCTCTGTAAACGCCGCTCTCAGGCTCCTCATTTTGGTCTTTAACCCCCTCTACGTGATCCTGGGGTTTTTATTTCGCTATTTTAACCCGAAATCACGATATGAACGCTAAAATCAGACCAATCAGACGCCTTCTGTCCCCGAGAGTTGATTGACAGGTTTGATTGACAGCGTTGCTAAGGGAAGAGCCGTCGCCTTCAACAGCCTCGCTCCTGATTGGCACTTTCGTTGCCGAGATTAGGGCTGGGCGGTATAAGGACAAGGATTTTTCTTATCTCCCAATCCCAGTGAGCGCATGCGTACAAAATGTGGGGAACACGGCGGAACGTGGCGCCGCAGGACATTGTTTGAGAGGGAGACTGTTTTGCAGTGGCGTGAGAGCGGTGAACAACATGGACGGAGAAAATGTTACAGACACAGAACACAGTCCTGGTTTAATCCCGGTTTAGTCTTGCTTTAATCTTGGTTTATTCCCAGTTTAGTCCTGATTTATTCCTGGTATAGTCTTGGTTTAGTCCTAGTATAGTCCTGGTTTAGTCTTAGTTTAGTCCAGGTTTAGTCCTAGTATAGTCCTGGTTTAGTCCTGGTTTAATCTTAGTTAATCCTGGTTTAATCGTAGTATAGTCCTGGTTTAGTCCTGGTATAGTCCTGGTTTAGAAAAAGAAAAGAGGAGCCGTGTCAGTCATGTGGAAGAACTTTGTCTTTAAAAAATCTGACACCGATCAAACAACCGTGTTCTGTAAATGTCGTCGGGCTAAAGTCGTAGGCAGGAGGCGACACGAGTGATCTGCTTCACCACCTCCGTCACAAACACGTCCTGGAATATGAAGAATGCACAAAACTAAGATCTGCATCCTCTTCCACGTCTGCAGGGAATGTTCAAATCGGCGCCGCAACACAAAACGCCGCTCAGACGTCACTCAAAGACGCGTTTGCTAAGGGGACCGCCTACGACAAGAAAAGCAAACGGTGGAACCATATTACCAACGCTGTTACTGTCCACTTCACCAAAGACATGGGACCACTTAGTACATGAAAAAAATACCGTCAAATACCGTGACACCGATAAAATTTTGAAAAATACTGTGATATCAATTTTTCGTCAATTTCGGTCAATCTTCGGTCAATTGTTGGTAAATTTTTTGTCAATTTTCTTTTAAAAAATTGTCAATTTTGGGCATATTTTTGGTCTATTTTCGATCAATTTCAGTAAATTTTTTGTCAGTTTTCAGTCAATTTTTGTTCAATTTTTTGGTAAATTTTCTGTAAATTTTCGGTTAATTTTTGGTCAAATTTCGGTCAATTTTCTGTCAATTTGCATCCTCTTCCACGTCTACAGGGAACGTTCAAGTCGGCGCCGCGACACAAAACGCCACTCAGACGTCACTCAAAGACGCGTTTGCTAAGGGGACCGCCTACGACAAAAGCAAACGGTGGAACCATATTACCAACGCTGTTACTGTCCACTTCGCCAAACACATAGGACCACTTAGTACATGAAAAAAATACCGTCAAATACCGTGACACTGATATCATTTTGAAAAATACCGTGATATTAATTTTTGATCATACCGCCCAGCTTGGTACCGAATTCGCTCCTGTAATCGCAAGCCTCGGTGAGCTTCATTTGACTGGAGCCGGACGCCGTGTCTCACTTTTCGTCCACTTCTCTACACAGTCTATGGTCCAGACCAATTTTGACATTTTCAGACTTCAGTTTCAAGAAATTTTTGGATTTTCAGCTCATTTCCCTTCATCTCACTGTATTTGCATAATAATCCAATTCATGACAAAAGCAAAACAACAATTTTAAGACATAAACTCTCAATGTTAATTTTGTGCATGTCGACAGTTGCCGTGGTGATCTTAGCACCAAAACAAAACTGCATTTGGTAAAAAAAAAAAGGCATAGAGAACCGAACAATTCTCAAATAGCAGTAACTTCATTCAAACAGAGACGCTTTGTGACTAAAGGAGGAAGAAAAACAAAACAACTGAGGGAAGTCATTTTGTGCCACTACATCGATAAAAGCCGCTCAGCGTTTTCTATGCAAGTCGACAGAGGCCATATTCATAAGCAATATTTTTTCTTCCTTGTTATCCCGAGATAAAGAGATAATTAATTCGAGATCTCGAGAAAACGCCACGTTGTGACAGGCTGATTTCGGGGGTTATTTCTCATTCTGAATAGACGTGTTTTTGGTCATTAGAATGTCTGGAATAATAATCGATCAGCTGATAAGGCAATATTTTGATCAGGGGTTGACACAGGGGGAGATTGCATTACGTCTTTTAGGTCGTTTTCACACCAGGAAAGTCACTTGCTTTGGTCCGGACCAAATTAAAAAATGTTTATTTTTTTTTATTTTGGTGCGGTTCGCTTTCACACTGCAGTTTTTTCCCAAGTGAACCAACATCTGTAAACAAAAGCACGTGTGCTGAGGTCGCTCAGACATTGGACAGAAATGAGCCGAGTCCAAACACAGAAGGAGGAGAATCATGGTGTTGCTGTTTTCAGTGTCGTCATAGCGATATGGTTTGCTCAGTTTTTACAGTTCGCACAAATGTTTGAGCAGCATCGTGAGGTTTACACTATTTTACAATCAATTTCCAAACAACGAAGACACAGGGCAAGATGGCTACAGAGAACAGCGCTCATGTGCGCATCAAGTTCTGACTCTTGCTCTTCACGCAAAACGTAAGTAAGCCTCGTAAGTTTAGTTTAGTTTAGTTTCGTCAGCCTCGGTTTCCCATAATGCTCGACATACGACGGGAGCTCGTTAAGTACAAAAAGCCAACTTGTGTCGGATCGAGTCCGGTCTGCATTCTCACCTCAAACGAACCGCACCAGACTTCGAATGGAACCGTGAAGAGATCGAGCTTTTTAGGTGGTCTCGGTTTGCTTGTTTGCTCCGGATCGAGATTTTTGTTTTTTATCCACACCAGAACAAAAGGTCCGAATCAAAGGAACAAACGAACTCTGGTTCATTTTAAACTAACCAAACAAGGCAGGTGTGAAAACGACCTTAATTCGGGATAGTTTCAACATTAGTCCGCGGCACCTCCACAGAAGACTGGCCCGGCTTCGTGAAACACCGAAGCAGTTAACGCGATTGTGCCGGAGCTGAAACGCAGTTCGAAACTCTCTCCACAGTGACATCTAGTGGCGATATGTTAGAACTACAACATCCAGAATGTTTCATGTTTTGAGACGGAATAACTCTCTTTGCCTGCTCGAGATCTCAAAATAACAGTTTTGTTTTCTCAAGATCACAAATTAATTGTCGTTTTGTCGAGATCTTGAGTTAATTTTCTCGTTATTAAGGTGGAAAATAATCATTACGAACATGGCCTCTGTCGGCTTCTGTAGTTTTCCACCAAACCTTTACTTCTATTGTTCATTGAGGCTTTTACAGAGGGGGTATTTTACTACTACGGGGTGTTAACTGCCAACACATAACGGATCACCATGTTTGTGTTTGCTCTCGGTGTTAAGTCACTCCCCCTTCAGAGTGCTGTCACGACACAATCTAACAAAACTGCACATCACATCAGGTTTGTAAAGCTGCTGTGTTCAGTTTTGTGTCATGTTTTTTGTATTTATAGATTTATGGGTTAATTGTCATACAGAATCTTACAGTTAACCGTAACGAGGGTTTGAATAGCGCCCAGGAGAGATCGCTAAATTACTGAAACATGCATGGACGTCTCTAAAACCTCTAGAATTACACACTGGAATATGACATTTTTTTTGCGCAATACTCCCTCTTTAAAAACACTCAAATCTGAGTTTGACATAGATCAGAGTTTTAGATCCATCTTATAGTGTGGTACAAAGAAAAAAAAGTGAAATTTTAAAAGCAAATATGGAAATCGGTTACATACAAAAACAAAACAAACCAAAAAAACCCCACAGAAATAAATAAATGACAATAACAAGATTCAGTAACTAGAAATATTCACAGTAAACAATCGTATTTTCTTAAAGTTAAAGGTGCACTGCGCAACTTTTCTGGTTGAGTTTACACTACTGAGTGTTATTGCTGTGCCTGGAATGTCCCACACTATGGCATTAAACGTATCCATCAGGTATTTATTCAGTTACATGTTTTGTTTTGGTTTTTTCCACTTAAAAATACGTTGAAAGGGGGGGTTGTCTTGAATAAAAGCTGGAACATTCAGGAAAAGCAATAAAACACTTTTAAATTATGAAGGCAAGCAGGCAGCAGAACCTCCACCAGAAAAGTTCCACAATGCACCTTTATTATCTTCATTCATTCAACTGGTCCCGGGTTAAGACACTGCATCTACACCGCAAAAACACTTCAGGATTTACATGGATTTTTAAAAAATATTTACACTGAGAGTCAAAGGTTTGGACAATCTCCCTAGGTGGTGCTATAGTGGCCATTTTAGATTTTCTCATATCAATCTGTTCAGGGCCGGGGTGTCCACCAACGATTAAAGTTTGAGTGAAATCGGCCAAAGTATGGGCGAATTATCGCTCGTCGAAGTTTGATGGCGAGCCGCAAAAACGAACAAGAAATTTGTGGCGTTGTCACGGAAACACCATTCACTCTTTTAGAACGCTTTTAACAACTTTTAATGTCCCACTTGTCTAGATGATACAGCACGATTCTGGTGAGTCTGGGTCAAAAACCCTAGGAGGAGTTTGTTAAAATACAAGGACAGGAAAATGTGCCTTCGGTGCCGGGTCGCATGCTCGGGCCAATATGGCCGACTTCCTGTTGGTCCCCTAGCATCGGCTTCGCGCTCTCTCTCAGCTCACGCGGGCCGACAATGTTTTGGGGTGAACAATTACAATTTCCAATTCACAGGCGATGCCACCGTGCCATGTCAGCAGGCATCAGTCGTTGACATGAGTGCCAGGTGCTTAAAAAGGGGAGAGCGCTTCGCTTCACGCTCTGTTTTGCGCACAGTTACAATAGGCCCTACGCTTTAGCGCTCGGGCCTAATAATACTGTATTACTATTGCTATTCTTCTTATTATTATTATTAATAGCAATAATTGTATTATTATTATTATTATCATTATTATTATTATTATTCAGGCATGAAAACGGGTCAGGGGTGAAAAAGGTGAGAAGGGTGCGCTAACCCCAACCCTAACCCCCTGGGTCCTGGTTTAGAGCCGATTTAGTCTTGGTTTGGTCATGGTTTAGACCCGGTTTAGATCCGGTTTAGCCATGTTAATTCGCGTATCCACGCGTACGCGCATGTCGCGTATATCCACGGACTTTAATTATCCGGAGCTCCGGAGAAACACACATATCCTGAAAATATCTCGTGTCCTGAGGCGGGAGTTCCTTCTTACGTAGCATTAACATAACAAGTTAAGGATTTTGTCCAGTTTCATGAAATGCCGTGTACATATTCACGAGGCTGATCGGCGAACAGGCGCAAACACAACAGCGCTAATCGTCATGATTGGCGGGAGCGCGATCGGTGGGTAATTATGCTGCAACATGATTGGAAGCTGGAGCAGTTCGGCCCTTCGAACATGCGTAGATTTTGCTCAGTCAATTTATATTTTCCCAACCCCCCCCCCAATTCACGTAGGTCACCCATTTTGACTTCAAAAAGGCGAATTTCACCAGAAAGGTGAGGGATTTTCATGCCTAATTATTATTATTATTATATTATTGTTATTATTAAAACAAAATTAATACTAACTTTTTTTTCCTTTACTACATAATTCCATATTTCTTACTAAATATATTTGATTTCTTATGTGAGTATAAAAAAATTTAGAAAGTAGTAAATATATATATAAAAACACAAGATATGACGAGATAGTGTGTCCAAACTGATAATACTGCATATTTCTGAACATAGTTTCTAAAATCGGGTAAAATGTTTAATTATTTTAGAATTTTGATAGCTTTCTATATATTTTTTTCAAACTAAACACCTTTTTATCTGAGGCAAATGTAAAAACATGAGGAAAAAATCATTTCCCACACGGTCTTGCTGCAGTTTTGACTTGCAAGATCTTGTGAAACTCTCATCCCATCCTGAGTATCGATGTTTCTTTACTTTTTGACTTTTTTATTTGTCGTTTTTATAAAATATTGTGACGTGTGAGCGACTGTGTCCGAGTCATTCCCCTCGTGGATCAGTAAAATCTGTTTTAAGTCTAACTCGTGTTTTGTTTTTGCGGTGCAGACGCTGGTTCGCAAATTTGCGCTGCGCTTGTTAAAAAACCTGTCAGTTCGTTGGGGCTCGCGGGCGCAGGGGGAGTCGAAGGTCGAGGGTCGGAGGTCAGACGTCGTAGTCGGGCAGGGCGGAGTAGGTGATGCCGCCGACGGAGGGAGGGCTGGTGTGGAGCGGGAGCAGCCAGCACAGCACCGAACCTGGACCACAAACACAAGAAGATAAAGAAATGAGAAAAGACTGAGCGTTTTTGTTGTTTTTTTTCCATGGCCAATACCGATACTGATTATTTAGATCTTACTGAACACTAAAAAACTGTCAGCTATTTTCAAAACGTCCATCAAAGTCTTGTTTGAATGTGGTGCTGAGTGGAGAGGTGGATTCAAGTATCTTGGTGTTACCTTGGACTCCACATTAACTTTTAAAAAACATGTAAAAAACATATAAAAATATTAATTTTTATTCTTAACTTTAGGTAAATTAGATCATAATTGACAGAAAATGCAGCAAAAATGTTTCTCCAAAGCAGATTTTCTCTCACATTGAATCCTGTGTTACTAATGTCACTGACAAACAGGACCAAACCTGGACTAAACCTGGACTAAACCTGGACTAAACTTGGACCAAACCTGGACTAAACCTGGACTAAACCTGGACTAAACCTGGACCAAACCTGGACCAAACCTGGACTAAACCTGGACCAAACCTGGACCAAACCTGGACTACACCTGGACCAAACCTGGACTAAACCTGGACCAAACCTGGACCAAACCTGGACCAAACCTGGACTAAACCTGGACCAAACCTGGACCAAACCTGGACCAAACCTGGACCAAACCTGGACCAAACCTGGACCAAACCTGAACTAAACCTGGACCAAACCTGGACCAAACCTGGACTAAACCTGGACCAAACCTGGACCAAACCTGGACTAAACCTGGACCAAACCTGGACCAAACCTGGACTAAACCTGGACCAAACCTGGACCAAACCTGGACTAAACCTGGACCAAACCTGGACCAAACCTGGACTAAACCTGGACCAAACCTGGACTAAACATGGGACCAAACCTGGACTAAACCTGGTCCAAACCTGGACCAAACCTGGACTAAACATGGACTAAACATGGGACCAAACCTGGACTAAACCTGGTCCAAACCTGGACTAAACCTGGACTAAACCTGGACTAAACCTGGACTAAACCTGGACTACACCTGGACTACACCTGGACCAAACCTGGACTAAACCTGGGACCAAACCTGGACTAAACCTGGGACCAAACCTGGACTAAACCTGGTCCAAACCTGGACTAAACCTGGACTAAACCTGGACCAAACCTGGACTAAACCTGGACCAAAACTGGACTAAACCTGGACTAAACCTGGACTAAACCTGGACCAAACCTGGACCAAACTTGGACAAGCAGGACAACCTTAAAAACAATAGAATCACTTTTTAAAAAAGCTTTAAAAATATTTGACGGAGATACAGTGTTTTCTCGATATCACGGAATAACAGTTTTGTTTTCTCGAGATCACAAATTTATTGTGTCGTTTTCCTGAGATCTCGAGGTGGAAAATAATCATTACGAACACCGTACAAAACTCACAAGGCTTCGGAAATGAAATATTACAAGAATAATAATATCTATGGGTCCTTTAAATGAACCAAACAGCAAAATATTTCCGTATAAATTCGTAAAAAACACACACCTCTGCCAAAGACCTCTCGCAGCAGGGCGAGTTTGGGCTTCCTGGTGTGAGGCGTGTGATTGGTCGATTGTGAGGACGTCGAGGAGGAAGGGGCGGAGCTTCTGTCTCTGAGCATCAGCCTGTTCTTCATCTGTTCGATGGGCGTCTCGTCGGTGATGATGGACACGAGCTGAGGACGGGAGACGAACGTACAGACGGGACGTTAGAGAGATACTGACATCTGCTGGACGTGTTGGAGAATTGCAGCCATGAATACTTCAATCAGATGATGTTACTTCAAAATAATATTCCTCAAGAAGAAGTACAAAGAAATGACTCAAGTAAAAGTAAAAAAGTATTTGGGAAAAGTACTGCTCAGGAAAGAACGTTAAAGCTCCTATATATTACGTAAAATTGACTCCTGCAAGCTTTTAGCCATATTATAATGTAATTTCCTCAATTTAGTCACATTTTCCTTCTGTTTTTGTCATTTTTAAGCTGATTTTTTTGTATTTTACCCAAACAAATGAGAGTTTATGTCTCTCTTTACTGTTGGCAGGGATTAAACTGGTGCAAATAGGGACACCTGGGACATTTCTTGTGTAAAACTGGGACAAATCGCTGGTTTTGGATAAATCTGCAGGGACAGAGGACACAGGACTCAGAACTGGGAGTGTCCCCGGGAAACAGGGACGTCTGGACAGTCTTAAGTTCTTTCTTTTCTTTTCCCATGTGTCCTTATATCTGTGGAATCCCTCAGTGCTCCAGGTCTAAACTAACCTGGGAAATCCCAGGTTAGTTCGTTCTGATCTGAAACACAGCCTGGCAACTAGGTTAAGTGAGCTCTCCTGATTCTGGGAGCCAATCAGAGAGAGGGGAGGGGTGGAAAGACGGTGACACGTACTACGTGACAAACGGAAACTTGTAGTTTGAACTGATAACTGACATGATTGGCTCTGGGCTACGTATACGCCAAATGATAGACATTCATAACGCCCAATAAACGGCCGTTGGCGATCGTAAACCACACCTCCACTACGAGATATTCAGTAGGTGCTCCCAGACCTTATATCACTGTGATATGGTCTGCTGTAAACCAGGCAAGGTCTAAACCAGAAATAAAACAGGTCTAAACCAGGCTCTAAACCAGGTCCTAAACCAGGACTAAATCAGGTCTAAACCAGGAGTAAACCAGTTCTAAACCAGGAGTAAACCAGGTCCATGGGTGTATTCTAGTCTCTGTGTTCTGATCAGTTCCAGATTGTTCTAAACACATTCAGGAGGCTCTGTTTCGTCAGTGGAACTTCTTTTTTAGTATCGACACTTGCGAAAAATGAAGATCTGGTTTGGATACTGGTTTTTGTGTCGGGTTTTTAACGCTTTTGACTCTTGTTGGAGTTCAGATTAGTTGACTGAAATGAACCTTTAAATCCAAAATAAATGGTCTTTACCTGGTCGTAGAAGATGACCATGACAAAGACGCCGAACAGCACCGACTCCACCAGAAGAATGATGTAGTGCGCCCTGAAACACAAACACAAACAAGAAGATTTTTTACATTTAAACTAGATTAAAGACAGATCTATTATGCAATCAAATACAACATTCTGATCAATATTGTGATTTAAAACGTCACAATTATAAATAATGATGCACAGTTATGGATTATAACTACAGAAACACAAGCACAACACTGATTTAAAGTCTTATTTGTGATCTGGACCAAGGTTATTATAGTTAACAAAATCAAACGAAAAAACGAAAACTAAAATTAGAAAAATATCTTCGTTAACTGAAATAAATAAAAACGACAATTTAAAAAAAAAACGATAACTGAAACTGTATTGTGTGTTTACAAAACTAAAACTAACTGAAATTATCGGTCAACTAAACCTGGACTAATCCAGGACTAAACCAGGACTAAACAAGAACTAAACCAGGACTAAAGCAGGACTAAACTAGGACTAAACCAGGACTAAACTAGGACTTAACCAGGACTAAAGCAGGACTAAAGAACGACTATAAACCAGGACTAAAGCAGGACTAAACTAGGACTAAACTAGGACTAAACCAGGACTAAACCAGGACTAAACAAGAACTAAACCAGGACTAAATTAGGACTAAATTAGGACTAAACCAGGACTAAACCAGGACTAAACCAGGACTAAACCAGGACTAAAACCAGGACTAAAACCAGGACTAAACCAAGACTAAACCACGACTAAACCAGGGCTAAACAAGAACTAAACCAGGACTAAATTAGGACTAAATTAGGACTAAACCAGGACTAAACCAGGACTAAACTAGGACTAAACCAGGACTAAACCAGGACTAAAACCAGGACTAAAACCAGGACTAAACCAAGACTAAACCAAGACTAAACCAGGGCTAAACAAGAACTAAACCAGGACTAAATTAGGACTAAATTAGGACTAAACTAGGACTAAACTAGGACTAAACCAGGACTAAACCAGGACTAAAACCAGGACTAAACCAAGACTAAACCAGGACTAAACTAGGACAATTAAAATAAAAAAACAATAACTGAAACTGTATTGTGTGTTTACAAAACTAAAACTAACTGAAATTATCGATAAATCGCTCTTTGTTTTGGTCTTTGTCGATTTATTTCCAAGCCTTTTTTGGCGTTGACAAATAACCAAAAGTATAACCCAGAAACTAAAATTAAAACTAATAAAAACTAGACTAAAACTGAGCAGTCAGAAAAAAAAAACTAAAACTATCAGAGCCGCTCTAAAAACTAATTAAAACTAACTGAATTAGAGAAGAAAAAAAATTCAAAACTAAAAGTAAACTATAATGAAAAATCCCAAACTGTTGAAACGTTGCTGTGGACTCACACGATCAGGTGTTTACTGGGCGACTCCTCTGTCTCTTTCTCTGAGTCTCCTTCTCTCTCGCTCCTGATCCTCCAAACCCAGGCCGACACCACCAGCACCAGCGAGTACAGGCTGGCCATCCCTGGGAAACGCACAAATCAGGTCCTTAGGTTGGATCTCTCGTTCTTTCTATGTGTATTTTTCCTCTAAACGGACTTTAATTTAGTCATTTAAGCTCCTATATTACGCAAAACTGTCTCTTGTGAGGTTTAAGTCGAGTTCTAATGTTGTTCCTCCTCAAAAACAGACCTGGAGTTGTGATTGTTTTGACTCTAAAGCAGACTCTAAACCAGATCTACACCAGGTGTAAACCAGGTCCTAAACCAGGTTCTAAACCAGGTCCAAACCAGGTCCTAAACCAGATCTACACCAGGTGTAAACCAGGTCCTAAACCAGGTTCTAAACCAGGTCCAAACCAGGTCCTAAACCAGATCTACACCAGGTCTAAACCAGGTCCTAAACCAGATCTACACCAGGTCTAAGCCAGGTCCTAAACCAGATCTACACCAGGTCTAAGCCAGGTCCTAAATCAGATCTACACCAGGTCTAAACCAGGTCCTAAACCGTCTAAGCCAGGTCCTAAACCAGGTCTAAACCAGACTCTAACCCAGATCTACACTTGCCTGGTTTACACCAGACCATAGCACAGTGATATATGGTCTGGGAGCCACCTTCGAAATATCTCGTAGCCCGAGGTGTGGTTTACGATCGCCAACGGCCGCTTATTGGGCATTACGAATGTCTATCATTTGGCGTATACGTAGCCCATAGCCAATCATGTTAGTTGTCAGTTCAAACTACAAGCTTCCGTTTGTCACGTAGTACGCGTCACGGTCTTGCCACCCCTCCCCGCACTCTGATTGGCTCCCAGAATCAGGAGAGCTCGCTTGCCATAGTCGCCAGGCTGTCTTTTAGATTGGAACGAACAAAAGCAGCCTGGGATATCCCAGGTTAGATCTACACCAGGTGTAAACCAGGTCCTAAACCAGGTCCTAAACCAGATCTACACCAGGTCCTAAACCAGGTCCTAAACCAGATCTACACCAGGTCCTAAACCAGATCTACACAAGGTCCTAAACCAGATCTACACAAGGTCCTAAACCAGGTCGTAAACCAGGTCCTAAACCAGATCTACACCAGGTCCTAAACCAGGTCCTAAACCAGGTCCTAAACCAGATCTACACCAGGTCCTAAACCAGATCTACACCAGGTCCTAAACCAGGTCCTAAACCAGATCTACACCAGGTCCTAAACCAGATCTACACAAGGTCCTAAACCAGATCTACACAAGGTCCTAAACCAGGTCGTAAACCAGGTCCTAAACCAGATCTACACCAGGTCCTAAACCAGGTCTTAAAACAGGTCCTAAACCAGGTCCTAAACCAGATCTACACCAGGTCCTAAACCAGATCTACACAAGGTCCTAAACCAGATCTACACAAGGTCCTAAACCAGGTCGTAAATCAGGTCCTAAACCAGATCTACACCAGGTCCTAAACCAGGTCTTAAAACAGGTCCTAAACCAGGTCCTAAACCAGGTCCTAAACCAGGTCTACACCAGGTCTAAACCAGGTTGTGTTTGTTTCATTCACATGTTTGAGGAACTCTTTAAACCAGGGGTGTCAAACATGCGGCCCGGGAACCAGATCCGGCCCTCCAAGACCTTTAATCTGGCCCTCGGCTGATTTTCTATTGAAATATTTTAATTATATTTTAATATTCAATTAAAATATTGGTAATTTTCTGTGCAGTTTAGCATAGCAGTGTCTCCAGCGCCTCTGTACGTGGCCCCTCCCACCAGAGCAGCACAAATGAAGACTTGCCTCTTTCCAAACGCTCTTAAAGGACCATCGTTTTTTCTGTTTTCTGCAGCTAAAATCTTCTGTTTATTGTGAGCGCTCACCTGTGTAGAAAAGGAACTGGATAAAGTACTTCTGATTCAGCTCCCCAACACAGTTATTGATCCTGAAAAAGAGTAAAAAATATAAATAGGCAGAGGTGGAGACAGAGGAGGAGACAGAAGAGGAGACAGAGGAGTAGAGGGGCAGTACCAGGGGCAGTGGTGGTCCATGCGGCGGATGCACCTCTGACAGACTCGGCAGTGATGAGCTCGTGGAGGTCTGTAGGTCTCACAGCGACTGCACACGGTCCAACCCTCACAGCCCTGAGACGCACAAAATACACAAAACTTATTTTTTAATATCGATACATGTGAAAACTGAGGATCTGGTTCCAATACTAGTTTTTAGATTGGTTAGTATCAGATTTTTGATACTTTTGACAACCCGACTTTGTGTACAATTCACAGTCACTGCGGTCACATGGTAGGATCGGATTGGATTTCTCCAAATCCGATCCCGTTACTCGGCGGGTGGTCTGTCTGATCCAAGTGCACATGAAACTCGTGTAATCGGATAATGGTCAGCGACCTGGCCGGCTCCGCTACGCTATGTGGCGCTGTCGTCCAACTACTTCAGGGTGATGGTGACTCAAGAAAAACACAACAAACTATGTGGCGGTATACAAAGATGGCGCTCGAGGAGTTTGACGGACTAATATGAGACTGAACCTGGACTAAACCTGGACTTAACCTGGACTAAACCTAGGTCGTTTTCACACCTGCCTTGTTTGGTTCGTTTAAAATGAACCAGAGTTCGTTTGCTCCTTTGATTCGGACCTTTTGGGCTGGTGTGAATAAAAAACAAAAATCTCGATCCGGAGCAAACAAGCGAACCAAGACCACCTAAAAAGCTCGGTCTCGGCACGGTTCCATACGAACTCTGGTGCGGTTCGTTTGAGGTGAGAATGCAGACCGGACTTGACTTTTTGTACGAGCTCCCGTCGTATGTCAAGCATTATGGGAAACCGAGGCTGACGAAACTAAACGTACGAAGCTTACTTACGTTTTGTGTGAAGAGCAAGAGTCAGAACTTGATGCGCACATGAGCTCTGTCCTCCGTAGTCGTCTCGCCCTGCGTCTTTGTCGGTTGGAAATTGATTGTAAAATAGTGTAAACTTCACGATGCTGCTCAAACATTTGTGCGAACTGTAAAAACTGAGCAAACCATATCGCTATGACGACACTGAAAACAGCAACACCATGATTCTCCTCCTTCTGTTTGGACACGGCTCATTTCTGTCCAATGTCTGAGCGACCTCAGCACACGTGGTTTTGTTTATAGATGTTGGTTCACTTGGAAAAAAACTGCAGTGTGAATGCGAACCGCACCAAAATATATATATATTTTTTTAATTGGTCCGGACCAAAGCAAGTGAACTATCGGACTTTCCTGGTGTGAAAACGACCCTAGATTAAACCTGGACTAAACCTAAACTAAACCTAGACCGAACCTGGACTAAACCTGGGCTAAATCAGGACTAGACTAAACCTGGACTAAACCTAGACTGAACCTGGACTAAACCTGGACTAGTTTGACGGAGCAGCATTGGTGTACGTGTTGTGCATTCTTTCTTCGCAGCCATGATTTCGTCGGACTTTTCCGGCAACAATCGCTACTTATGACGGCGTCGGCGCCTCCTGCCACTTCCGGGTGAAATCCCTGGCGAAAATTCCTGCGCATGCACAGTACGCCAATCCGATCCGATATCGTGCACAAGGCGACGCCGAGCGGATTACTATCGGCCTAAGCCAGGGGTTCCAATCGGATTCGGGAAACCAATCCCTATACGATCCTTAGCCTGTGCACATGAATCCGATAGGATCCCGATCCGTTTGCAGTCGGATTACACTCGTCCATGTGCACGCAGTGAATGCTATGTAAACAATGCAACGTAAATAAACTTTTTTCACCTTCTTTTACTAAATATACAGAAAGAGGAATTAAGACAAGTTATTCAAAGGCAAAATTAAAATTCCATATGTCTAAATATTCCAAATAAACTTCACATTTCCCGACACTGGACACTGACCCGCTCGTTCACTCGAGAAGACTGAGAGCGCAGGTCTGAGAAGTCCAGGGCGGTTTCTGGAAGAGGCACCATCCCTGGAGTAAGAAAAACAAATATCTAAAACCAAACTCTGTAACGACAGACGATGTGACGGTACGTTTGAGTTTTGTATTGTTGGTTTACCGGGGTCGGAGAAGACGGCTTTGGAATGGCAGGCGAGGAGCAGCAGCAGGATCAGGTTAAACACAGAGCCGTGGAGAGTGCACCACACGCTGGAAACACACAACGAACACACAACAAACACATATGTAACCCCCGTTTCAAATAGGAAAACAAAGGAAAAATTTGAGAAACACTTCATTATAAATAAGTTAATAAATATTAATAAATAGTATAATTTAATTTAACATATGATAAAAATAGTTAAAACCACAAGATAAATAATAATTGAACATTTCATAATACAACATTTTTATTAAAAAATACAAATATACTTGAGTGAACCATTGTCAATAAAGCTATTCAAAATGCTCCCGGAAGTGAGCCCCTCCCTCGCCTGGCCGAGAGAGCGCAGCAGAAGGCGCCAAGAGGAGCGCAGAGAGAGCAGCAGAGCAGATGAGTTCGCAAGCAAACTGCTATCAGCCATTTTCTTAAATTTCATTGGAAAGTTGAAGATAAAACCCCCAAAAAAAACCTGGCCAGGCGAGAGGAGGAGTGAACTCTGTGGACAAGAGCTCTTTGGGAGGCAATTTTGTGTTTGTTACGAGACACTCAAAACTCTTGCCCGAGACTGTTAACACCGGAGAAACGGTAACAATATATATTTTTCTAACCTTATGTTATGTGTAAAGGTTTAAGGTGCTTTATTTTATATTTGTTAATTGTTTTATGTATAAGGAGCTGCATATGTTGTTGTAAAAGTAAGTGGCCAGAGCATGCGGCGGCCGCCATTTTGAATTTGCTCCTAGTCAAGCAGCCTGCACTACTTTGTAGAGCAGCTCAGTTTAAGTTAGTTATTGACTTTTTATTTTGTTTTGGAACTAATATGATTCTTTGGCCTGTTACACAGGCCAGGTTTTTTATTTTGCCAAAAGAATTTCCCGAATCACTGTGTTGGTCATTGGACTTGGACTCGGACTGGGTCAGGATTGAAGGCGAGCCACCCAAGGATTCTCCCGATCTTCAGCAGAGCAGCACGTGACCTGCTTTCTGGAAATAACTCCTTAACTGCCACACTGAGGTTTGGGTAGAAATAAGAAATTTTCCCCTGGATTCAAGGACATTAAAGGAGCGTATACCAAAATTCGGATATACAGCTAAAAGACAATTGAATAATTTTATGAGACTTTTGAACATTTGTCAGATGCATTACTGTTATTGTTTTGCAGGATCTGATTGTTCCTTCATTGAATTTTTTAAAGATTTTGTGTGCTTTTAAGGTACTTAAGGTACAGTTTAAAGGTAACAAAATAGATTTAGATATAAAACACTCTAAAATAATTGACCGGTCATATAAAAACCTCTTAAAAGGAACTACAACCTTTATTGAACTTTACTAGAAGAGATAAGGTTAAACACTTTGAAGGGTGTATTTAAAGGGTACTTCATTCCACCGGAGTGCCAGATTTATGTATTGATGTTGTGTCTTGTCTTTGTCCAGTAAATTGCCGGCTTTTCCATATAAATACCTTTCCTCTGGTTTTCATTTAAATTACACACCACTCCATAAGAACCTAGAACTGGTCCAGTAGCTACTATCCACTGCCTAACAGCAGGGGTGCTACATAATTTTGGCGAGCCAGCCAGGAGTGGTTCGTACATTTCTGTGAATTTATAGATAATCTGTAAAACTGCAGACATGGAAGCCGTGCGACAAAGTAATGTTAAGATACCCAACTCTGTGATTGTTTCTGGCATAACTGGCACTGCCGTTGATGAAGAGCTCTTTGACTTCCTTAAAAGGTATGGACCTTTTCAGATTGTGACCACAGACCCTTCGAGCCCAGAGGTTGGCAAACAGACCATTGTTGAGTACACTTCTGGTGCATCAGTACAGGCACTCTTACCCAAACTACCTTACAGATTTTCACCGAAAGATGAGCCAGACGTACTTTACCTTGTCGAGACTTTAAGCTCCGTTTACTCTCCTGTAGTTAGCAAGACTGCTACACAGACATATCTTTCCGAACTCAAAGGCATTGCAAAACTGACGGGTAAAGACTTCACTGATGTACTGAGAGAGGAACTTAACACTATTGCTATGACTGTTGATGATAATGGACATGACAATCCAAGTGACCATGGTGACTCAGACTTAGCCCCAGTCCCTGACTCACGCTCTCCTCTCAGTATATTTCCAGGAAGCCCACAATCTGGTGATTCCAGTCAAGAACCGATCCAAGCACCTGTGGGGAACCTCCCACAACCTCCACTCAGTGCAAACACTTCTTTTCTGAGAGCCACTGATGTCAATCCACCAGACTTTCAAAAGGTAATAGTGGAGCATATTCTAAGGACTGAAGATATCAGTGCACAAGCGAACACCTCCTTCAGGTTGAGACTCTTTTCTGGGCGCTCTCCCCGCCCTAACAACGAAGTAGACTTTGAAAGCTGGCGCTCAAGCGTAGAACTGCTTCTTAAAGATGCAAAACAGCCTGATTCAAATAAGTCTAGAAGGCTCCTTGAAAGTCTCTCCTCACCTGCAGTCGATCTTGTAAAACACTTACCTGCTGAATCGCATCCCACCGCATACTTGCAAATCCTTGATTCTGCTTTCGGCACTGTCGAAGACGGTGACGACCTTTTCGCCAAGTACTTGAACACCATGCAGAACCATGGTGAAGAGCCTTCCTCTTACCTTCAGAGACTGCAAGTTATGCTGAACACAACTTTGATAAGGGGCGGAGTCTCTGCTGGTGAACTTGACAGACAGCTATTAAAGCAGTTCATAAGAGGCTGTTGGGACAATGACTTGATTGCAGAGCTTCAGTTGGAGCAAAGGAAACAAACTCCACCTACCTTTGCTGATCTTCTGCTTATGCTCCGAACTGCTGAAAAAAGACGCACATCTAAAATATCACGCATGAAGCAGCATTTGAACACAACTAAGCCAAAAGTATTCTCACACTATCAAGGTGCTCAGTCCCAAAGCCCAGAACATTCCCAGCCACAAACCGCAGATCCTATGTCCGAAATTCAAGATCTTAAAAAGCAAATAGCTCATCTGCAAGCCCACATTGCTTCCCTTAAAAACAAAGGCTCTGAGGTCCCTAAGCCCAAAGCACAAGGCCCAAGCTCAACCAAACCCAAAGCTCCCACAGACAAATTGAGAGCTCAAAACAAACAGTCTTCTGATCAAAGACCTGACAGCCACACGAGGAACCGTCCAAAACCCTGGTATTGCTTTAGGTGCGGGGAGGATGGACATATCAGACCCCAATGCGATAATGAGCCAAACTCTCCCCTTGTTGCTTTAAAAAGAAAACAGCTGAAAGAAAACCAAATGGCGTGGGACAGAGTAAATGACCCAGACTCTTTAAACTGAATTCAGCTCCAGTTACGGGACAAAGTGGAGCTGAGGAAATGAAGAAGAGTCCCAAGCAAAAGAAACGTGCCTTGAACTTTCACACTCACTCTGAAAGGCATTTTTCCCTTCCAAAAGGGCTAGTTGGAGCAAAGTGCACTGCCCAAGTCGCCATTGACAATCATGTGTGCTGCTGTTTATTAGATACGGGCTCACAGGTAACAACAATCTCCCAGTCCTTCTATGAAGAAAACCTGTCTCACTTACCTGTCCACAGCTTGAACGACCTGTTAGAAGTAGAAGGTGCAAATGGCCAAAATGTACCTTATCTTGGCTTTATCGAGACAATCATCACCTTCCCCAAGAGTTCCTTGGGAGCAGATATTGAAGTACCTACTCTCGCTCTGATTGTCCCTCACCTAAGTTCCAACTCACCTTCGTTGCTAATAGGCATGAACACTTTGGACACTCTGTATGAGCAATATGGACAGGTTGTAGAGCCCAAAGGCAAACATTCACTTCCTTATGGGTACAAAGTTGTCCTCAAAACCCTCGCAGCCAGGAAAAGGCATACGGCTGACTCAACTTTGGGCGAAGTCAGGCTAAACAGTACGAGCTGTGAAACTATTGGAGCTGGAGAAACAAAGGTTCTGGAAGGATCAGTGACGTGCAGAGCCCAGGAAACTGGGAAATGGGTGACAGTCGAGGCACCAAAAACATCTTTACCTGGTGGCCTTTTTGTCAAGGATGGGTTAGCAGCCCTCCCATCAAAACTCCCACGCAGTGTACCTGTCATTCTAAAAAATGAATCCAATCATGCTGTCACTCTCACCCCAAAGACAATCATTGCAGAAATCCACGCTATTCACAGTGTCCAACCAGCCAACAACCAAACATTGAAAAACAAACCAGAAAAGTCAAATCTCCAGTTCGATTTTGCCGATTCGCCAATCTCCAGTGAGTGGAAAGAAAGAATAACAGCAAAGTTAAATTCAATGTCCGAGGTATTTGCCCAGCATGAGCTCGATTTTGGTCGCACTAATAAAATCAAACATCACATCACACTCAGTGACCCCACTCCTTTCAAACACAGGGCGAGGCCGATACATCCACAAGACCTAGAGGCAGTACGTGACCACCTGCAGCAACTCCTACAGGCTGAAGTCATTCGAGAGTCTGAATCTCCCTTCTCATCCCCAATCGTAGTAGTTAGAAAGAAGAATGGGGAGGTCAGATTATGTATTGACTACCGAAAGCTTAATCTGCAGACTGTGAAGGACTCTTATGCTTTACCCAACCTTGAAGAGTCTTTTTCAGCTTTAAACGGATCAAGATGGTTTTCAGTCTTGGATCTAAAGTCAGGGTTCTATCAGATTGAAATGGAGGAGGCTGATAAACAAAAAACTGCATTCGTCTGTCCTCTAGGCTTCTTTGAGTTTAATAGGATGCCACAAGGAATCACAAATGCCCCCAGCACATTTCAGAGGCTCATGGAGCGTTGCATGGGTGAGCTTAATCTGAAACAAGCCCTTGTATTTCTTGATGATCTTATCGTGTTCTCCTCAACTCTAGAGGAGCACGAAGAACGCCTTTTGCGAGTCCTCAGCCGTTTGAAAGAGTTTGGCCTTAAACTTTCACCACAAAAATGCAAGTTCTTTCAGAGCTCTGTAAAATATCTTGGCCACATCATATCAGAAAAAGGAATTGAAACAGACCCCGATAAGATTTCGTCGCTCAAAACCTGGCCAAAGCCAAGAAACTTGAAAGAACTCAGAACTTTCCTTGGATTTTGCGGTTATTACCGCAGATTTATAAAAGATTATTCAAAGATCATGCGACCTCTCAACCAACTCACTGGCGGATACATGCCTCAGCGGAAAAAGACAAGCACAAAAATTGACATAACCCAATACCACAATCCAAAAGATCCCTTTGGAATTCGATGGACTGAGGATTGTCAAACAGCATTCGATACAATCATTGAGAAACTAACCACTGCACCTGTGCTCGGGTTTGCGGACCCTAATCTTTCTTACACTTTGCATACAGATGCAAGTACTTTTGGCCTAGGGGCTGCTCTCTACCAGACTCAGCATGGTCAAAAGCGTGTCATCGCCTATGCGAGTCGAGGGTTGTCAAGATGTGAAGCCAAATACCCTGCACACAAGTTAGAGTTTCTTGCTCTGAAATGGGCGGTTACAGAAAAATTTCAAGATTACCTTTACGGACGCCCATTTCTTGTAATCACCGACAGCAACCCGTTAACATATATACTTACCACCGCAAAACTCGATGCTGCGAGTTATAGATGGTTGGCGGCGCTGTCCACGTTCGATTTCCAGCTGCAATACAGGGCAGGAAAACAAAATCAGGATGCGGACGGTCTGTCCAGACGCCCACACAACGCACAATCTGATGACATGCTATCTAAAAAGAGTTGGAGAGGATACAACAGTTCACACAAAGACACTTACCTGACTATCCAGACCTTGTTGACCAGACCACAATCCGAGCCATCTGTGAAAAGCACTTTGTCAGTCGATCAGCGGAAGAGGACCCAGCTGAGTGTACAGCTAAAGGCTCTCTGGTCCTTTCTCTTGCTCATCATCCCCAAGCCATTCCTCAGAGTTATGAAGAGGAGGAGGAGCTTGGTGGCTTACCAGTCATTTCTTCTTTCACAATACAAGACCTGAGAGAAAAACAAAACAACGACACAAGTATTCGAGAAGTAGTCACTCAAAAGGAGTTGGGCAAAAGCCTCCACCTACTGTAAAAATTGAAGTCCCTGAAGTTGGCTTGTTGCTTCGGGAATGGAACAAATTGATCCTCAAGGACGGAGTCCTCTATCGCACAAGACAAGAAGGTGCACAAATGCAGTACCAACTTGTACTACCACAAGAGTTGAGACCCCTCGTTCTAAAAAGCTTGCACAACGACATGGGGCACATGGGTGTCGAGAGGACCCTTGACCTCGTGAGAAAACGGTTCTATTGGCCCAAAATGGCCTCAGATGTAGAACTTAAAGTTAAGACCTGCGATCGTTGCACCCGCCGCAAAGTCCAGCCGGAAAAAGCTGCACCGCTAGTAAATATTGTTGTCACACGCCCGCTCGAATTGGTGTGCATTGACTTTCTAACCCTAGAGCCAGATTCAAGTAACACTAAAGACGTGTTAGTGATAACGGATCATTTTACCAAGTATGCGCTTGCTTTGCCAACTCCGAATCAAAAAGCCCGCACAGTTGCTCGATATCTCTGGGAAAACTTCATCTCACACTATGGTTTCCCTGAGAGACTTCATAGTGATCAGGGCCCGGACTTTGAGTCCCGCACAATAAAGGAACTCTGCTCACTTGCTGGCATTCAAAAAGTTCGAACTACCCCCTACCACCCAAGGGGAAATCCTGTTGAACGTTTCAACAGAACGCTTCTCAATATGCTCGGTACTTTAGAGAACCATAAAAAGACCCACTGGCGAGAACATGTTCGTCCTTTAGTACACGCTTATAACTGCACTAAGAACGAAGTGACGGGGTTTATCCCGTATGAGCTGATGTTTGGCCGTCAGCCAAGGCTACCCGTCGACCTTGCCTTTGGCCTGCCATTCCATCAACAGTCATGTTCTCATTCCGAGTATGTTCGTAACTTAAAGTCACACCTTGAATCCAGCTACAAAATCGCAGCTGAAATGGCAAAGAAATCAGCAAGTCGCAACAAAACCAGATTTGACAGACGCATCATTGACTCCACCTTAAAAGAAGGCGACAGAGTTCTTGTCAGAAACGTTCGCATAAGAGGCAAACACAAACTCGCTGACAGGTGGGAGGCTGAAGTTCATGTTGTCGTGAAACAGTCAAACAACCTCCCTGTTTACATTGTAAGGCCTGAGACAAGGGATGGCCCTCAAAGAACTCTCCATCGAGACTTGTTGCTACCATGTGGTTTTCTTCCCACCAACACAAATGAAACGGAGCGACCAGTAAAAGACAAGCCAAGGCGACCAAAAACACGTCAACAAGCAGAAAATACTGAACAAGAATCGGACTGTGATGACTCAGAGTATGGCTACTTTTATGATTATCCAGATCTAACAGTGGAAACCAGAAGCCCATACTTGCCTAATACAGACAAACTTGCAGATGTCATACAAAGTCCAAAGGAAATACCCAGCGCTTTCTCTGGAGACAAAGAATGTCAAAAGTTACTTGATGAGACAACCTTACCGGATGAGACAAACTTACCAGATGAGACGAATACACCTGTTGAAACCTTAACAGTGAATGATCAAATGAAAAGAAACTTACCTGAAAAGAGCACTGATGAAAACAACGAAGAGACCTTAGTCGATACTTACCCTGAAAAAGAAAACCTACCTCAAGTTGATTGTGAAGAATCACCTTCAGATGATGACTACCCTCAGGGGAACAGTCAGTCTAAAGACATTCCTGACCTGGTGACAGAGGCAACTGCTGACACAGACCAGTACCCAGACGTCACTGATCCTTGTGACAGTAACTCTGATTCCTTGAGACGCTCGACCAGACATAGGGAACCTGCTCATAGACTGACTTATCCCAAGCTAGGCAATCCACTGGTTTCTGTAGTTCAGTCACTCTTCCAAGGCTTAACTTTAGCAATTACTGACTCTTTAAATGCCCCTACTGTGATGAAAGTAGAAACTGTATGAAACATGTTCGAGGACGTACATGAGGAAAGGAGGAGGATGTAACCCCCGTTTCAAATAGGAAAACAAAGGAAAAATTTGAGAAACACTTCATTATAAATAAGTTAATAAATATTAATAAATAGTATAATTTAATTTAACATATGATAAAAATAGTTAAAACCACAAGATAAATAATAATTGAACATTTCATAATACAACATTTTTATTAAAAAAATACAAATATACTTGAGTGAACCATTGTCAATAAAGCTATTCAAAATGCTCCCGGAAGTGAGCCCCTCCCTCGCCTGGCCGAGAGAGCGCAGCAGAAGGCGCCAAGAGGAGCGCAGAGAGAGCAGCAGAGCAGATGAGTTCGCAAGCAAACTGCTATCAGCCATTTTCTTAAATTTCATTGGAAAGTTGAAGATAAAACCCCCAAAAAACCTGGCCAGGCGAGAGGAGGAGTGAACTCTGTGGACAAGAGCTCTTTGGGAGGCAATTTTGTGTTTGTTACGAGACACTCAAAACTCTTGCCCGAGACTGTTAACACCGGAGAAACGGTAACAATATATTTTTCTAACCTTATGTTATGTGTAAAGGTTTAAGGTGCTTTATTTTATATTTGTTAATTGTTTTATGTATAAGGAGCTGCATATGTTGTTGTAAAAGTAAGTGGCCAGAGCATGCGGCGGCCGCCATTTTGAATTTGCTCCTAGTCAAGCAGCCTGCACTACTTTGTAGAGCAGTTCAGTTTAAGTTACTTATTGACTTTTTATTTTGTTTTGGAACTAATATGATTCTTTGGCCTGTTACACAGGCCAGGTTTTTTATTTTGCCAAAAGAATTTCCCGAATCACTGTGTTGGTCATTGGACTTGGACTCGGACTGGGTCAGGATTGAAGGCGAGCCACCCAAGGATTCTCCCGATCTTCAGCAGAGCTGCACGTGACCTGCTTTCTGGAAATAACTCATTAACTGCCACACTGAGGTTTGGGTAGAAATAAGAAATTTTCCCCAGGATTCAAGGACATTAAAGGAGCGTATACCAAAATTCGGATATACAGCTAAAAGACAATTGAATAATTTTATGAGACTTTTGAACATTTGTCAGATGCATTACTGTTATTGTTTTGCAGGATCTGATTGTTCCTTCATTGAATTTTTTAAAGATTTTGTGTGCTTTTAAGGTACTTAAGGTACAGTTTAAAGGTAACAAAATAGATTTAGATATAAAACACTCTAAAATAATTGACCGGTCATATAAAAACCTCTTAAAAGGAACTACAACCTTTATTGAACTTTACTAGAAGAGATAAGGTTAAACACTTTGAAGGGTGTATTTAAAGGGTACTTCATTCCACCGGAGTGCCAGATTTATGTATTGATGTTGTGTCTTGTCTTTGTCCAGTAAATTGCCGGCTTTTCCATATAAATACCTTTCCTCTGGTTTTCATTTAAATTACACACCACTCCATAAGAACCTAGAACTGGTCCAGTAGCTACTATCCACTGCCTAACAGCAGGGGTGCTACACATAGACATTATTTTTCTATTTCTGTTTAGTCTAAGTATAAGTCCCTGCCTCAGGTGGAGGAGTTCGAGTATCTCGGGGTCTCGTTCTCGAGTGAGGGGAGGATGGAGCGTGAGATTGACAGGCGGATGGGTCTAAACTAGGACTAAACCAGGTCCAAACCAGGCCTAAACCAGGTCAAAACTAGGACTAAACCAGGTCTAAACCAGGTCCAAACAAGGCCTAAGCCGGGTTTAAACTAGGACTTAACTGGTCTAAAGGAGGCCTAAACCAGGTCTAAACTTGCCTGGAAGAATCCATGACTCATCGCTGTACCAGCGAGTGAGTCTGGTAACGCTTGATCCACAGAATGCGCTGCGGTTGCGCGTAGACAGACAGCTAAGTGAACCAATCAGAGATTGCGCCATCTTGATTCAAAACTGAGGCGGAACTTCCGCTGCCTAAGAGTGACTTTGCGGGCAAAGGCGGGTGCACTGACGTCACCATCTTTGAACGAATCAGAATCGCGGAGTCGGTTTGGAACCGGAGGAGCGAGAGTGGATGGAGAGTGTCCAAATGGTATCGCGGTGTATAGGAAATACAGAGAGATATCATTTGGCTGGCCAGGTAAGGTCTAAACCAGGTCCAAACCAGGACTAAAGCATGACAAAATCAGGTCCAAACCAGGTTAAAATTAGGTCTAAACTAGGTCCAAACCAGGCTTAAACTGGTTCTAAACTAGGACTAAACTGGATCTAAACTCGGACTAAACCAGGTCTAAACCATGTCCAAACCAGGCTTAAACTGGGTCTAAACTAGATTCAAGATTGTTTATTTGTCATATGCAGGATAAAACAAGGTCAACAATGCAATGAAATGCTTAAGATCAGAAGAACCATTGACTCGCTAAGATCGATGCAGCGTCGGCAGTGATGCGGTCGCTGTACCGGACCGTTGTGGTGAAGAGGGAGCTGAGCCGAAAGGCAAAGCTCTCGATTTACCGTCGATCTACGTTCCTCCCCTCACCTATGGTCATGAGCTCTGGGTAATGACCGAAAGGACGAGATTGCCGATACAAGCGGCCGAAATGAGTTTCCTCCGCAGAGTGGCTGGACGCTCCCTTAGAGATAGGGTGAGGAGCTCAGTCACACGGGAGGAGCTCGGAGTAGAGCCGCTGCTCCTCCACGTGGAGAGGAGCAGCTGAGGTGGCTCGGGCGTCTGTTCCGGACACCTCCTGGACGCCTCCCTCAGGAGGTGTTCCGGGCACGTCCCACCAGGAGGAGGCCCCAGGGAAGACACAGGACACATTGGAGGGACTATGTCTCCCGGCTGGCCTGGGAACGCCTTGGGGTCCCCCCAGAGGAGCTGGAGGAAGTGTCCGGGGTAAAGGAAGTCTGGGAATCCCTTTTTAGTCTGTTGCCCCGGCGACCCGGCCCCGGATAAGAGGAAGAACATGGATGGATGGATGTTATAAGTCTATGACAAAAGGCAGTGAGAGAAGCTGAACATATAAACTAGTATCAGAGGGAAGTTCACAATGACATTTACTTTTACTTTTTACAGAAATTGTACTTTTCTAGCAGTATACTTTTACTCCTACTTGAGTAATATTGTTATTGCAGTAACAGTACTGTGACTTGAGTAAAAGTCATGCTTCCTCTTCCCACTGTGAGTGAATCTAAATCAATGCTTCTCAAATAGTGGGGCGGGCCCCCCTGGGGGGGCGCGGTGTGATGCCGGGGGGCGTGTGTGACCCTGAGAAACACGTTTTTTGTCGTACTGTTCTACAGCTAAGTGTAATTGCACATCAACAACAGTAGTTGGCAGTGGCGCTCTCATTGTCGCTCTGGGGCAGGGGGCGGCAACCTTAAATACGCGATATACAGAACAGACTCACCATCAGCAGAACATCCTCTGTCACAGAAAAAACACGTATATTCCACTGAGTCGTGCCCTTTAGTCCGACAGAAGCTGACGCATCAGCGGCACAAGGAGAGAGTGTTTTTTTTTTTTTCCAGCGCTTTTAAAACCACATGGCTTATTTGCATAAACTAAGTTTCGTTTCTGTAAAACATAAACAAATGTGCGCAAAGCTGCATTAAAAACACATTAATATTTGAGTCCTCAGTGCAAAAACACAGTGCAGTCTTTGTTGTAAATTTCTTTCTTTTTTTGTTTTTAATGTTAATAAAAGGATACACTGTTATGCAGAGGTGTACTAATAACAATTTTCTAGACAAATAATACGATTTATAGTCGCCCACAGGGAGGGGGCGTGAATTTTTTTCTTTTTCCTAGGTGGTGCGTCACAGAAAATAATTGAAAAGCACTGGTCTAAAGTGACAAAAGATTCATGTGAAAATATGAAATGATTCTCACATTTGTGTTTCTTGCAGCTCCTTCAGTTTGTCAGTTTGTCTCATTTTTGCATTTGTTCTTTGATTAAATCCCAGATTTTATGACTTATTTAATGTTTTGTGTATATCCTTCCATTTAAATTAACTTTCAATTAAAACATTACTTACACTCTACTTACACCTTATATAATCCTATCTGTACCTTTGTATTTTATTAGATTTTCTTACTTTTTTAAAATTATATTGTTTACTTCTCCCCCTGCACTTTTTGCAACACTTTTTTTACCATGTACTATTATTGCATGTTATTAGTACTTCTGACTATCTTAGCGAGTCGGCGGTTCTTCTGATCCTAAACATTTCATTGCATTGTTGACCCTGTGTTGATTCTGCATATGACAAATACCGTATTTTTCGGACTATAAGCCGCTACTTTTTTCTCACACGTCGGGCCCTGCGGCTTATAGTCAGGTGCGGATGTATGGATTAATTCTTTATCAAGACAGCGAGGACAGCTCATGAATTAATGAAGTCCTGTTTTAGCCACTTATAATCTCCTACAGGTATCAACAGTTCTGTGAGATTGAGTTCAGGGGGTTTACCCTTAAAGTTAAACTTGAAACTTTATTTTAAGGCTTCCAGAGGCTACAGGCTGGCCATTTTACAGAAAAACTAACCCAAAAACAGAAAAAGAAACCAAAAAAACTAAAAAACTAACCCAAAAACAGAAAAAGAAACAAAAAAAATGGAAAAACCAACCCAAAAACAGAAAAACTAACCCAACCCCCCCCCCAAAAAAAACTAACCCAAAAACAGAAAAACTAAACCCAAAAAATTAAAAAAAAAAAAAAAAAAAAAGAAAAACTAACCTAAAAACAGAAAAAGAAACAAAAAACAAACCAAAAAAACAAACAGAAAAACTAACCCAAAAACAGAAAAGGTTCAGGGAAATTACCCTTAAAGTTAAACTTGAAACTTTATTTTAAGGCTTCCAGAGGCTACAGGCTGAACATTTTACAGTTGTTTTACTGCCGTGTTTCTGCCGTAGGCGCTGTTCGAAAAAAGCACGTACCGGTATTTAGGTTAATTAAAATAAATAATCCTTTTGTGTATCATCTTTCTGTGTAAATATCTCAAGTTACAATGTGGATACCTACGGCTTATAGTCAGGTGTGACTTATGTACAAATCTTAATATTTTTTTTTTTTTGGTTGGGGTGGCTTATAGTCAGGTGCGCTCTATAGTACAAAAAGTACGGTAAAAAATCTTGAATCTTGAAAAAACATTCTTTCAACATTCTTTACTCTTACTTGAGTAACTCCTTGGACCACTTCTTTGTCGTTCCACGCGAGTAATATTATTTTAAAGTAACATTCCTCTTACTTGAGTACAGTTTCTTCCTCTGCGTATTAAAGCGCGGTTAAAGATAGCACAAGAATTACAAATTGTAAGAGATAAACAACAGTTTCAGGATCCTAGTCGTAACTATAGGTAGAAATACAGGAAATATAAGCAAAGTTCTTATAAAATATTGTGATGTGTGAGCGTCTGTGTCCAAATAATTTCCCCCGTGGATCAGTTTAAGTTTGTCTGAGTCTTTTGCGGATCAGCCACATTCTCTTACAGATTTGTTTGACCTTAAAGGTGCACGGTGAAACTTTTCTGTCAGCTTCTGTCACCTGCTTGTCTCTACAAACATGTTATTAACTTGTCTGGAATGTTCCACAGTTGGGACACTTATCCATCAAGAAGTAGGTCGTGCCACCATGCCAAGTTACAAGTCAGATCTGAGGCGAGCCCTGCCACATGACAAAGCACGGTATTCAAGATATTTGTGTAGAAATATTCCTGATACAGTCCTGGAAGAGGAAGTGGAAAAATCCATTTTAAAGCATTGTTGTTGAGGCAAAAACAACAGATGCAAATGGTAAACAAAGCAGCGACACGTGTTTACAGTGACATTTTGAGACATAAAATACACGAATACACGTTTTTAAAAACCCTGAAGCCTGTTTTAGTGGAATAAAAAGGAGATTTTGAGGAAGCATCGCCTGAAAAGTGCTGATGAACCTGTTTGTTTTCTGTCAAATGAATGGCCGGTGACGTCGTGATGATGATTTTGAGGCGTTAAACGTGAACAAAAGCACAAAGCACAGACCTGTCGGAGAAGGCGGGGATGAGGACATACTGTATGACCACGTAGTCCGCATAAAACACGCTGAAATAAGTTAAAATCAGACAAATAACGCCGCACGGATCGCGCCGACAGCGGAGCGCCGCCATCTTGTCTCCCCCTCCGCCCCCTGACTGCACTTCCGGTGACGTCACATGTAAATATTAAAAAAGTTAAATAAAAAAATAAAAATAAAATAAGTAAAGTAATAAAATCAGATATAATAATAATAATAATAATAATAATAATAATAATAATAATAATAATAATAATAATAATAATAATAATAATAATAATAATAATAATAAATGACATAATTTTTATGAATTTGTTTAATGAAATTTGTTATTGTAGCCGTATTAAAACTTTTTATTTTTTTCATTCGGTGATATTATACAACGTTTCTCAGGAATAATGAAAATATAATAATAATAATAATAATAATAATAATAATAATAATAATAATAATAATAATAATAATAATAATAATAATATACAATTCTACATAATTTTAATGAAACATGTGTTATTGTTATTACTTTTTTAATTATTTTATTTTTTATTAACTTTTTATATTTACGTTAAAAAAATAAAAATAATTAAAAAAGTAGTAATAATAATAATAATAATAATAATAATAATAATAATAATAATAATAATAATAATAATAATCTAAAATTTGACATAATTTTAATAAAACGTTTGTTATTGTAGCCATACTAAAACTAGAGAAAAAAAACGTATTTGCATTTTTCTCTCTCTTTTTATCTATTTTTTTTTCATTAGGCGATATTATGCAACGTTTCTCAGGAAGACTACGAGGTTTGTTGGACTTTCCAAAGTATGGCAATTGCATAAAAAAATTGCAAATACATATTGTTTGTACTATGTGCGGGTGTGTTTTTCCACAGATCTGACCTGTAACTTGGCGGTAGCGTCATCTGCCAGTGTCCATAGAGATGAATCAGTTTAATGTCATGTGGAACTAGGGCTAGGAAAATAAAACAATAAACAAAAAAATACATAATAAATAAATACATAACTAAACAACCATAAAAAATAAATAAACATAAATAAATAAACGTACATAAACATAAAAATAAGCGTAAATAAATAAATAAACATAAATAAACATAAATACATAAATAAATAAACATAATAAATAAATTAATTAATTAATCAATAAACATAAAAATAAATAAATATAAATAAATAAACATGTATAAAGATAAAAAAAAACATAAATACATAAATAACAAAAAAGAAACAATTAAATCAATTAAGCAAATTTAAATTTCAAATCAATTTATCTGGAAGAAAAACTATTTTTATTTCCATCGTTTGTTTTCTCTCATTCATAAAAGATTTCCCCAGTGGCCAATAGATTAAAAATGATCTTTGAATACATTTTCTTTTCAGTTTTAACTGTTTTCTGTAATTTGTGTAGCATTTTCAGTGTAGAGGTGCTACAAGGGTCAAAGGTAGTCCGTCTACAAATATCCTCCTGGGACCCGAAGAAAAAAGTGTATCAAAATTATTATTATTATTATTTTAATTTTATATTTGGAGGTGAACACCTTAGCATTTACATTTGGTTAATTTCATTTTTATTCATAATGTTGTAACGTGTCCTCTGTAATGGACGTTAATAGCCACCGTCTCTGACAAGCTTCTACAGTCGCCTCAAAAAGTTTTTAGATTCCCTTTTAATTTATTATTTATTTATTTATTTACATATTTATGTATTTATTTATGTATGTATTTTTATTTATTTTTGATTTTATTTATTTTTTATTATTTATTTATTTATTTGTTTGTTTGTTTGTTTATTTATGCATGTTTATTTATTTTTTATTATTTATGTTTGTATTTATGATTTATTTATTTACTTATTTATGTATTTATGTATTTTTATGTATTTTTTATTTTATTCATATTTGTGTTTATTATTTATTTATTTGTTTACTTATTTATGCATGTTTATTTATTATTTTTTTATTTATATTTTATTAATTATTTACTTATTTATGTATTTTTATGTATTATTATTATTATTATTATTATTATTATTATTATTATTATTATTATTATTATTATTATTCATTTATTTTTTATATTAGTATTTATTATGTATTTATTTCTTTACTTATTTATTCATGTTTTATTATTTTTTATTTATATTTAATTAATTATGTATTTACTTATTTATGTATTATTATTATTATTGTTATTATTATTATTATTATTATTATTATTATTATTCATTTCTTTTTTATATTAGTATTTCTTATGTATTTATTTGTTTACTTACTTATTCATGTTTTATTATTTTTTATTTATATTTAATTAATTATGTATTTACTTATTTATGTATTATTATTATTATTATTATTATTATTATTATTATTATTATTATTATTATTATTATTATTATTATTATTATTTATCATAGCGCAGCCACAAACTAGAGTGTATCTCAAAACTCTTAAGAGACAGACTGGTTAACTCAATGTGCACTATAAAGGACACAAATGAATGGTCTCAGGAGGATATATATATATATATATATATATATATATATACAGTGCCGTGAAAAAGTATTTGCCCCCTTCCTGATTTCTGTGTTTTTTGCATATTTATCACTCAAAACATTGTCAGATCATCAAACCAATTTTAATATCACACAGAAACAACCCAAGGAAAGACAAAATTCAGTTTTTGAATGATGATTCCATTTATTAGTGCACAAAAAAAATCTAAACCTATCTGGCCCTATGTGAAAAAGTAATTGCCCCCTTAATCTAATAGCCAGTTGAGCCTCCTTTGACAGCAATAACTGTAACCAAACGTTTGCGATAATTGGTGATGAGTCTTTCACACCGCTGGGGAGGGATTTTGGCCCACTCTTCTATGCAGAATTGTTTCAATTCTGCCATATTGGAGGGTTTTCTTGTATGAACTGCCCGTTTAAGGTCACACCACAGCATCTCAATCGGATTTAAATCCGGACTTTGACTTGGCCACTCCAAAACCTTAATTTTGTTTTCTTTGAGCCATTCAGAGGTGGACTTGCTGGTGTGTTTTGGATCATTGTCCTGTTGCATGATCCAAGAGCGCTTGAGTTTGAGGGCACGAACTGATGGCCGGACATTCTCCTTCAGGATCTTCTGGTAAACAGCAGAATTCATTTTTCCGTCAATCACAGCAAGTTGTCCTGGTCCTGAGGCAGCAAAGCAGGCCCAGACCATCACACTGCCACCACCATGCTTTACTGTGGGCACCATGTTCTTTTTATCAAATGCTGTGCCATTTTTACGCCAGATGAAACGGGCTGCAGACCTTCCAAAAAGTTCAATTTTAGACTCATCGGTCCACAAAATGTTTCTCCAAAAGTCTTGAGGGTCATCAAGGTGCTTTTTGGCAAAGGTGAGACGAGCCTTTGTGTTCTTTTGTGAAAGCAGTGGTTTTCTCCTGGGAACTCTTCCATGGATGCCATTTTTGGCCAGTGTTTTTCTAATGGTGGAGTCATGAACACTGACCTTAACTGAGGCCAACGAGGCCTGTAGTTCTTTCGATGTGCGTCTAGGTTCTTTTGTGACTTCCTGAATGAGCCGTCGTCGCACTCTTGGAGTAATCTTAGTTGGTCGACCACTCCTGGGAAGGGTTGCAACTGTTCCCAGTTTCCTCCATTTTTGAATAATGGCTCTGACAGTGGTTCGCTGGAGCCCCAGAGCTTTGGGAATGGCTTTGTAACCTTTTCCTGAATTATAGACTTCTATCACTTTTTTTCTCATTTGTTCTTGAATTTCTTTGGATCGTGGCATGATGTGTTTGTTCTTGAGATGTTGTAGCCAACTTCACTTTGTTTGACAGGAACTATTTAAGTGATTTCTTGATTCAACACAGGTGGTGACAATCAGGTGTGGGTGTGGCATGTAGAACTGAACTAAGTTTTCTCAAAACTGTGGTTAGTCACAGTTAGTTTGTGATTTAACAAGGGGGGCAATTACTTTTTCACATAGGGCCAGATAGGTTTAGATTTTTTTTGTGCACTAATAAATGGAATCATCATTCAAAAACTGAATTTTGTCTTTCCTTGGGTTGTTTCTGTGTGATATTAAAATTGGTTTGATGATCTGACAATGTTTTGAGTGATAAATATGCAAAAAACACAGAAATCAGGAAGGGGGCAAATACTTTTTCACGGCACTGTATATATATATATATATATATATATATATATATATATATATATATATATATATATATATATATATATATATATATTATCGATCTGTCAATAATCGATAAAAGCGCCCAAACCGTCCAGCAGATGGGGATATTTGTGTGTTTTTTCTGTATTTTGTTCATTGACACAGGGGCTCCTGGCTCCTCCCTGAAAGTGGGCCGTAACTTGACTTTCTCTGGGCACTTTTCACCAAACTCCGGCGTCCCTCGGCTGTTTTATCACGTCCCTGTCCTCGGACACGCTCGGATTTCTGGACTTTTTATTTGGGACTTGTTTCTTTTCGGGATTATTGTTGTAAATTCGGGAATCGTTCGGTTAAAGCTGCGGAGGAGGAGGGAGGAGAGGAACTGGAATCAGCGTTCACCATGGAAGTTCCTGGTATGCAGGTAAGTCCAGAAGGTGCGCTCCTGCCGGGCTTTAATGTGATTTCAAATCCAAAATATCACCTTTTCGAACTCTATAATCGATCCAAACAAACTAAAAGTACACGTGTCCCTCCATTATGCCATTTAAACGCATTAAAAGCACAAAAAAATACCAAAAATAGGTGAAGTAGGACAGGCTAACTCACGCTGTCGCCTTTAAACCAAGCCTCAAGTTGATTTTTGATGAATTTCCACTTCTGTTTCAGGACTAAACCAGGACTAAACCAGGACTAAACCAGGACTAAATCCAGGACTAAACCCAGGACTAAAACCAGGACTAAAACCAGGACTAAAACCAGGACTAAAACCAGGACTAAACCAAGGACTTAAACCAGGACTTAAACCAGGACTTAAACCAGGACTAAAACGAGGATTAAACCAGGACTAAACCAAGGACTAAACCAGGTCTAAACCAGGTCTAAACCAGGACTAAAACCAGGACTAAAACCAGGACTAAAACCAGGACTAAAACCAGGACTAAAACGAGGATTAAACCAGGACTAAAACAAGGATTAAACCAGGACTAAAACAAGGATTAAACCAGGACTAAAACAAGGATTAAACCAGGACTAAAACAAGGATTAAACCAGGACTAAACCAGGACTAAAACAAGGATTAAACCAGGACTAAAACAAGGACTAAACCAGGACTAAACCAGGACTAAACCAGGACTAAAGCAAGGATTAAACCAGGACTAAAACCAGGACTAAAACCAGGATTAAACCAGGACTAAAACAAGGACTAAAACAAGGGCTAAAACAAGGACTAAAACAAGGACTAAACCAGAACTAAAGCAAGGATTAAACCAGGACTAAAACAAGGACTAAAACAAGGACTAAAACAAGGACTAAAACAAGGACTAAAACCAGGACTAAAGCAAGGATTAAACCAGGACTAAACCAGGACTAAACCAGGACTAAACCAGGACTAAACCAGGACTAAACCAGGACTAAAACAAGGATTAAACCAGGACTAAAACAAGGATTAAACCAGGACTAAAACAAGGACTAAAACAGGACTAAAACAGGACTAAACCAGGACTAAAGCAAGGATTAAACCAGGATTAAACCAGGACTAAAACAAGGACTAAAACAAGGACTAAAACAAGGACTAAAACAAGGACTAAAGCAAGGATTAAACCAGGACTAAAACCAGGACTAAAACCAGGACTAAAACCAGGACTAAAACCAGGACTAAAACAGGACTAAAACAAGGATTAAACCAGGACTAAACCAGGACTAAAACCAGGACTAAAACCAGGACTAAAACCAGGACTAAAACCAGGACTAAAACCAGGACTAAAACCAGGACTAAACCAGGACTAAAACAAGGACTAAAACAAGGATTAAACCAGGACTACACCAGAACTAAACCAGATGAAGTTGCCTTTGAACCCAGTTAATTTTTGATGAATTTCCAGTCGTTTCCATAGTGATTATTGATTATTCTCTAAATGTTCTTGAAGTCGTAATAATCCACGGCTGTCATTTGTTCTGCAGTTTTAAATAGAATATTTTGATGTTTGCAGTTTACACAGGTGAAAATGTCAGTTTGGATTGTGAAATAAGTGGTTTTCTTTGGACAGGCGAAAGCATGTTGGGAAATATTGTGTATACTACTACTACTGCTACTACTACTACGACCTTTACTACTACTACTACAACTACTAGTACCACTGGTGGAGTACAAAACAAAGTACATATGTAAAAGTACAGTGTTTAAGTATGATTTTTAGGTATGTGTACTTTACTTGGAGCGTCCGTCCAAACACTTTTCTCCATGGAGATGTTTTCACTTTGTCTGGAATGTTCCGCAGTGTGGCATTAAACCTTTTTTATCTCCACGGAGACCAAACCAGACCAAGTTCCAGGTCAGATCTGTGGAGACAGTCTGTTTTCCGAGGTATTTTTGAGCTCTAAAACCACCTGTGATTGAATAAATGTAAAGTAGAGCTGTTTAAAGTCACACTGCGGAACATTCCAGGTCGAGCAGTGACGTATCTATCGAAACAAGAAGTTGACGGACCCCCAACCGAAAAGTTACGTAGTACCTTGAAGTGAATTTAACAGTGGACTCTATTTACTTTCACGTCAGTACACTTTAAGAGCAGAGTACTTTCAGCTCTACTGCGTTTTTTTACTGGACTGAAAAATAAGAAGTACTTTCTATTATTCAACTATACTCTAGAGTCTATTTTAAAGTCTATTTTTAAATTATTTTAAGCCTTTATTTATTATCTTGTTTTATTGGATGCTACATTGTCCTATTGTTCTTGATCTGTTCGTTGCAACACTGGAATTTCCCCACTGTGGGACTAATAAAAGCATATCTTATCTTATCTTATCTTGTATGATGGGAGTTATTTTATCAGTGTGTATATACAGGATATACATGAAAACATGACTAAACCAGGACTAAACCAGGACTAAACCAAGGACTAAACCAAGGACTAAACCAAGGACTAAACCAAGGACTAAACCAAGGACTAAACCAAGGACTAAACCAAGGACTAAACCAAGGACTAAACCAGGACTAAACCAGGACTAAACCAGGACTAAACCAGGACTAAACCAGGACTAAACCAGGACTAACCCAAGGACTAACCCAAGGACTAAACCAAGGACTAAACCAAGGACTAAACCAAGGACTAAACCGGGACTAAACCAGGTCTAAACCAGGTCTAAACCAGGTCTAACCTGGGACTATTCTCTCATTCAGTTTGTGGAGTATGAACGTCACTTAATGCCTAAATATTTATTTACTTTTATTTTATTTGTTTAGTACTACTGCTACTGCTACTGCTACTACTGCTACTGCTACTACTACTACTGGTACTGGTACTACTACTACTGGTACTACTGCTAATGCTACTACTACTACTGTTACTACTACTGCTAATGCTACTACTACTACTGTTACTACTACTGCTGCTAATGCTACTACTACTACTGTTACTACTACTGCTACTACTACTACTGTTACTACTACTGCTACTACTACTACTGTTACTACTACTGCTACTACTACTACTGTTACTACTACTGCTACTGCTGCTACTACTACTACTGTTACTACTACTGCTACTGCTGCTACTACTACTACTGTTACTACTACTGCTACTGCTGTTACTACTGCTACTCCTGCTACTGCTACTACTACTACAACTACAGTCAGAGGTCCTGTATACTTTCGCCCCCGAACACGTACCTTTACCTCGGGGTAATCGTTTTTACCTCGGGGTAGTTGTTTTTACCCCGGGGTAGTTGTTAAATCGGCCCCGTGGCTTTGGAAACGCTGACACTTTAAAACGTTGAACCGGGCATACCACAGGGTGTACCACAGGGTGCACCACAGGGGTGTGTTCTGGGCACGCTGTTATTTGTGGTCCGTTTTATCTTTGAAGAGTAGAAAATATTTAAAGTGTGTTTCTATATTTGGACTAAACATCGGGTAGAAAGTAAATGATGTTTGAGTCTGTCTACACAACGCTCTGTTCCACCTTGTGATGTCATGATGTGGTAGTTAGTTCTTCTCTCAAACAGAAAACAATTTTAAACCAGGTCTTAAAATGTTCATCTGCAGTGAGGAGGTTCAGTCCAGAGAGAATCCACAGATATGAAACTGAAACTAAACCAGGACTAAACCTAGGGCTAAACTAGGGCTAAACTAGGGCTAAACTAGGGCTAAACTAGGGCTAAACTAGGACTGAACCAGGACTGAATCAGGACTAAACCTAGGGCTAAACCTAGGGCTAAACCTAGGGCTAAACCTAGGGCTAAACCTAGGGCTAAACCTAGGGCTAAACCTAGGGCTAGACTAGGGCTAAACTAGGGCTAAACTAGGGCTAAACTAGGGCTAAACCAGGACTGAACCAGGACTAAACCTAGGGCTAAACTAGGGCTACACTAGGGCTAAACCTGGGACTAAACCTGGGACTAAACCTGGGGCTAAACCTGGGGCTAAACCTGGGGCTAAACCTGGGGCTAAACCAGGACTAAACCCAGGACTAAACCCAGGGCTAAACCATGGTTAAACCATGGTTAAACCAGGGTTAAACCAGGGTTAAACCAGGGTTAAACCAGGGTTAAACCAGGGTTAAACCAGGGTTAAACCAGGACTAAACCAGGACTAAACCAGGACTAAACCAGGACTAAACCAGGACTAAACCAGGACTAAACCCAGGACTAAACCCAGGACTAAACCCAGGACTAAACCCAGGACTAAACCCAGGGCTAAACCAGGACTAAACTAGTGTTAAACCAAGGCTAAAGCAGGACTAAACCAGGACTAAACCTGGACTGAAACAAGGGCTAAAACAAGGGCTAGACCAGGACTAAAAGCAGGACTTAACAAGAATGGAACGAGGATTGAACTCGGGACTACATCAGGTCTAAAGCAGGACTATTCCAGGACTATTCCAGGACTATTCCAGGACTATTCCAGGACTATTCCAGGACTATTCCAGGACTATTCCAGGACTGAACCAGGACTCTGTGGTAGATCTGGTTGTTGTGAGGTCTGAACAGAGGTGTGTGCTTGGCTCTGTGTGGTCCAGCCGGCTCAGGTGTGTCTGTACCTGTCCCACGGGAGGGGGCGGGGCCTGGAGACAGGGGGCGGGGTCAGGGTGCAGGAGGGGGTGGGGCTTAGGCCAGACCTCCACAGTGGAAAAGATGATGGAAAGACTCTCGCTCGCAAAATACAGAACTACATCAGCTTCATGTTTAATATGAACTCAGTTAGACCTGGTTTAGTCCTGGTCTAGTCCTGGTCTAGACCTGGTTCAGTTCTGGTTTAGTCCCGGTTTAGTCCTGGTTTATTCCTGATTCAGTCCTAGTTTATTCCTGGTTTAGTCCTGGTTTATACCTGGTTTAGTCCTGGTTTAGCCCTGGTTTAGCCCTGGTTTAATCCTGGTGTAGTCCTGGTTTAATCCTGGTGTAGTCCTGATTTAGTCCTAGTTTAGTCCTGGTTTAGTCCTGGTTTAGTCCTGGTTTAGTCCTGGTTGAGTTCTGGTTTAGTCCTGGTTTAGCCCTGGTGTATTCCTGGTTTAATCCTGGTGTAGTCCTGATTTAGTCCTAGTTTAGTCCTGGTTTAGTCCTGGTTTAGTCCTGGTTTAGTCCTGGTTTAGACCTGGTTTAGACCTGGTTTAGACCTGGTTAGCTCTGGTTTAGTCCTGGTTTAGTCCTGGTTTAGTCCTGGTTTAGACCTGGTTTAGTCCTGTTTAGACCTGGTTTAGCTCTGGTTTAGCTCTGGTTTAGCTCTGGTTTAGCCCTGATTTAGCCCTGGTTTAGTCCTGGTTTAGTCCTGGTTTAGCTCTGGTTTAGCTTTGGTTTAGCTCTGGTTTAGTCCTGGTTTAGTCCTGGTTTAGCCCTGGTTTAGCCCTGGTTTAGCCCTGGTTTAGCCCTGGTTTAGTCCTGGTTTAGTCCGGGTTTAGTCCGGGTTTAGTCCGGGTTTAGTCCGGGTCATATAAATTCCTGGATAATCCTTGTCCCTTATATTTTCTGTGGTTTTCACTCCAAAGGTCTTCAGACGATTTTAAAGTTGTGAAACGTCTTTGTCAGAGGCGGATGTTTATCGATTACATAATCCACGAGAATTAGCTGTGATTTTCCACGTTTTCCTTTTTACGATCAATAACGGGTACACTGGACTGGGCTGAGGTTATCAATGGATAAAGCAAAATGTTTGATAAACTTATTGATTTGAAGATGACAGGAGCAGACATGGAGTACCTGTGTGTGCTGGAGAGTTGTGATTTGGACATTTAAAATCACAATATTGATCTGAAACCAGGTCTAAACCCAGGTCTGAAACCAGGTCTGAAACCAGGTCTGAAACCAGGTCTGAAACCAGGTCTGAAACCAGGTCTGAAACCAGGTCTGAAACCAGGACTGAAACCAGGACTGAAACCAGGACTAAAACCAGGACTAAAACCAGGACTAAAACCAGGACTAAAACCAGGTCTGAAACCAGGTCTGAAACCAGGTCTGAAACCAGGTCTGAAACCAGGTCTGAAACCAGGTCTGAAACCAGGTCTGAAACCAGGACTAAACCAGGTCTGAAACCAGGACTAAAACCAGGACTAAAACCAGGACTGAAACCAGGTCTGAAACCAGGTCTGAAACCAGGACTGAAACCAGGACTGAAACCAGGTCTGAAACCAGGACTAAAACCAGGTCTGAAACCAGGACTAAACCAGGACTAAACCAGGTCTGAAACCAGGTCTGAAACCAGGACTAAAACCAGGACTAAAACCAGGACTAAAACCAGGACTGAAACCAGGACTGAAACCAGGACTGAAACCAGGACTGAAACCAGGTCTGAAACCAGGTCTGAAACCAGGTCTGAAACCAGGTCTGAAACCAGGACTAAAACCAGGACTAAAACCAGGACTAAAACCAGGACTAAAACCAGGACTAAAACCAGGACTAAAACCAGGACTAAAACAAGTTAATAAAATGACTAAAACCAGGACTAAAACCAGGACTAAAACCAGGACTAAAACCAGGACTAAAACCAGGACTGAAACCAGGTCTGAAACCAGGTCTGAAACCAGGTCTGAAACCAGGTCTGAAACCAGGTCTGAAACCAGGACTAAAACCAGGACTAAACCAGGTCTAAAATAAGTTAATAAAATGACTAAAACCAGGTCTAAACCCAGGACTAAACCAGGTCTAAACCAGGTCTGAAACCAGGTCTGAAACCAGGTCTGAAACCAGGACTAAAACCAGGACTAAACCAGGTCTAAAATAAGTTAATAAAATGACTAAAACCAGGTCTAAACCCGGGACTAAACCCAGGACTAAACCCGGGACTAAACCCGGGACTAAAATAACTTAATAAAAGTTCTAAACCCAGGTCTGAAACAAGGACTAAAACCAGGTCTGAAACCAGGTCTGAAACCAGGTCTGAAACCAGGTCTGAAACCAGGTCTGAAACCAGGTCTGAAACCAGGTCTGAAACAAGGACTAAAACCAGGTCTAAACAAGAACGGAACCAGGACTGAACCCAGGACTTCATAAAGAAACAAGTGCTTTGACTAAACCGGGACTAAACCAGGACTAAACCAGGACTGAACCAGGTCTAAACCAGGACTGAACCGGGTCTAAACCGGGTCTAAACCGGGTCTAAACCAGGGCTAAACCAGGGCTAAACCAGGATTAAACCAGGATTAAACCAGGATTAAACCAGGATTAAACCAGGATTAAACCAGGATTAAACCAGGATTAAACCAGGGCTAAACCAGGGCTGAACCAGGGCTGAACCAGGGCTAGACCAGGGCTAGACCAGGGCTAGACCAGGACTGAACCAGGACTGAACCAGGACTGAACCAGGACTGAACCAGGTCTAAACCAGGTCTAAACCAGGTCTAAACCAGGTCTAAACCAGGACTAAACCAGGCTGTGGTCCTGTGGATTGCTGCACATCACCCTAGAGCAGAACTTTTTTTTTTTTGAAGAACATCAAACTGGAGAAGGAAGTACATCATGTACCTGGGCATGTACCTATGGAGCTGAAAATGGGAATTGATCGAATTGATCGATTCGAACATGACTCACTCCAAATGTGACTTCAGAGGGTCAGTGAGAAGAAACGATATCCGTTTTTCCGAGCAGGCCCTCTTCAGACTGCTGTGACGTCGACCTCAAACACTTTCTGAAGCCAAGTGTTTTTCCATGACTTTCATTTCCCTGAGTGGAACACAGAGCTGCTTTGTCCTTTGTGCTGTGAGTTCTCCAGGCTCCTCTCGCTGTGAGTTCTCCAGGCTCCTCTCGCTCTGAACATGTGAGTGTGACGGAGGTGTTTCTCCAGAGACGCACAATTACAGACTGAGAATTATTTCAATAGAAGATCACATGGTCCTACTGAAAACACTAAAGGCCTCACAGTGGAGCTCATGGATTTGGTGGAGATGGTGGGTTTGGTGGAGATGGTGGAAGAAGTGGTGGTGGTGGTGGTGGAGGCAGTGGAGTTGATGCAGGTGGTGGAGCTGGTGAAGCTGATGGATTTGGTGGAGATTGTGCAGATGGTGGAAGTAGTGGAAGTAGAGGAGGTGGTGGAAATGATTGAGATGGGGGAGCTGATGGATTTGGTGGAGCTGGTGGAGGTAGTGGAGCTGATGGAGAAAGAAGTGGAGGTGGTGGAGATGGTGGACATAGTGGACCTGATGGAGCTGGTGGATTTGGTGGAGCTGGTAGAGGTAGTGGAGCTGATGGATTTGGTGGAGTTAGCGGATTTGGTGGAGCTGGAGGAGTTAGTGGAGCTGGAGGAGTTAGTGGAGCTGGAGGAGTTAGTGGAGATGGTGGATGTAGTGGAAGAAGTGGAGATGGTTGGTTGCCGTCAAAGTTAAAATTGAGTGGATTTGGTGGAGATGGTGGATGTAGTGGAAGAAGTGGAGATGGTTGGTTGCCGTCAAAGTTAAAATTGAGTGGATTTGGTGGAGATGGTGGATGTAGTGGAAGAAGTGGAGATGGTTGGTTGCCGTCAAAGTTAAAATTGAGTGGATTTGGTGGAGATGGTGGATGTAGTGGAAGAAGTGGAGATGGTTGGTTGCCGTCAAAGTTAAAATTGAGTGGATTTGGTGGAGATGGTGGATGTAGTGGAAGAAGTGGAGATGGTTGGATGTCATCAAAGTTAAAATTCAGTGGATTTGGTCGAGATGATGGATGTAGTGGAGCTGATGCATTTGGTGGACATGGTGGATGTAGTGGAAGAAGTGGAGATGGTTGGTTGTCATCAAAGTTAAAATTGAGTGGATTTGGTGGAGATGGTGGATGTAGTGGAGCTGATGGATTTGGTGGAGATGGTGGATGTAGTGGAAGAAGTGGAGATGGTTGGATGTCATCAAAGTTAAAATTGAGTGGATTTGGTGGAGATGGTGGATGTAGTGGAGCTGATGGATTTGGTGGAGATGGTGGATGTAGTGGAAGAAGTGGAGATGGTTAGTTGTCATCAAAGTTAAAATTGACCGTCAGGAACCTTGGGGTCACTTTTGACAACAATTTCAAATTTGAACAGCAGATTGACGGTGTTGAGCCAGTTTTTATCAGTTACGCCTTTTATCTAAAGTAGGGCTGCAACTAACAATTATTTTAGCAATCGACTAATCTATAGATCCAGTAACGATTAGTCAAGATTATTTCCCCCTCGACGTTGCTTGTTCCAACCTCTGTCTGCCAACACGAAGTCTCTTGGCAAATGAATGAAAAAAATGCAACAAAAACCGTTGTTGTGTTGTTGCGGTTTACTGTTCGCGGCCTCGCTGTTTTGCAGAGGTTTTTTTTTTTTTTAATAGTGTAACATTGTGTTCTGCGTCCTGATTGGCTAAAAGACTGTAGACCTTTGCCGATTGATAGATGGGGGACGTGGGGGGGACTGGGACTAGACCAGGACTAAACGTGGACTAAACCAGGTCTAAACCAACCGGGACTGGACCAGGTCTAAACCAGGATTAAATTACCCCGTGCGGCTCGTTGCTGGTTTCGTGCGGCTCTTGCATTTGTTTGTGTGTGTTCGGTTTGTGGCTCGGGTTGTGGGGGAGGCATGGCCGGGGGCCGCGGTCCGATCTCGTGCTCGCAGCCCCGGCCTCGCGCCGGTCGTGCTGCTCTGTCACGGATTTGACCACGATGAGGGGTGCACCTGTCACGAACTTCTCCAAGGGGTTGGTGCGCATCGCGTCCCGGGACATGGCAGTGCCATTGGATGAGCGCGAGGGGAGCGCATCCAGCGGGGCTCCCGTCGGAGCCCCCACCACTACCGGCGGCGATTTGCAGTTTCAGTATACGTATTGATTTATGACACATACGAGTATTAAGTTCCAAATTAAAATGATACTTAAATAATACGACTAGTCGACTAATCGTTCCAGCCATAATCTAAAGTAAATCCTTTTTTAAACCGCACCGACCTTGAAAGGACCATTCATGCTTTTCTCAGTTCTAGAATAGATTATTGCAGCACACTTTATGTCGGTGTCTCCCAAACTGCTGCAGCTCGTTTTTTAACCAACACACCTCGACGTCAGCACATCACCCCAGTCCTTTTTACACTTCATTGGCTTCCAGTTTCTTTTAGAATTGATTTAAAAATTGTACTTTTTGTTTTTAAAGCTCTTAATGGTTTAGCACCTTGTTATTTGACCGAGGTTTTATTTGTCTGAAAATCAAATCTTCAAATCTCTTTAAGGTCAAATAACCAACTTGTTTTGGAAGTCCCCGAGCCAGGCTCAAACACTGGGGTGATGGAGCTTTCTCTTGTGGTTGTTCCACAATTTGCCCTTTGAGCTTCGCATCATCACTGATTTTAACCTTTTTAAATCTAGGCTCAAAACACATTTATTTAAAATGGCTTTTAGTACTTAGTAGTTTGTGGCACATCATTTTTCTGCACTGTGTTTTACTGTTTATTGTTTTACGTTGTTTTATTCTGTATAATGTTCTGTCTTTTGTATTGTTGTATTTTCTGTTTTTAATTGTTAAGCACTTTGGTCACCATTGGTGTTGTAAAGGGCTGTATAAATAAAGATTGATTGATGGTGGAGCTGGTGGAGTTGATGGAGCTGGTGGAGTTAGTAGATTTGGTGGAGCTTATGGAGCTGGTGGAGTTGGTGAATTTGGTGGAGCTGGTGGAGTTGGTGGAGCTTATGGAGCTGGTGGAGCTGATGGAGCTGGTGAAGGGGCTCTGGGTCAGTTCCGTTGGGAGTGTTTCTGCTGGACACTGGTCTGACCTCAGCCTTTTCTCTGGAGCCACACCTGGACGGGGTCTGGACTCACATCTCCACAGACCTGACTCTGATCTGGCCTGGAGGAGAGCCTCGTTTTGTTTCCATGGAAATGTAACATTCCACAGTAGGACATCAAATGTAGAGACGCCGATTTATATCAGGCCGATATTTGGAGTTTTTGGCGTATTGGCCTTAAATCTCCAGCTCGGGCGATTGGTAGTTTTGGTGGATCTGAAGACACAAAGTTTTGTTTCTTTGAACACAAAACAGGAAGTGCACACTTCTCTTCTGGGTTTGTGGTACAAAAGTCCTACATCGGTCCTTCATATCGGTTCAGAAATATCGGCAGAGCTGATCCTAAACAAACGACATCGACCGTGAAAAACCCACTCGATCTCCTGGTCCACTCAAACAGGTCTCATGTTCCAAACTGTGGCTTTAACTTTCTGTTGCCATGGAATGGCCGGTGTGTTGGAAAAACTACAGAGGATTTTCAGACAATATGAAATCCCAGTCTATTTCAAACCCACAAACACTTTAAGACAAAAACTCGTCCACCCAAAGGACAAAACACCGAGCCACAAACAAAGCAATGTGGTCTACTCCATTCAGTGTAGTGAAGACTGCAGTGAGCGCTACACTGGAGAAACAAAACAGCCACTTCACAAGAGGATGTACCAACACAGACGGGCGTGCCAGAGTGGACCGTCATCTGCCGTACATCTTCACCTAGAAGCCACGGGCCATTCTTTTGAGGACAGTGAGGTTCAGATCTTAGCCAGGGAACAAAACTGGTTTGAGAGGGGAGTTAAAGAGGCAATTTTTGTCAAAAAAGAGAATCCGTCGTTAAACAGAAATGGGTGAGTCGGACATAATTTGTCTCCCATCTATAATTCCATTCTTAAACCTAAATCAAAACAAACAAAAGATACAATAGGGCTAGCCAGGTCAGGGCCAGAGGTGTGAAAAACAGTCGTGTAGGGGTGAATAGGTATGCTAAACTAAGACGCCAGAGAAACAAAAGACAGAAACAAAAAGGCGAGATCGTTTCGGAAAAACTGCAGTATAGTTAGCTCCTTCCTGCAGCGAGATATAAGCAGTGTCTAACCAGCACTCTAACCAGAACTGACGAAGCCTCTCGGATGAGCGGCGAAACGTTTTCGACCAAACAAACTTTGTCCAGTTAACAAATTGAATTTCTTCTTTCCTCGCTGCCATGGAAACATGGATCTTTGTCAGAAACCCACAAAGTTTGGTGTAGTAGTAGCAGTAGTAGCAGCAGTAGCAGTAGTAGTAGTAGTAGTAGTAGTAGTAGTAGTAGTAGTAGTAGCAGTAGCAGTAGCAGTAGCAGTAGTAGTAGTAGTAGTAGTAGTAGTAGCAGTAGCAGTAGTCCATGTAGTACTTTGTTGTTGTTGGGAGTGTCTTTTCTTCTTTTGCTCTTTGTAATTTTGCGGCTGTTCTTTTTTTAGCCTCTGACATAATGACAGTCCACTCCTCCACTCCTCCCTCGTTCCCTCTCTCTCTGATCAGTTGTTTCTGTGATTCTCTCTCTCCTCTCTTCTCTCTCTCCTCTCTTCTCTCTCTCTCTCTCTCTCTCTCTCTCTCTCTCTCTCTCTCTCTCTCTCTCTCTCTCTCTCTCTCTCTCTCTCTCTCTCTCTCTCTCTCTCTCTCCTCTCCTCTCTCTCCTTTCCCTCTCTCTCCTCTCTTCTCTCTCCTCTCTCTCCTCTCCCCTCTCTCCTCTCCCTCTCTCCGTTCTATCTCACTCTGTCCCTCTCTCTGTCCCTCACTCTCCTCTCTCTCTCCTCTCTCTCTCTCTTCAGGATCAGGACTTCGCTCTTCGGCGGCTCTCGATGGGACGTCCCTGGAGTCGACGCCGTGGCGACGCGGCGGCGACTCTGGGGAACGGGAACGTTGACGAAGATATTTTTAACTCCTCGCAAAAAAAGATTACGCACTGTAACTGATGTAACTGACTGATGATTATCTGCTTCACTTCAGTCAATTAATCTGAACTATAAAAATCCAACAGAAAAACGAGTTTCGAACCCAGAGCCTCGATTATCACAGGAGTTGATACTAAAAAAAGAAGTTCTACTGACAGAACAGAGCACGGGGACAAGACCTGGTTCAGACCTGGTTCAGACCTGGTTCAGACCTGGTTCAGACCTGGTTCAGACCTGGTTCAGACCTGGTTCAGACCTGGTCCAGACCTGGTCCAGACCTGGTCCAGACCTGGTCCAGACCTGGTTCAGACCTGGTTCAGACCTGGTTCAGACCTGGTTCAGACCTGGTTTAGTCCTGGTTTACACAGACATCAGGACACATGTGAAATAGAAAAGAAAGAACTTAAGAGTCCAGACGTCCCTGTTCACCCGGGACAGTCCCAGTTTGAGTCCTGTGTCCTTTGTCCCTGTGTCCCCTGTGTCCCCTGTCCCCGTGTCCCCGTGTCCCTGCAGATTTATCCAAAAACAGCGATTTTTTTAACACAAGTTTTACACAAGAAATGTCCCAGTTGTCCCTGTTTTGGACAGTTTTATCCCTGCCAACAGTAAAGAGACATAAACTCTCATTTGTTTGGGTAAAATACAGTTTTTTTTAATATTACTGTGGTATCGGTATCAGTATTGAGTATCGAGTCTGGTCCTTTTATTGAAATTTTAGTATCGTGACGCTGCACTGAAATAAAAACAGCAGTGCCCTTTTGTTAGAGCTGTGTTTTCTGAGCTAAAAAGTTCCGCAGTGGGGCTTTACACACTGCTGGATGTCGCTAAACAAAAACTCTTTGTCATGGTGAAGACGAGAGAAGAACGAGTGAAGAACGTCAGAATCCAGAAAGAACGAGGAGAAAAAGTGACTCATGTGTGAACGAGTGTGAGAGCGGAGAGAGAGAAGCACAAACGACTGATCACAGAAAGAGAGAGAGAGAGAGAGAGAGAGGACTAAACCAGGTCTAAACTAGGACTAAACCAGGTCTAAACTAGGGCTAAACTAGGGCTAAACTAGGACTAAACCAGGTCTAAACTAGGACTAAACCAGGTCTAAAGTAGGACTAAACCAGGTCTAAACCAGGTCTAAACAAGGACTAAACCAAGTCTAAACTAGGACTAAACTAGGACTAAACTAGGTCTAAACTAGGACTAAACCGGGTCTAAACCAGGTCTAAACAGGGACTAAACCAGCTCTAAACTAGGACTAAACTAGGACTAAACTAGGTCTAAACTAGGTCTAAACTAGGACTAAACCAGGTCTAAACCAGGTCTAAACCAGGTCTAAACCAGGACTAAACCAGGACTAAACCAGGACTAAACCAGGACTAAACATGACTAAACCAGGTCTAAACCAGGTCTAAACTAGGACTAAACTAGGACTAAACCAGGTCTAAACCAGGACTAAACCAGGTTTAAACCAGGTTTAAACCAGGTTTAAATCAGGTTTAAACCAGGTTTAAACCAGGTTTAAACCAGGACTAAACCAGGTCTAAACCAGGTCTAAACCAGGACTAAACCAGGTCTAAACCAGGTCTAAACCAGGACTAAACCAGGTCTAAACAAAGTGGAGCTCTTTCTGTATGTGGCTTTAGTTTGGCAGAAGAACTCGGTGTGGTGGTGTGTGTATCTGCTGATGTTTCATGCGTTGGTTTCGTCGTGTTCTGGTTCCTCGCCACGGGCCTCGCGTGGAAACGGGAAGTGACGCCACGGCCGGGGTCAGAGGTCATGTGTGTTTGTACTTCCTCCTCCACAGCTGCGACCCTCGAACTCCCACACGCACAAACAAAACGCACTTTAAACTGCCGATGTTTGGAATAAAACAAAACAAACGACAAAAAAAACGCAGTTAAAACGCCTAATTTTCCACGGTTTTGAGCCAAGTTTGTGTTTGTGACATTCAGGGAGCGCGGGACTGAACGGCGCTCAGTCCCACCACCAAAATACACTCAGTATGTATTTAAACTGTACACAAAACTGACTCTGGTGAGCTTTAAATTGGGCGTGCATTGTGTAACTTTTCGTTTGGGGGTCCGTAACCTGCTTGTTGCTATGGATACGTAATTTCTCTGCCTGGAAAGTTCCGCAGTGTGACTCTAAACAGCTCACAGGTGGTTTTAGAGCTCAGAAATACCAAAAAAAAGCAAACATTCTGACGCCTCTCCACAGATCTGACCCGGAACTTGGTCCTGTTTGGTCTCAGTGAATATGGAGAGGTTTAATGCCATACTGTGGAACATTCCAGACAAAGCAGTAAACCAGGTCTAAACCAGGTCTAAACCAGGTCTAAACCAGGTCTAAACCAGGTCTAAACCAGGTCTAAACCAGGACTAGACCTGGTTTAGTCCTCGTTTAGTCCTGGTTTAGTCCTGGTTTAGTCCTGGTTTAGACCTGGTTTAGTCCTGGTTTAGACCTGGTTTAGTCCTCGTTTAGTCCTGGTTAAGACCTGGTTTAGACCTGGTTAAGACCTGGTTTAGACCTGGTTAAGACCTGGTTTAGTTCTTGTTTAGACCTGGTTTAGTCCTGGTTTAGTCCTGGTTTAGACCTGGTTTAGTCCTGGTTTAGTCCTGGTTTAGTCCTCATTTAGTCCTGGTTTAGACCTGGTTTAGTCCTGGTTTAGACCTGGTTTAGTCCTGGTTTAGTCCTGGTTTAGTCCTGGTTTAGACCTGGTTAAGACCTGGTTTAGACCTGGTTTAGTTCTCGTTTAGACCTCGTTTAGTCCTGGTTTAGTCCTGGTTTAGACCTGGTTTAGTCCTGGTTTAGACCTGGTTTAGACCTGGTTTAGTCCTGGTTTAGTCCTGGTTTAGTCCTGGTTTAGACCTGGTTTAGACCTGGTTTAGACCTGGCTTAGTCCTGGCTTAGTCCTGGTTTAGTCCTGGCTTAGTCCTGGCTTAGTCCTGGTTTAGACCTGGTTAAAGGGTTCATATTTCGCTATTTTCTGATCTCTTTTATAATGTTGTTTCCTGACTGAGTTCTTCTCTCAAACTGTTCCACCTCATGATGTCATCATGTGGTGATACAGGAAGTGCTCCACTGTGTTTTTAAACTCCACACACCTTCACTAGAATCACTTGGATCATTTCGGTTTTGGATTTGCCACAGGAGTCTTAGATTATATGACCTTTTTTTTATTTACAAAAATGAGTGTGCAGTTTTCACGCTCTATTTTTAGCTCCTTCCTTGAACTTATCGAGAGGGGTTTTTGTTTTTGTTTTATCTCGACTTTATGACGTCGTAAATGAGACGCCCTTCCGTGTTCAGACTCTGTACTGTTTCCTAACGACTGTGGAAGAGGACGTCACGTTTTCACACACGGTTTAAGGGTTTTGGCTGCGAACGTGAATAAAAAATGTAAAATGTAGAATGCAAAAGAATTATTCACTTTGTGCAGTTATTTAAAGAGGAAAAAGAGAGGAGAGAGGGAGGAGAGAGTGTCACGCATGAAGAACATCAAACTGGAGAAGGAAGTGCGGATGTCACAGTGGCGTGTACCGGGGGATATAAGCCTTAAATCACTTATCCGGGTTCGGGTCGCGGGGACAAACTAGGGATGCACTGATGTGAAAATTTTAGCCGATACGATATACAATATTAATGTTGGCCGATACCGATATTATCCGATACCGATATTTATTTATTTTAAATTCTGAAATAACATTTTATACAGACTGAAAATCATGCAAAATGAATTTTTGAATGTCGTCTTTTATTTTCAAAACGTGTTTTGACTCCTGATTTTTAATTATTATTTATTTATTTATTTATCGCTGACGATATTCAACTTTACATAACCACCAAATCCATCAACTCCACAACTCACTCTTCCCTCACCCACTGCCTCTCTGAAATCAAAACTTGGATGCAACACAATTTCCTACAACTAAACTGTGACAAAACTGACTTAATCATTATTGGCCCCAAAAACATCACCAAATCCACTCAAGACTTCAGCCTGACCATAGACAACACAACCCTCACTCCATCCCCACTCATCCGAAACCTTGGCATTCTTTTTGACACCACACTCTCATACCAACAACACATAAACTACATAACCCGGACTGCTTTCTTCCATCTCAAAAACATTGCACGACTCCGCCCATCCCTTTCTTTCTCTGCTGCCGAAACACTCATCCATGCATTCATCACCTCTCGAATCGACTACTGCAATAGCCTTTTCTATGGTCTACCCTCCAAAACTCTCAATAAACTCCAATACATTCAAAACTCTGCTGCCCGCCTCCTCACCCACACCCGCTCCCGAGACCACATCACTCCTGTCCTCCAAAACCTCCACTGGCTCCCCATCCCTCAGCGTATCCAATTCAAAGTCCTCCTCATGACCTACAAAGCCCTCCATAACCTGGCCCCATCATACCTCTCTGACCTTCTGCACCGCCACACCCCATCCCGCTCCCTCCGTTCCTCCGACACCAACCTCCTGTCCCTCCCCTACAGGACCAAGCTCCGAACCTGGGGTGACAGAGCCTTCTCCATTGCTGCCCCCACCCTCTGGAACTCACTCCCACAACCTCTCCGTGACTGCTCTGACCTCCCCACCTTCAAAAAATTGCTCAAGACTCACCTTTTTAAAACTGCTTTTAATGTTTCTTAATGTTTAATGTTTTTCTGATTGTTTATTGTTTTGTTACTTGTTTTATTACTGATTTTACCTCTTGTACAGCGTCTTTGAGTGTCTTGAAAAGCGCTTTATAAATAAAATGTATTATTATTATTATTATTATTTATTTTTTATTTCTATTTTTTTTATAGTGTAACATTGTGTTCTGCATCCTGATTGGCTAAGGGACCTATGCTGATTAATGTTAGGACCAGGACCAGACCAGGACTAAACGCGGACTAAACGCGGACTAAACGCAGACTAAACGCGGTCTAAACACGGTCTAAACGCGGTCTAAACGCGGTCTAAACGCGGTCTAAACGCGGTCTAAACGCGGCCTAAACGCGGCCTAAACGCGGTCTAAACGCGGTCTAAACCAGGTCTAAACCAGGTCTAAACCAGGTCTAAACTGGACTGGACTAGGTCTAGACCTGGACTAAACCAGTTCTAGACCTGGATTAAACCAGTTCTAGACCTGGACTAAACCAGTTCTAGACCAGGTCTAGACCAGGTCTAGACCAGGTCTAGACCAGGTCTAGGCCAGGTCTAGGCCAGGTCTAGGCCAGGTCTAGGCCAGGTCTAGGCCAGGTCTAGGCCAGGTCTAAACCTGGACTAAACCAGGACTAGACCTAACCTGGGAAATCCCAGGCTGCTTTCGTTCGTTCCGATCTGAAAGACAGCCTGGCGACTATGGAAAGCGAGCTCTCCTGATTCTGGGAGCCAATCAGAGAGCGGGCAGGGGTGGCAAGACGGTGACGTGTACTAGGTGACAAACGGAAACTTGTAGTTTGAACTGACAACTGACATGATTGGCTATGGGCTACGTATACGCCAAATGATAGACATTCGTAACGCCCAATAAACAGCCGTTGGCGATCGTAAACCACACCTCCGGTATGAGATATTTCAAAGGTGGCTTCCAGACCATATATCACTGTGATATGGTCAGGTGTAGACCAGGCAAGACTGGGCCAGGTCTGGACCTGGACTAAACCAGGACTAGACCAGGTCTAAACCAGGATTAAACCACGGCGTGTGGCTCTTTGCCTGGTTTCGTGCGGCTCTTGCGTTCGCTCATGTCGAGGTTTGATGTGCTCGGACTGCATGCCTCCTCCTCAGGACCGTGGATGCCGTCCCGAGGAGGAGGCACGGTTTGGGCACGGGTCTCGTGCTCGCAGCCTCGGGTGGGACGGTCTCGTGCCAGTCATGCTGCGCTACCCCCCCCCCCCCCACGCTTCACTATTAATACATTTTGTTGAAAATCTACTAAAGTTTGAGTGTTTAAACGAGAGAGAAATGTGAGAAAATGTTAATTCGAGGGATTACTGTACTGACAAATATCGTTCGTTAATATCGTCCCACTTTTACACATCGGGCCGATACCGATATGTTAACAATTTGGCAATATCGGCCGATACGGATGCCGATATATCGTGCATCCCTGTCCAAACAGATCTGCCCTCAGATCTCCTGCACCAGCCCCTGTGGATCCTTCTCTGGGTGGTGGGTCCATGGGAGGACCGCTCCATGTCGCTCCTTCGGGCTTTTCCCGGCCGGGCCCCGTGGGGGAAAGCCCGTCCACCAGACGCTCGCCGTCGAGCACCCACCCCAGGCCTGGCTCCAGGATGGGGCCCCGGTAACGCCAGTCCGGGTGACGTAACTGGCCTTGGTCTATTATTCATCATAAAAGGCTTCTGAACCGCTCTTAGTCTGACCCGTCCCTCAGGACCCGTTTGGCATGAAGCCCCCGGGATCATTCGGGCGCTCAGACCCCTCCACCACGTTAAGGTGGTGGTTTAAGGAGGGGCCCAGAGCGACTCTGTTATTGTACATTCAACACCAGGAGGGTGTTCCATCGAAGTCGCTTAACAAGTCGCACTCACAGACTGAAGTTTTAGTCAAATTGTGCAGATTTAAGTTCAAACTTGTGACACGTGAGGAAACGCTGTGGCTCAGCTGACGCTGTGGCTCCACTCTGCGGAGGAAACTCATTTCAGCTGCTTTAAATGGTAGAACTTTCTTTTCTTTTCCCATGTGTTCTTATGTCTGTGGAATCCCTCAGTGGTCTAAACCAGGTCCAAACCAGGTCCAAACCAGGTCCAAACCAGGTCCAAACCAGGTCTTAAACCAGGTCTTAAACCAGGTCTTAAAGCAGGTCCTAAAGCAGGTCCAAAGCAGGTCTTAAACCAGTTCTAAAACCAGTTCTAAAACCAGTTCTAGAACCAGGTCCAAACCAGGTCCAAACCAGGTCTAAACCAAGGTCTAAACCAAGGTCTAAACCAAGGTCTAAACCAAGGTCCAAAACCAGGGTCCAAAACCAGGGTCCAAAACCAGGGTCCAAAACCAGGGTCCAAAACCAGGTCCAGAACCAGGTCCAGAACCAGGTCTAGAACCAGGTCTAGAACCAGGTCTAAACCAGGTCCAAACCAAGGTCCAAACCAAGGTCCAAACCAGTTCTAGAACCAGTTCTAAAACTAGGTCTAAAACTAGGTCTAAACCAAGGTCCAAACCAGGTCTAAACCAGGTCCAAACCAAGGTCCAAACCAAGGTCCAAACCAGTTCTAGAACCAGTTCTAAAACTAGGTCTAAAACTAGGTCTAAACCAAGGTCCAAACCAGGTCTAAACCAGGTCTAAAACCAGGTCCATGGGTGTATTCTAGTCTCTGTGCTCTTGTTCTGATCTGGATCATTCTAAACACATTCAGGAGGTTCTGTTCTGTCAGTAGAACTTCTTTTTTTAATATCGACACCAGTGATAAACGAGGATCTGGGTTCTTTTTTAGTTTCAGTATAAATGAAACCCAATTCACACAACATAACGGAACTAATTAAACCATTATTGTTCTTATCACGTCTCATCAGGAGAGCGGCTGATAATGTGGGAAATAAAACCATAAGGAAACAGTTCATCTTTTATAGCTGGAGTTGGTTCCAGCACTTCTCTGTACAGTTATCCTGCCCAAGACTTTGTACCTGCTCCTTTTGTTTACACTTTTTCTATTTTGTGTTTTTATTGTTTTAAAGAGTTTATTTTACGCTATTTTCCGATGTTCTAATGTCGTTTCCTCGTCACAAACGGACCTGGAGTTGTATTTTTGTTTCATTCACACATGTTAAACACACAAACCCTTCTTCTCTCAAACTGAAAACACTCCGTTCCACCTCGTGATGTCATCATGTGGTGATATAGGAAGTGCTCCACTGTGTTTTTAAACTCCACACACCTTCACTAGAATCATCTGAATAATCATTTCAACCGTGGAATTGCCGATCTCTGCTGAACTAACGGTAAAAGGAGCTTGAAAACTACCACTTCATGACATCACAAGGTGGAACAGAGCACTCGTTTTGTCGTGTTGTCACAGGCGGAGGCGTTGGTGGAGTCTGCTCGATTGTCATGTTGGTGGAGTCTTCTTGATTTGTCGTGTCGTCTTCTTGTTTTGTCGTGTTGTGGAGTCCGCAGTCCTTGGGCTCTTGTGTTTGGATTCTTTATGGTGGTTGTTTTGTCGTGTAGTCTTCTTGTTTTGTCGCGTTGTCGGCGGAGTCTTCTCATTTTGTCGTGTTGTCGGTGAAGTCTGCTCGTTTTTCTGTGCAGTCTTCTTGTTTAGTCTTATCGTCATCTCGTTTTGTCGTCAGTGTAGTCTTCTCGTTTTGTTGTGTAGTCTTCACATTTTGTCGGGTTGTTGGCGAAGTCTTCTCGTTTTGTTGGTGGTGTCTGCTAATTTTTTTCGTGCAGTCTTCTCGTTTTGTCGCGTTGTCAGTGGAGTTTTCTTGTTTTGTCATGTCGTCTGCTCGTTTTGTCGTGTCATCTGCTCGTTTTGTCGCGTAGACGGCGAAGTCTGCTCGTTTTGTTGGTAATGTCTGCTCGTTTTCCTGTGCAGTAGGGTTGGGCGGTAATACGGTATACTGCGGTATCTAAAAATAGCAACGGTATCAGATTCATTACCGTCATTAAAAAAAACTAATATAATATTAACTATAATTAATTTAAAGGGATATTCCAGGATTTTTGACATGGGGGCTCATTTCCGAGTTAGCCAGAGTGCTGCAGAGATGTGGAGACACTTATTAGCGAATTTCATGCAGTCCTTCCAGCTGCAGAGTTTTCAGATGCTAGGCTAGCACAAGTCAATGGTAAATGGTAGCCTGATTTTAATCAGGCTTACCCACTCCATAGTGCACCAAAAACAAGTCAACTATAACGCCAGACTGTCGATGCAAATGTCTGTGTTGATGGAACAATTTTAGAAATATAATCAACCTTGTAATTTAAAGGATTTATGTCCTTATGCAACAGCGCGTTTTTCCCCCGATCTAGCTAGGCATGGGCGGAGTGATATCACCTTGCAGTTAGGTTTCCAGCTGATATTTGTTTACCTTCAGCTGTCGTCGTTAGCCGTAGAGTACAGTAGCCTGCCCTGTTCTACAATCCAGACATGGCCACGTTTGGAGGTCTCCCCGATGCTTGGAATATACAGATGAAGAGTTGAGAGAGATGGATGTTGAAAGGGCAGAACACGAGAGAGTGTGGGTGAGTTAGCCCCCGCTACAGCTACAGAAAACCGGGTTGTTGCATTGTTTGTTGGAATGAACGATCAATGCGGGGCTGTCTTTTCAGTTCTGTGCTCAACATGAATGTTCACGGGCTAGCAACAACTTTATGAGCGTGCATGCCTTTTGACCAGCAGGCTAACATAACGACAGGAGCAAGCTTGGGTAAAAAAGGCATAAACCTGTTCTTCATCACGGGATCTTACGCTTGGAAAGACAGATGGTACTGCAGTGGTTGTCAGACTAGGCTTTCCAAGGGATTTGGTGTAGTAGTCTGGTCCGAAATGATCACTGCAAATATTCTGTTTATGTAGCGTCTCCACCGGTGTGTTGATGTCTAAGCCAGCAGCTACAAGCCACAGTCGCGTCATTTCTCGATCGTGCACGGGAAAGCTGTGAAAACTTCGTGGTGCCCACCTGCGGGCTTTATTTGTACATTTTCGAAATGCACACTGAAAAACCATTTTGCCCGGTAGTTCTTTTAAAATTCACCTCTTCACTCTGTGGTCTTCCTTACTACGTCTTTTCTCGCTTCTCTGTTTACGTGATTGGTCACTTCACAACCAACTAGAGTAAAGTAAAATTCCGCTGCTGCTGCGAAGCTAGTCCCTCAGATATGGAATGATTCATGCTATTCGCACTCAGTTTGATTTCAAAAATTACTCAATCAACATACATTTACATCGACAGTCTGCCGTTATAATTGACTTGTTTTGGGTGCACTATGGAGTGGGTAAGCCTTATTTAAATCCGGCTACCATTTACCGTTGACTTGCGCTAGCCTAGCATCTGAAAACTCTGCAGCTGGAAGGACTGCATGAAATTCGCTAAAAAGTGTCTCCACATCTCTGCAGCACTCTGGCTAACTCGGAAATGAGCCCCCATGTCAAAAATCCTGGAATATCCCTTTAACTGTGTTGTTACAGCTTTGCCATGCGGGTTTTGCTCAGTTCTTTGTTAAGCACTTGGTTATAAAGTCACTGCTTCTGATAATGATTCCTGTTGGTTTGTTAGCTTTAGCCCACAGACAATTTGTTATTTCGTTCCGTCGGTTGGCTGCTGTATTTGCACTTTAAACATTTGTTAATAAAAGTTACAAATGTTGTACATGTTTTGTTATGTTTTCAGTATCATTAGGCCTATGTAATGCTTGCTATTCTGTTTCTGAATGGTATAGGTGCAAGCTGCCATTTGGCGAGGCGACTCCACTGTAGTGCTACCAAGTGTTTTTTTTTTTTTTTAGCCTTAGCAACGGTAATACTGTATACCCCGGGAAAATGTGGACACGGTTTAACGGTATCAAAATTTGGATACCGCCCAACTCTACTGTGCAGTCTACTTGTTTTGTCCTCAGTCCTCGGGCTCTTGTGTTTGGACTCTTTGTGCTCGTTTTGTCATGTTGTTGGCGGAGTCTTCTCGTTTTGTCGCGTTGTCAGTGCAGTCTTCTTGTTTTGTGTTGTCTTTTTGTTTCGTCGTGTTGTTGGCGGAGTCTTCTCGTTTTGTGTTGTCGGCGAAGTCTGCTCGTTTTGTTGGTAGTGTCTGCTAATTTTTTTTCGTGCAGTCTTCTCGTTTTGTCGTGTAGTCTTCTTGTTTTGTCGTGTTTTTCTCGTTTTGTCGTGTAGTCTTGTTTTGTCGTGTTGTTTTCTCGTTTTGTCGTGTAGTCGTCTTGTTTTGTCATGTTGTGGAGTCCTCAGTCCTCGGGCTCTTGTGTTTGGACTCTTTATTATGCTTGTGTTGTCTTTTTGTTTTGTTGTGTTGTCACAGGCGGAGTCTTCTCGTTTTGTCGTTGTCAGTGTAGTCTTCTCATTTTGTCGTGTTGTCGGTGGAGTCTGCTTGTTTTGTTGGTGATGTCTACTCGTTTTTTGTTGTCTTCTTGTTTTGTCATGTTGTGGAGTCCTTGGGCTCCTGTGTTTAGACTCTTTATTGTGCTCGATTTGTCGTGTTGTCGGCAAAGTCTGCACGTTTTGCTGGTGATGTCTGCTCGTTTTGCTGTGCAGTCTTCTTGTTTTGTCGTGTTGTTGAGTCCTCAGTCCTCGGACTCTTGTGTTTGGACTCTTTATTGTGCTTGTTTTGTTGTGTTGTCGGCGAAGTCTCTTGGCTCTCTAGGCTCTTGTGTTGGACTCTTTATTATGTTCATTTTTTTGTGTAGTCTTTTTGTTTTGTTGTGTAGTCTTCTCGTTTTGTAGTGTTGTCGGAGGAGTCTTCTTGTTTTGTCGTGTTGTCGGCGGAGTCTTCTCTTTATGTTGTGTAGTCGGTGAAGTCTGCTCTTTTTGTCATGTCGTCTGCTCGTTTTGTTGTGCAGACTTCTTGTTTTGTTGTGTCCTCAGCCCTCGGGCTCTTGTGTTTGGACTCCTTATTGTGCTCGTTTTGTCGTGTTGTCTTCTTGTTTTGTTGTGTTGTTGGTGAAGTTTGCTCGTTTTGCTGTGCAGTCTTTTTGTTTTGTCTTGTCGTCTTCTCGTTTTGTCGTGTAGTCTTCTCATTTTGTCGTGTTGTCGGTGGAGTCTTCTTGTTTTGTTGGTGGTATCTGCTTGTTTTGTTGTCTTCTTGTTTTGTCATGTTGTGGAGTCCTTGGGCTCCTGTGTTTAGACTCTTTATTGTGCTCGATTTGTCGTGTTGTCTTTTTGTTTTGTCTTGTTGGTGGCGGAGTCATCCTGTTTTATCTTGTTGTCGGTGTAGTCTTCTCGTTTTGTTGTGTAGTCTTGTTTTGTCGTGTTGTTGGCGGAGTCTTCTCGTTTTGTCGTGTTGTCAGCGAAGTCTGCTCGTTTTGTTGGTGGTGTCTGCTCATTTTTTTTGTGCAGTTTTGTTTTGGCGTGTCGTCTTGTTTTGGCGTGTCGTCTTGTTTTGGCGTGTTGTGGAGTCCTCAGTCCTCGGCCTCTTGTGCTTGGATTCTTTATTGTGCTCATTTTGTTGCGTCGTCTTCTTGTTTTGTCGTGTTGTCGGCGGAGTCTTCTCGTTTTGTCGTTGTCAGTGTAGTCTTCTTGTTTTGTCGTGTTGTCTGCTCGCTTTGTCGTGTTGTTGGCGAAGTCTGCTTGTTTTGTTGGTGATGTCTGCTCGTTTTTTGTTGTCTTCTTGTTTTGTCATGTTGTGGAGTCCTTGGACTCCTGTGTTTAGACTCTTTATTGTGCTCGATTTGTCGTGTTGTCTTTTTGTTTTGTCTTGCTGTTGGCGGAATCTTCTCGTTTTTGTCATGTTGTCAGCGAAGTCTGCTCGTTTTGTTGGTGGTGTCTGCTCATTTTTTTGGTGCAGTTTTGTTTTGTCGTGTCTTGTTTTGTCGTATCATCTTGTTTTGGCGTGTCGTCTTGTTTTTGTGCTTGGATTCTTTATTGCGCTCATTTTGTTGCGTCGTCTTCTTGTTTTGTCGTGTTGTCGGCGGAGTCTTCTCTTTATGTCGTGTTGTTGGTGAAGTCTGCTCTTTTTGTCGTGTCATCTGCTCGTTTTGTTTTGCAGTCTTCTTGTGTTGTTGTGTCCTCAGTCCTCGGGCTCTTGTGTTTGGACTCTTTATTGTGCTCGTTGTTGGAGCAGAGCTGCTGTGTTTGAGGTCTGGGTGTGGCGACGCTGTGGTGAGCTGTTCCTGTTTTAGACCAGCGACACACACAGACACACACGTCACACACAGACACACACACACACACTCACACACACACACAGACACACACACGTCTCACACACAGGTCACACACACACACAGACACAGACACACACACACACGTCACACACACACACACACAGGCACACACACACACACAGGTCACACACACACAGACACACACACACTCACACACACATCACACACACACACACACACGTCACACACACACACAGACAGGCAAACACACAGGCACAGACACACACGTCACACACACACACGTCATGCATGCGCCCGTCAGCTGAGTTTGAGCTGCTGTTCGTCTGCGGTGGATGAAGTTTCTGTTTTGTTATTTATTTAAAGCTGCATTGTGTAACTTTTTGGTTGCTTTCTCGTTTCTATAGATTATGTCATTGTATCAGATGTTTTGTGTTTTAATTTTTATCTTGTAATTAGTTGCTTTCCTCATTATTAACTTTTTTTCTTTTCTTTTAGATGTAACGTTTATTTGTGCTTTATTAAAGGTGCACTGTGTAACTTTTTGGTTCGGGGTCCATCACCTGCTTGTTGCTATGGGACACATGGGAACAGAAAAGAAAAGGCCTAAACCAGGTCTAAATCAGGTCTAAACCAGGCTCTATACCAGGACTAAGCCAGGCTCTATACCAGGACTAAGCCAGGCTCTAAACCAGGACTAAACCAGGACTAAACCAGGACTAAACCAGGACTAAACCAGGTCTAAACCAGGACTTAACCAGGACTTAACCAGGACTTAACCAGGACTTAACCAGGTCTAAACCAGGTCTAAACCAGGTCTAAACCAGGTCTAAACCAGGTCTAAACCAGGTCTAAACCAGGTCTAAACCAGGTCTAAACCAGGTCCAAACCAGGTCTAAATCAGGTCTAAATCAGGTCTAAATCAGGTCTAAATCAGGTCTAGGCCATGGTCTAAACCAGGGTCTAAACCAGGGTCTAAACCAGGTCTAAACCAGGTCCAAACCAGGTCCGAACCAGGCTCTAAACCAGGACTAAACCGGCTCTAAACTAGGTCTGAACCAGGTCTGAACCAGGTCCAAACCAGGTCTAAACCAGGGTCTAAACTAGGACTGAACCAGGTCTAAATCAGGGCCAAACCAGGTCTAAACCAGGGTCTAAACTAGGACTGAACCAGGTCCGAACCAGGTCCGAACCAGGTCCGAACCAGGTCCGAACCAGGTCCGAACCAGGCTCTAAACCAGGCCTAAACCGGGTCTAAACTAGGTCTGAACCAGGTCTAAGTCAGGTCCAAACCAGGTCTAAACCAGGGTCTAAACTAGGACTGAACCAGGTCTAAATCAGGGCCAAACCAGGTCTAAACCAGGGTCTAAACTAGGACTGAACCAGGTCTGAACCGGGGTCTAAACTAGGACTGAACCAGGTCCGAACCAGGTCCGAACCAGGTCTAAATCAGGGTCTAAACTAGGACTGAACCAGGGTCTAAACTAGGACTGAACCAGGTCTGAACCAGGTCTAAATCAGGTCCAAACCAGGTCTAAACCAGGGTCTAAACTAGGTCTGAACCAGGTCTAAATCAGTTCTGCCTGGAATGTTCCACAGTGTGACATTAAACATATTCAATCACAGGTGGTTTTAGAGCTCAAAAATACAAACAAAAACAGACATTCTGACTGTGAGCGGGGTCGCCTCTCCACAGATCTGACCTGGAACTTGGTCTGGTTTGGTCTCCGTGGAGATAGAAAGGTTTAATGCCATACTGTGGAACATTCCAGGCAAAGCAATAACATCTCCCTTTAGGAAAAAAATTTTTTTTGACTGACCCTCCAGCAGAAAATGCAGCTTTACGTGATTGCCCTCGAACTGGACGGTCAGTGGTTTAAATCTCTAGCTTTCATTTCTGTTGTGTCTCTGGGCAATACGATCCATTCAGTTAAAAGTCGGTCGTGTTTTAACTGGCATTTGCAATACCGAAATTTCAAACTCGGTTTCGATCACTAAGGAAAGGACTCGATACGCATTACTGATACCGATACCACAATGAAAATAAAACCGTCTTTCTTTAGTCGACAGAATGTGATTTTCCACATTAAACGGTAGAACTTTCTTTTCTGTTCCCATGTGTCTATCCTCAGTGGTCCTGGTCTAAACCAGGACTAAACCAGGACTAAACCAGGACTAAACCAGGACTAAACCAGGACTAAACCAGGACTAAACCAGGTCTAAACCAGGTCTAAACCAGGTCTAAACCAGGTCTAAACCAGGCTCTAAACCAGGCTCTAAACCAGGCTCTAAACCAGGCTCTAAACCAGGCTCTAAACCAGGCTCTAAACCAGGCTCTAAACCAGGCTCTAAACCAGGTCCATGGGTGAATTCTAGTGTCTGTGTTCTGTCAGTGGAACTTCTTTTTTTAGTATTGACACCTGCGATAAACGAGGATCTAGTATCGATACCAGTTTTAGTATTGATTAGTGTTTGATTTTCGATCATTTTGACCCTCATATGTGGGAACTTCCAATGAGAAAAAAACAGGAATAAACCCAAAGTCTCCATGATATTGTTGACTTCTTTGTGTTTTTTAAATATGATAAAAGAAGAAATTCAATTTGTCAACTGGACAAAGTTTGTTTGGTCGAAAACGTTTCGCCGCTCATCCGAGAGGCTTCGTCAGTTCTGGTTAGAGTGCTGGTTAGACCCTGCTTATATCTCGCTGCAGGGAGGAGCTAACTAGCTAACTACTTTCCGAAAATATCTCGTCTATTGGTTTCTGTCTTTTGTTTCTCTGACGTCTAGTTTAGCATACCTATTCACCCCTACACGACTGTTTTTCACACCTCTGGCCCTGACCTGGCTAGCCCTATTGTTTCTTTTGTTTGTTTGATCTGGGTTTAAGAATGGAATTATAGATGGGAGACAAATTATGTCTGACTCCACCATTTCTGTTTAAAGAGAGATTCTCTTTTTTGACAAAAATAGCCTCTTTAACCCCCCTCTCAAACCAATTCTTTTCCCTGGCCAAGATCTGAACCTCACTGTCCTCAAAAGAATGGCCCGTGGCTTCTAGGTGAAGATGTACGGCAGACTGAGGTCCACTCTGGCACGCCCGTCTGTGTTGGTACATCCTCTTGTGAAGTGGCTGTTTTTGTTTCTCCAGTGTAGCGCTCACTGCAGTCTTCACTACACTGAATGGAGTAGACGACATTACTTTGTTTGTGGCTCGGTGTTTTGTCCTTTGGGTGGATGAGTTTTTGTCTTAAAGTGTTTGTGGGTTTGAAATAATAAAGTTAGCTCCTCCCTGCAGCGAGATATAAGCAAGTGTCTTACCAGCACTCTAACCAGAACTGACGAAGCCTCTCGGATGAGCGGCAAAACGTTTTCGACCAAACAAACTTTGTCCAGTTGACAAATTGAATTTCTTCTTTTATCATGGATTCTACCTGGACGACTGAGGGACTCTTCATGCATGTTTCTTAAATAGTTTCCCTCTCCTTCTCTTCCTCTTCCTCTCCTCCTCCTCCTTTCCTCCTCCTCCCCTTTCTCTCCTCCTCTTCTCCTCCTCTTCCTCTCCTCCTCTTCTTCTCCTCCTCTCTTCTCTCCTCTCCTCCTCCTCTTCTCTTCCTCTTCTACTCCTCCTCTCCTCTTCCTCCTCCTCTTCTCCTCTCCTCCTCTCCTCCTATTCCTCCTCCTCCTCTTCTCCTCTCCTCCTCTCCTCCTATTCCTCCTTCTCCTCTTCTCCTCCTCTTCTCCTCCTCTTCTCCTGTCCTCCTCTTTTCTCTTCCTCTCCTCCTCCTCCTCTCCTCCTCTTCTCCTCCTCTTCCTGTCCTCCTCCTCCTCCTCTTCTCCTCTCCTCCTCTTCCTCTCCTTCTCCTCTTCTCCTCCTCTTCCTCTCCTCCTCTCCTTCTCTTCCTCTCCTTCTCCTCTCCTCCTCCTCCTCTTCTCCTCCTCTTCCTCTCGTCCTCCTCTTCTCCTCCTCCTCCTCTTCTCCTCTCCTCCTCTCCTCCTCTTCCTCTCCTCCTCCTCTTCCTCTCCTCCTCTTCTCCTCTTCCTCTCGTCCTCCTCTTCTCTTCTTCCTCTTCTCCTCTTCTCTTCTTCCTCTTCTCCTCTTCTCTTCTTCCTCTCCTCCTCCCCCTCTCTCTCTCCTTATATCTCTTTTCACATGTGGAGTCTGAGTTTGGGAAGAGCCTGAAAGAAAAAAAACACAAGATAATTCTGAGAGCGTACTTCCTGTTCACTCCAACTGTCACCGACGTCCTGTTCCTCAATGTTTGTCACTTTTTCTCTCTTTCTCTCTTTCTCTCTCCCTCTTTCTCTCTCTCTTTCTCTCTTTTTCTCTCATGTTTTCTATTTTGCGTTCTTTGTCTTTCTCTCTCCACTTTCCATCTGTGTTTTCTTCACTGTTTTGCCTCTCCTTTTCCTCTTTTTCTCTCTATTTTTTATTTATTTATTTATTTAATAGGGACAGTGCAGATTAATGAACATCTGCAGCTGCAGTGTAAATACGACAGATTATAGCAAGAATGTTCATTTCCATCTGTCGTCCCTGAGCAGGTGACACCACAGCAAAAACAATAAAAACAATGACAACTGACAATAACATTAAAACATTTGAACATTAAAACATTAAAAGTGTCACAGGTCTGGTTTTCCTTTAGCCACTGTTTAAAATGTGATTTAAAGTGTCCAGTGTTGGAGTCTCTCTTATTGATGATGGGAGAAAGTTCCAGAACTTAGAGCCTCTGACTGAGAGACACTTTGTCCCAATGTAGAGCGTCTGTGTGGACCTCACAGTTCCCCCGGGGTCTGTGTGGACCTCACAGTTCCCCCGGGGTCTGTGTGGACCTCACAGTTTCCCCGGGGTCTGTGTGGGACCTCACAGTTCCCCCGGGGTCTGTGTGGACCTCACAGTTCCCCCGTGGTCTGTGTGGGACCTCACAGTTCCCCCGGGGTCTGTGTGGACCTCACAGTTCCCCCGTGGTCTGTGTGGGACCTCACAGTTCCCCCGTGGTCTGTGTTTACCTCACAGTTCCCCCGTGGTCTGTGTGGGACCTCACAGTTCCCCCGGGGTCTGTGTGGACCTCACAGTTCCCCCGGGGTCTGTGTGGACCTCACAGTTCCCCCGGGGTCTGTGTGGACCTCACAGTTCCCATTCCATTGACAGTCTTTCAATCCTGCAGCGGAGGAGGAGCAAGTCTGTGTAAAACTTTATATATAAAACAACCATATTTAAAATGAACAAAATTATTAAAATTTAGCAGGTTGTGCTTGTCTAAAATTGTGCAGTGGTGGACTGATGGTTTCTTGTCTAATATTTTCGCAGCTTTTTAAAAGTGATTCAGCTGGTTTGAGTGTTGTGCCCATGTGGTTCTGCAGATCTCTATATGAGACAGAATCATAGAGTGTAAAAACATTCATGCCGCATATAGAGTCATGAAGGATCTTGCTTGTCTAAAATTCACTAAGTTAAAATTAATGGTTTTTGTGAGGCGCTTAATGTGTTTCTTAAATGTCCGTGTCAGTCCAGTGTCAGTCCAGGTTTTAAACTCTTTGACAAGGCTGAGTTACACCCCGTCCAGAAAGACATTGGACCGCTGTAGTTCAGTTGTTTTTTTACTGAACATCATGCAGACACTTTTCTTTATATTGAGTTGTAGGCATGAGTTCTTGACCCACTTGACCCACATGGCTGATGTTCACTTTTCTGAAACTTCCTGTACGGTTCTGGCATGTGTATAAATTACAGCATCATCAGCATACAGCTTGACATTGACATTTGGACAAAATTCTGGGAAATCATTAATATAAATACTAAATAAAATTGGTCCTAAAATACTACCTTGGGGGACCCCTGTTGGACAGTGAAGGTCGGGCGATTTAAAACCAGACAGGGAGACACATTGTTGTCTGTGGGACTCAAACCAGAGCAAAGCCTCTTTAGTTAGGTTAAAATTGGATAATTTAGTTAAAAGAATCTGGTGATTTACTGTGTCAAAAGCCTTCTCAAACTCTATAAATACTGCACCTACAAATGCATGTTTGTCAAGAAGACTTTTGACATTTTCAACAAAAACAGTTTGCAGACTCTGGAGTGGTGCCTGCGAAAACCGAACTGCATTGATGCAAAGGTGTAGTGTTTGTGGAGAGATGTTCGTTTAATTGTTCGGCCACCATCTCTCAGCAATTCTGGAGATTTCTCTCTCATTCTCTTTCTCTCTCCAGTTTCCATCTGTGTTTTCTTCACTCTCTCCTTTTCCTCTCTCTCTCTCTCTCTCTCTCTCTCTCTCTCTCTCTCTCTCTCTCTCTCTCTCTCTCTCTCTCTCTCTCTCTCTCTCTCTCTCTCTCTCTCTCTCTCTCTCTCTCTCTCTCTCTCTCTCTCTCTCTCTCTCTCTCTCTCTCTCTCTCTCTCTCTCTGTCTGTGTGGCGACACTTCCTGTTGCTGCAGTGCATTCTAGGCAGGAAATTGGGGTCAAAAGTGATGACTTTGTAAACAAAACAAAACTCTATTTTTGGATCGTCACTAAACACGAAATCACATTTACTTTTACTTCTCAGTGTCAAAAACAAAACTTATCTTTATATTTTTCATGTTTTTCTTGGTTTAGATGAATACTGTGCACCGGTCCAGCCAAAACCACACATTTAAACAAGAAAAAGTGTGAAATAAAACAGCAGATTTCTGTAGAATTAACAATCGAAGCACCAAACTGTGACGAAGTGCCTCAGTCTGCCGAACATCTCCACCTAAAAAGCTCGGTCTCTTCACGGTTCCATTCGAACTCGGTTCGTTTGAGGTGAGAATGCAGACCGGACTCGATCCGACACAAGTTGGCTTTTTGTACTTAACGAGCTCCCGTCGTATGTCGAGCATTATGGGAAACCGAGGCTGACGAAACTAAACTTACGAGGCTTACTTACGTTTTGCGTGAAGAGCAAGAGTCAGAACTTGACGCGCACATGAGCGCTGTCCTCCGTAGTCGTCTTGTCCTGTGTCTTCGTCGTTTGGAAATTGATTGTAAAATAGTGTAAACCTCACTGAGTGCAGCGCGCTGACTCACTCACATTGAGTCTCTTGAAGGTTCCTTCAGACGCGGCACGTAACAAAAAATAGAGTCTTGAATTCAAGGTTTGTCTTTTCTATCTTTTCTAAAGTGAAAGTCATACAGAACAAAAAGAACAACAAAAGGATACAAAGGGAATTTCTAGAGCTTGTAGATTTCGTGCACGTCCTACGTAGCTTCTGTAGCTCGAGGCTTCCAACTTCTGGCTCGCTATCTATCCTACACCTTAATTTAGCTGAAGTTAAATCAAAGATTAAAGTAACAAGATCAAAAAATCAAAGTACAACATGGCAACGTAAATATTAACTTTAACTAACATAGAAAATGGCTCTAACACAGTGGTCCCCAACCTTTTTTGCACCACGGACCGGTTAATGTCACCCAAAATTTTCACGGACCGGTGGGGGGGCACGCAGATATTGGCGGATAAATACCACAAAATAAAATTGTATGAACAACACAAGAACTGTGGCATGTTATAGATATAATAATAATAATAATAATGGTGAATCCACTGTGTACTTGTATATAACTTTAATAAAAGCGTCCTCATGACATGCGCAACAACATAACAAGAGTCACAACATCCTCTCTGCCCTGACGCTCTCTGGTCGCTATGGTAACGCTTAAACATGCCTTCAAAATAAAGGATACATCACAAAACAAATATAAAGTACATGAAAAATTCAACTCACCGTAACGCTGAATCAATGAGAGCCCTGAGCTTGTTTCTCTGCTACGAGATCTATCTCGGCGTAATGGAAGACAATGACACCCGAAGTGTGTTGCTTATGTCCAGTCTACTCCGTAATTTTTATCCAGAGTACCAGTTGATGTCTCGAACATACTTTTAAGGCCGCCTCGCTGCATGTTATGCAGAGCGGGCGGTGCGTGGGAATCACCTGTTGCGATAAATCCATATTTTCAATAGGTCTCCTCGTATTGTCGGTTAAATCCAGCTTTCTTTTTCTTAGTGGTCATCGGCTCTTCTTCTGTCTCCTCACTGGGCCTTTTCCCCTTTGCAAAGAAATGTTCCAAAGACGTCTGTTTTTTCCTCATTTTGTTGGCATGTGGGTTTAATATTAGCGTACGTTCACACTGCAGCCTGAAGTGACCCAAATCAGATTTTTTTTGCCCCTGTATCTGATCTTGTGGTCCTAAAACTGATGCATATTAGGGTTGGGCGGTAATACGGTAATACGGTATACTGCGGTATCTAAAAATAGCAACGGTATCAGATTCATTACCGTCATTAAAAAAAAAATCTTGCCCTAATAAAATATTAACTATAATTAATTTAATGCCTAAATAAAGAGTGTTTGTCCAGCACTTATGTATGTGTGGTTGTGTTTGTTAATTTAATACTATTACAGTTTAAAACTAATATTACTATCGGAGAGATGACGTTCGATGAAGTTCCTGGATGTTGCGTCGTCACGTGACATTACCGCTCAGAAGGAGGAGGAGAAAAACAAGACAACGTGACAGGCCGCGCTAAGTTGGTCCCAAAGTAAAACACGTCTGCAATTTGGCAGCATTTCGGATTTCGGCCAAATGACAACGGAGAGTGTGAGAAGTTTTCGGGTTTCTTATTACAAACACAACTTCCACACGAGGCTGTTATTCTGGGAGATGAAGACCCCCTTCTTTGGTGGAACGAGGGTTGCCCGAAAATACCTGTGCTCTCCATCGGAACGGGTCTTCAGCGCCGCGGGCAAAGTTGTCAATCCACAACGTGCCTTACTCAAGCCGGAAAAAGTGAACATGCTGGTTTTGCATTCAATAGCTTAATATTTTTATTTTCAATAAGGAGTAGCTTTTTCTGACGGACGAAAACGGTCCGGGATGTTGTATAGTTGTATGTTTTAATTTATTTGATTCATGTTAATAGATTTTAAAAATATACAAACGAGCAGTATTTTCCACTGCGTTCTCAGGACAGGGTTATATATGCACATTTTCGGTTATGTCTTGTTATTTATTGTTCAGATTTTCTTATTTGATAAGATCAAGTATTTTATTTGATTCCTGTTGGTTTGTTAGCTTTAGCCCACAGACAATTTGTTATTTCGTCCCGTCGGTTGGCTGCTGTATTTGCACTTTAAACATTTGTTAATAAAAGTTACTAATTTTGTACATGTTTTGTTATGTTTTCAGTATCATTAGGCCTATGTAATGCTTGCTTCTGTTTCTGAACGGTATAGGTGCAAGCTGCCATTTGGCGAGGCGACTCCACGGTAGTGCTATGAAGTGTTTTTTTTTTTTTTTAGCCTTAGCAACGGTAATACCGTATACCCCGGGAAAATGTGGAGACGGTTTAACGGTATCAAAATTTGGATACCGCCCAACTCTAATACATATCCCATCTTTTGGCATGCGACTTCAGTCTGAACGGCCAGGTCGCATTCATCCGACCTGAGTGTGTTTCCTCCAGCGAGAGTGGTACAAGTAGGCGCTCACAAATGTACACACATTCTCGTCATGCGAAAATAGTATATAAGCTCCGTATCAGTGAAACGGCGAAGCACAGAGCAATCCTACCGCTCTTGTCTGCGACTCCGCACCCACACGTTCATTTCTACGGACGTAGCTGCCACTGCCCCACAAAACACTGTCCTTGTCATTCTCCGTCTCCTCTTTAAAACAAATAAGCTGTACATGTTCTGGCTCCGAGCAACTTTAGGCTACTTCCGTAAACATTGAACACGCTCGCTGCACGTGATCTCGTCGTGTCCTCCAAGGTGCACGTGGGACACTTTTGGGGCGTTTAAAATTCACACTGGAGATCACATACAAGTCACATTATAAAAAATGCAACAAAAAAAAATCGGATTTCACAAAAAAATTAAGCCCTGCAGTCTGAACGTAGCATCGTGCACATAGAAGTCGACGTGCTCTTTTCGGAGCAAGGACGGACCACTCAAAATGAAGGGTTGGGGGAATGAGCCACCGTGGCCCGGTACCAAATGGCCCACGGTCCGATACCGGTCCGCGCCCCGGTGGTTGGGGACCACTGCTCTAACAGACACGATGCTGCTCAAACATATGTGCGAACTGTATAAACTGAGCAAACCATATTGCTATGACCGCACTGAAAACAGCAACACCATGATTCTCCTCCTTCTGTGTTTGGACACGGCTCATTTCTGTCCAATGTCTGAGCGACCTCAGCACACGTGCTTTTGTTTACAGATGTTGGTTTGCTTGGGGAAATACTGCAGTGTGAAAGTGAACCACACCAAAATAAAAATAAAAAAGCAAGTGAACTATCAGACTTTCGTGGTGTGAAAACGACCCTAGATTCTTGTGGATTCTGGCAGGATGCAGACGGGACTGTGTCCTCACGACATGCCACTGTGGAACTTTTCGTACTTTCTGGAGCTGCAGCTGTAACTGAGACATACAGAACATAAATGTGTTTTACTGACTGCGTGTGGCTCATAAAGATAAGATGTCACAGTCAAACACGAGTTCACAAATATTTACAAAGACAAAAGTTTTCAGAGGTTCAAACAAAACTAAACCAGGACTAAAACCAGGGCTAAACCAGGAATAAAACCAGGACTAAACCAGGAATAAAACCAGGACTAAACCAGGACTAAACCAGAAGTAAACCAGAAGTAAACCAGAAGTAAACCAGAAGTAAACCAGGACTAAACCAGGACTAAACCAGGACTAAACCAGGACTAAACCAGGACTAAACCAGGAATAAAACCAGGAATAAAACCAGGACTAAACCAGGACTAAACCAGAAGTAAACCAGAAGTAAACCAGAAGTAAACCAGAAGTAAACCAGAAGTAAACCAGAACTAAACCAGGACTAAACCAGGACTAAACCAGGACTAAACCAGGACTAAACCAGGACTAAATCCAGGACTAAATCCAGGACTAAATCCAGGACTAAATCCAGGACTAAATCAAGGACTAAACCAAGGACTAAACCAAGGACTAAACCAAGGACTAAACCAAGGACTAAACCAAGGACTAAACCAAGGACTAAACCAAGGACTAAACCAAGGACTAAATCAAGGACTAAACCAGGACTAAACCAGGACTAAACCAAGGACTAAACCAAGGACTAAACCAAGGACTAAACCAAGGACTAAACCAAGGACTAAACCCAGGACTAAAACCAGGACTAAAACCAGGACTAAAACCAGGACTAAAACCAGGAATAAAACCAGGACAAAACCAGAAATAAAACCAGGACTACATCAAGGGCTAAACCAAGGGCTAAACCAGGACTAAACCAGGACTCAAACTAGGGCTAAACCAGGACTAAAAGCAGGACTTAACAAGAATGGAACCAGGATTGACTACACCAGGTCTAAAGCAGGTTTAGACCAGGTCTAAACCAGGACTAAACCAGGACTAAACCAGGACTAAACCAGAAATTTCTGCTAACAAGAAGGCCAAATGAGAAGCAGAAAATATTGTGGAGGGCCAAAAGTTTGAAGTCTACTCTGGTTATTAATTTTATTTCTCCGTTGAAATCAGTAAATGTCATTGTTTACAGAAGCTGGTAATGTATGTGTTATTATTAAGTAATGAGAGAGTGAGGTTTTACAAAAACTGAATTTATTCAGTAAAATAATTGAAAACAATGGTAAACGTGAAACATTTGTAACTCTTTTTCAGTCACATTAACCCCACAATGTTTTCTGAGTTTAACTTTAACTTTGTATTAAGACACCACAATGTCTTTGTTTGACAAATAATATAATACAAGAACTAAAACCGGACTGAACCAGGACTAAACCTGGACTGAACCAGGACTAAAACAGGACTAAAACTGGACTGAACCTAGGACTAAACCTGGACTGAACCAGGACTAAACCTGGACTGAACCAGGACTAAACCTGGACTGAACCAAGACTAAAACTGGACTGAACTAGGACTAAACCTGGACTGAACCAGGACTAAAACTGGACTGAACTAGGACTAAACCTGGACTGAACCAGGACTAAAACTGGACTGAACTAGGACTAAACACGGACTGAACAAGGATTAAAATTGGTCTGAACCAGGACTAAAACCGGACTGAACTAGGACTACACCTGGACTGAACGAGGACTAAAACTGGACTGAACTAGGACTACACCTGGACTGAACCAGAACTAAAACAGGCCAAAATAAATGGGCCAAATAATATAACACAAGAAATGTCACAATATTTTTGTCCAACTGCCAAACTGTAGAAAAAAAAGTCAAAGTTGCATGTTTTAGTGTTTTTTTTTCTTGATCAGTGAGAGAAATCTCGCCTCTGTTGAGCTTTAACAAGTGCATCAAAGTCAGGTTCATGTTTGAGGTGGAGATGTGAAGTCTGACAGATGATCATCAGTACAAATGCATTATGTACAATTTTGAAAGTAGCTTTTATTTGCTTAATTCCAAGCAACCTTTTGCGGGCTGGTCAGAGTTGGCTCACGGGCCTTATTTGGCCCCCGGGCCCTGAAAAGCCCGGGTCTGCTCCACATATTAATTGTCGGGCGTTCCGGTTGTAGCCATTTCTTTGTGATGGTCTTTTTACTGGCCAACGGAACATTCATGAGGTATTTGTCCACTTTCAGCCAGTCTTGAGGAACATATCCCAGGTACAAGGTCTTAAAGTCCAGTGGAAAATCCTCTTGCAGAATGTCCCTTAGGGCGTTGTGAATCTCTGACCAACAGATCCATGATTTTTACCTGAGGAAAAAACATAGAATGTTCTCCATGAGTGCTCAGGAACGCTCTCTGTACTAAAATAAACTTCCATGAACACTTGAGATCATCATGAGTTTAATATTTGTGCGATTTTCTGTTTTGTTTTTCAGAGCACTCAGATCGACCCGGAGGAGCTGTTCACCAAATTAGACCGAATCGGAAAAGGATCATTTGGAGAGGTACTTGTTTATTTATCTAAATGTTGTTTACAGTTTTAATAACCACCTGCGCCCCCTGCTGGTGCTCTGAGGAGTGACAGCAGCTGCTCATCGGTGCAAATATAAAAACAATATTTTTAAAATAATTTTAATCATAATCTGACGTTGTTAAAGATGCACTGTGCAACTTTTTTGGTAGAGGTTTAGACCTGGTTTAGTCCTGGTTTAGTCCTGGTTTAGACCTGGTTTAGACCTGGTTTAGACCTGGTTTAGTCCTGGTTTAGACCTGGTTTAGACCTGGTTTAGACCTGGTTTAGACCTGGTTTAGACCTGGCTTAGTCCTGGCTTAGTCCTGGCTTAGTCCTGGCTTAGTCCTGGCTTAGACCTGGCTTAGACCTGGCTTAGACCTGGCTTAGACCTGGCTTAGACCTGGTTTAGTCCTGGTTTAGACCTGGTTTAGACCTGGTTTAGTCCTGGTTTAGACCTGGTTTAGACTTGGTTTAGACCTGGTTTTGTTTAGTCCTGGTTTAGACATGATTTAGTTTAGTCCTGGTTTAGACCTGGTTTAGACCTGGTTTAGACCTGGTTTAGTCCTGGTTTAGACCTGGTTTAGACCTGGTTTAGACCTGGTTTAGACCTGGTTTAGTCCTGGTTTAGACCTGGTTTAGACCTGGTTTAGACCTGGTTTAGACCTGGTTTAGACCTGGCTTAGTCCTGGCTTAGTCCTGGCTTAGTCCTGGCTTAGTCCTGGCTTAGACCTGGCTTAGACCTGGCTTAGACCTGGTTTAGTCCTGGTTTAGACCTGGTTTAGTCCTGGTTTAGACCTAGTTTAGTCCTCGTTTAGACTTGGTTTAGACCTGGTTTCGTTTAGTCCTGGTTTAGACATGATTTAGTTTAGTCCTGGTTTAGACCTGGTTTAGACCTGGTTTAGACCTGGCTTAGACCTGGCTTAGACCTGGTTTAGACCTGGCTTAGACCTGGCTTAGTCCTGGCTTAGTCCTGGCTTAGTCCTGGCTTAGACCTGGCTTAGACCTGGTTTAGACCTGGTTTAGACCTGGTTTAGACCTGGTTTAGACCTGGCTTAGACCTGGCTTAGACCTGGCTTAGTCCTGGCTTAGTCCTGGCTTAGACCTGGCTTAGACCTGGTTTAGACCTGGTTTAGACCTGGTTTAGACCTGGCTTAGACCTGGCTTAGTCCTGGCTTAGTCCTGGCTTAGTCCTGGCTTAGACCTGGCTTAGACCTGGCTTAGACCTGGTTTAGTCCTGGTTTAGACCTGGTTTAGTCCTGGTTTAGACCTAGTTTAGACCTAGTTTAGTCCTCGTTTAGACTTGGTTTAGACCTGGTTTCGTTTAGTCCTGGTTTAGACATGATTTAGTTTAGTCCTGGTTTAGACCTGGTTTAGTCCTGGTTTAGACCTGGTTTAGTCCTGGTTTAGTCCTGGTTTAGACCTGGTTTAGACCTGGTTTAGACCTGGCTTAGACCTGGCTTAGTCCTGGCTTAGTCCTGGCTTAGACCTGGCTTAGACCTGGCTTAGACCTGGTTTAGACCTGGTTTAGACCTGGTTTAGTCCTGGTTTAGACCTAGTTTAGTCCTCGTTTAGACTTGGTTTAGACCTGGTTTCGTTTAGTCCTGGTTTAGACATGATTTAGTTTAGTCCTGGTTTAGACCTGGCTTAGACCTGGCTTAGACCTGGCTTAGTCCTGGCTTAGTCCTGGCTTAGACCTGGCTTAGACCTGGCTTAGACCTGGTTTAGACCTGGCTTAGTCCTGGTTTAGTCCTGGTTTAGTCCTGGTTTAGTCCTGGTTTACACCTGGTTTACACCTGGTTTACACCTGGTTTAGACCTGGTTTAGTCCTGGTTTAGTCCTGGTTTAGACCTTGTTTAGTACTCGTTTAGACTTGGTTTAGACCTGGTTTCGTTTAGACCTGGTTTAGTCCTGGTTTAGTCCTGGCTTAGACCTGGCTTAGACCTGGCTTAGACCTGGCTTAGACCTGGTTTAGTCCTGGTTTAGTCCTGGTTTAGTCCTGGTTTAGACCTTGTTTAGTACTCGTTTAGACTTGGTTTAGACCTGGTTTCGTTTAGTCCTGGTTTAGACATGATTTAGTTTAGACCTGGTTTAGTCCTGGTTTAGACCTGGCTTAGTCCTGGCTTAGACCTGGCTTAGACCTGGCTTAGACCTGGCTAAGACCTGGTTTAGACCTGGTTTAGACCTGGTTTACACCTGGTTTAGACTTGGTTTACACCTGGTTTACACCTGGTTTACACCTGGTTTATTGCTTTGTCTGGAATGTTCCACAGTATGGCATTAAACCTTTTCTATCTTCATGGAGACCAAACCAGACCAGGTTACAGGTCAGCTCTGTGGAGAGGCGACCCCGCTCACAGTCAGAATGTTTGTTTGTTTGTTTGTTTTTTCGTTTTTTCTGAGCTTTAAATCCACCTGTGATTGAATAAATGTAAAGTAGAGCTGTTTGAAGTCACACTGCGGAACATTCCAGGCAGAGACATAACCGAAAAGTTCCACAGTGCAGCTTTATTTCAGAGTTATGTTTCGACAGGTGTTCAAAGGCATCGATAATCGCACACAGAGCGTCGTCGCCATAAAGACGATCGACCTGGAGGAGGCGGAGGACGAGATCGAAGACATCCAACAGGAAATCACCGTCCTGAGCCAGTGCGAGAGCCCGTACATCACCAAGTACTACGGATCCTACTTAAAGGTACTGCATACTCCGTACATCACCAAGTACTACGGATCCTACTTAAAGGTACTGCATACTCCGTACATCACCAAATACTACGGATCCTACTTAAAGGTACTGCATACTCCGTACATCACCAAGTACTACGGATCCTACTTAAAGGTACACGTTCTCCCGTGTTCTCTGAAGAAGTTCTAGAATCATCCAGGCATGTTTGAGTAATCCAGAGATCTCTCCCGGGCCCTGTTCAGACCCTCGTTACGTTTCGCTGTAAGATTCTGTACGAGGCTCCGCCCACAAGCCTCCCACACGACAGTCCTCCATAAATCTACAAAAACATGAGACAAACTGAACCCAGAACCTGACTGTCGTGAAGCGTTCTGAAGGGGGAGCAGAGGGCGGAGCAGAGGGCGGAGCAGAGGGCGGAGCAGAGGGCGGAGCAGAGGGCGGAGCAGAGGGCGGAGCAGAGGGCGGAGCAGAGGGCGGAGACTCAAAACATCAAAAATGAAAGTGAAACTGTTGTTTTTGGGGAAACATGGTGATGGAAATATGTCGTGTTAGCAGAAGTGATGGGCAGACGAGGCGTCATGAAGCGTTTACACACTTTGCCAAACTGTATTGATTCTGTATCAATTCTGTATCGATACTGTGTCAGTCAATACTAACACCTGCTGGATCTTAAAAATCCTACAGGAAACCTTGTCGTCAGACTCTGACACTGATTTGATCTAGTTTATACAATAAAATATACGTTTTTCTAACGTTTTGAAATTGAGTCTGTTCGGCTTTTTTGATGCAACTTCAGCTGTAGAAAAGATTTAACCTGCAGAAAATAATGTAAACTGTAAACAAGAGTGACTTTGAACTGAATTTGAATTCAGGTCAAGTGGAATTTCTGAGAGGAACAGGATGAAAAATGAAAAACGCCTCATTTTCCGATATGAGATCGATACGGTCGCACACGGGGGAAACCTTTATCCTGAGGCTCCAGAGTTCTGATGAACCGTAAAAGATCAGCGATTCTGTTGGCAGATGTTCTTCCTCATAAACACAGTGTGGTGTCAGTGTCAGCTCCACACAGGTGCTGTATCGATCCTGTATCGGTCACCTGACTTTAACAAACTGATGCGCCCCACAGGGTTTTGCTCTGTGCGCTCGAAGAACCATCACTCGTCAGCAGTAAATACCCCCACATGTTTTAGCAGTTTTTTGATGAACTGTAAAAGTATAATCAGTGTTTTAGTGAAACTGTTGGTCAGTATTGTCCAGTTCTTTATGCACAGGCCTGAACTAGGGATGTCAACAATTAATCGACTTACGATTAATTGTCGATCAAGACGTTGGTCGATTAAAATGCATTAATTGTAACTAATCGCTAGAGGAGAGGACGCTACTCTGAAATGTGAACACGAGATGCAAACCCACTCGCGAGAAGGACCATAGCGTTACATCCGCTACATCCGGATCTAGAAGCAGTGCAAAATGTTCTCCTGCGAACTCAATTTTTGTAGCTGTGTTCGCTCCGCGTCCCGCTGTCTGCGTGAACACGTGCGCGGCGCACTGCACGTGCTCCTCCGCTCCGGGCCGTAGCAGGCTCCACGTGAAAGCGCAGTGGAAGCAGCCCGCTGTCCGGCCCGTGTGCCGGTGTGTGAGACTGTGCGTGTGTGTGAGTGAAATGTTTTCCCCGATCAATTCATTTTTTTATCATTTCATATCACGGAGCTTTTACAAAAAACGTCCTCAATTTATTTTCAATAAAGAATGTATTTTGTTATTCAGCATCAATACATTTGTCTGCTTTTTACTAAGGAATAATTAATTGAGGAATATACAATATAATAATACAGTGGTACCTCACCTTACGAAAGACCCAACAAACGAAAATTCCAAGTTACAAAACGCCTTCACGTTAAATTTTGGTCTCTAGATGCGAAAGAAAATTCAAGTTACAAAACGCGAAATCTCAAAAATTCAAATAATACGCGCTCAGCCACACACATTATACACTTTTCTCAGACTGGATTTAAACTTTTCTCACATTTGTCTCTCGTTTAAACACTGAAACTTTCATAGATTTTCAACAAAATGTATTAAAAGTGAAGTGTGGGGGGAAGGGGGAGGGCGGTGTGTGCGCGCGCGGACACGTGTGTGATTGCGCAGCATGACCCGGCGCGGGGCTGCGAGCACGAGACCCGTGCTCAAACCGTGCCTCCTCTAAACCAGATCTAAACCAGGATTAAACCAGGATTAAACCACCGCGTTCGTTCATGCGCTCGGACTGCGTGCGGTCCCGAGGGGAGGCACATCCCCTCCCCTCCTCGCTGCTCGCCTCAGCCGTGACTCGTGAGGTACACCGGCAGAGCTAGCACGAAACCAGGAAATAGACCCGCACGCGGCGCTTTAATCCACCTGGTCTAGACCTGGTTTATTCCACGTTTAGTCCTGGCTCTACAGTCTCTTAGCCAATCAGGACGCAGAACACAGTCTTGCACTATAAAAAAAAGTTACACTATAAAAAAAAAAACTTGGAACGGGGCCTTGGAACGACTCAGGCTTTTTCCATTGAAATAGCTACTCAACTTACGAAAAATTCACGTTACGAAACCACTTCTGGAACGAATTAATTTCGTAAGGTGAGGTACCACTGTACTTTGATATATTTTTGACTCAGTGTTATGTATACTATAGCTTATATTCTTAAAGACCCTATTGAAACACTAAAATTCAGGTGAAAAACACTGCTTATCAGTTAATCGTAAGTCGATCGATAAGGTCAATCAACTATCAATGAATGAATTAATCGATAATTTGCATCCCTAGCCTGAACTGTTTTAATTAAATCACTAAAATGTTCTTTTAAGTAAAGAATTCCTCTTCCGTGTGTGTTTTTTCAGGGCAGTAAACTATGGATCATTATGGAGTATCTTGGAGGAGGCTCGGCGCTGGATTTGGTGAGTTTTCACTTTTTCAATTCTTCAAAACGACTCCACTTCTTCAGCTTAAAGGTGCAACGTGTAACTTTTTTAGTGTAGGAAATGTCTTGGTTACTTGCAGCAGGACTTCACCCTCATCTTTTTAATTTGTTATTAATTAATCTCAATTAATCATAGCAATATTTGCCCCAAAAGTGATTTTTATTCCATGTCAGTGAATTTTAGTGACGACTTCATGAATCATTCACACAAACACGACTTTTAAACTCTTCTTGAAACTTCTGATCTGACTTTCCTCATCACAAACAGACCTGGAGTTGTGTTTTTGAGTTCTTCTCTGAAACAGAAAACGCTCTGTTCCACCTCGTGATGTCATCATGTGGTGATACAGGAAGTGCTCCACTGTGTTTTTAAACTCCACACCTTCACTAGAATCATTTGGATCATTTCAGTCCTGGAATTGTTGTTGAAATGCTTTTGTGTATTTATGGAGAGTTGTCGTGTGGAGCGTGGGTGATTGAGGCTTGTGGGCGGAGCCTCGTACAGAATCTTATAGCGAACCGTAAGGAGAGATCGCTAAATTACTCAAACATGTACGGACGACTTGAAAACCGCTTCCGGAAGGTTTTAACGAGGGAAAAACGTGGTAGAACGCTTCAAAAAGTCGATTTTTAGTATTGATACCTGCTCACATGAGTATTTAGTGTCAATAGTAGTTTATCACAAACTGAAAGCGCTCTGTTCCACCTTGTGATGTCATCAAGTGGTGATACAGGAAGTGCTCCACTGTGTTTTTAAACTCCACACACCTTCACTAGAATCATTTGGATCATTTCAGCCCTGCAGTCGCCGATCTCGACTGAACTAGACGTAAAAAAAAGAGTTGTTAACTTGAAAACTAAACTATCTAAACTAGGACTAAACCAGGATTCAACCAGGACTAAACCAAAACTAAACTAGGACTCAACAAGGGCTAAACCAGGTCTAAACTAGGACTAAACCAAGTCTAAACTAGGACTCAACCAGGACTCAACCAGGACTAAACCAGGTCTAAACCATGTCTAAACTAGGACTAAACTAGGACTAAACTAGGACTAAACCAGGACTTAACCAGGACTCAACCAGGACTCAACCAGGACTCAACCAGGACTAAACTAGGTCTAAACTAGGTCTAAACCAGGACTAAACCAGGGCTAAACCAGGGCTAAACTAGGACTCAACCAGGACTCAACCAGGACTCGACTAGGTCTAAACTAGGTCTAAACTAGGTCTAAACCAGGTCTAAACCAGGTCTAAACCAGGACTAAACCAGGACTAAACCAGGTCTAAACCAGGTCTAAACTAGGACTAAACTAGGACTAAACTAGGACTAAACCAAGACTAAACCAGGTCTAAACTAGGACTAACCCAGGTCTAAACCAGGTCTAAACTACGACTAAACCAGGTCTTAACTAGGACTAAACCAGGTCTAAACTAGGACTAAACCAGGACTAAAATAGGACTAAAACTACCACTTGATGACAAAATTGTTGCCAAGCAAATCACCACCCATCTGAACACCTCACCATATAAACTCCACTCTATGCAGTTTGGCTTCAGGTCCAACTACTCAACCGAATCAGCAACCTGCTACTTCACTGAAAATATCCGAGCACAACTGGACCGAGGTGGGGTGGTGGGAGCTGTATTCCTGGACCTGAAAAAAGCGTTCGACACTGTAAATCACAATATTTTGCTGTCCAATCTGTCTTCATTCAACTTTTCTCCAGATACACTGAATTGGATCAAATCATATCTCACCAACCGATCTCAACATGTCCGTATTCAGTCCCATCAGTCTACTGCCCTTAATCTGCTCACCGGTCTTCCCCAAGGTTCCACTCTGGCCCCACTGCTCTTCTCACTGTACATTAACGACCTCCCCTCTGTTTGTAATAACGTTTCCATAATCATGTATGCAGACGACACAGTAATTTACACTCATGGCAATAACTCAGCCCAGGTTGCACATATACTCACTAACTCCATGATCCAAATTTCATCCTGGTTAGAAAAGTCATGCCTCAAACTCAACACATCCAAAACTGTAGCTATGTTCTTCACCAAAACCAACACAACAACCAATACCATGCCTGATGTTCTTGTCTCCGGAGAACCTCTGCAAATTGTAACAGAATACAAATACCTCGGCTTATTAATTGACTCCAACCTCACATTCAAAGCACACATCAATAAAATCTGCAATCGTATCAAATTCAACATCCGTAATTTCAGACACATCCGTCACCAAATGTCTACCCTAGCAGCAAAAATGTTCATGCATTCAATGATTCTGTCCCACATTACCTACTGTCTACCCATCTGGTCACTTGCCACTGCCACAGCTCTGAAACCTCTGTATTCACTGCACAAACGCACAGTTAAAATCCTGGACAAAAAAACGAACCACACCCATCACTGTCCAATATTACACAAACACAGTCTACTCAACTTGGATAACACAATCAAATACTCCAATCTATGCCTCATCTATAAAATCATGCACGGTCTGTCAGCCCCACCACTTAGCCGGTTTATAAATGTCAGAAACCCCACCCACAGTAGAACCAGAGGAGCAGTGAGAGGGGACTGCATCACCCCCTTCAGAAAGAGTACATTTGGTCAAACATCCTTCTCTGTCCGCGCTGCCTCTGACTGGAACCTCACTCCCACCACCATCAGGAACGCAAACTCATATGTCACCTTCAAAACAAAGTTAAAAGAATGGCTTATGGACAATCAGATCTGTGAGCACTAATTTCATGTGCTCTCGCTGCCCCCTGCTAGCCTCTTGCCTCCTCCCTTGGTGTGCGTGACTGCGTGACTGCGTGTCTGTGTGACTGTGTGACTGCGTGATGGTGTAACTGTGTGACTCTGTGACTGTGTGTCTGTGTGACTGTTTGTCTGTGTGACTGTGTGACAGCGTGATGGTGTAACTGTGTGACTGTGTGACTGCGTGTCTGTGTGACTGTGTGACTGCGTGTCTGTGTGACTGCGTGTCTGTGTGACTGTGTGACTGCGTGATGGTGTAACTGTGTGCTTGTGTGTCTGTGTGACTGTGTGACTGCGTGACTGTGTGACTGCGTGACTGCGTGATGGTGTAACTGTGTGCCTGTGTGCCTGTGTGCCTGTGTATCTGTGTGACTGTGTGACTGTGTGACTGCGTGACTGTGTGACTGCGTGACTGCGTGTCTCTGTGACTGTGTGACTGTGTGACTGCGTGTCTCTGTGACTGTGTGACTGTGTGACTGCGTGACTGTGTGACTGCGTGACTGCGTGATGGTGTAACTGTGTGCCTGTGTGCCTGTGTGCCTGTGTGTCTGTGTGACTGTGTGTCTGTGTGTCTGTGTGACTGTGTGACTGTGTGACTGTGTGTCTGTGTGTCTGTGTGACTGTGTGACTGTGTGTCTGTGTGTCTGTGTGTCTGTGTGTCTGTGTGTCTGTGTGTCTGCGTGACTGCGTGACTGCGTGACTGCGTGACTGCGTGACTGCGTGTCTGCGTGTCTGCGTGTCTGCGTGTCTGCGTGACTGCGTGACTGCGTGACTGCGTGACTGCGTGTCTGCGTGTCTGCGTGACTGCGTGTCTGCGTGACTGCGTGCTTGTGTGTCTGTGTGTCTGTGTGTCTGTGTGTCTGTGTGTCTGTGTGTCTGTGTGCCTGTGTGTCTGTGTGACTGTGTGACTGCGTGACTGTGTGACTGCGTGACTGCGTGACTGCGTGTCTCTGTGACTGTGTGACTGCGTGATGGTGTAACTGTGTGCCTGTGTGCCTGTGTGTCTGTGTGACTGTGTGTCTGTGTGACTGTGTGTCTGTGTGACTGTGTGTCTGTGTGACTGTGTGTCTGTGTGACTGTGTGACTGTGTGTCTGCGTGTCTGCGTGTCTGTGTGACACTGTGACTGTGTGACTGTGTGACTGTGTGACTGTGTGACTGTGACTGTGTGACTGTGTGACTGTGTGTCTGTGTGACTGTGTGTCTGTGTGACTGTGTGTCTGTGTGTCTGTGTGTCTGTGTGACTGTGTGACTGCGTGACTGCGTGACTGCGTGACTGCGTGTCTGCGTGTCTGCGTGTCTGCGTGACTGCGTGACTGCGTGTCTGCGTGACTGCGTGACTGCGTGCTTGTGTGTCTGTGTGCCTGTGTGTCTGTGTGACTGTGTGACTGTGTGACTGTGTGACTGCGTGACTGCGTGACTGTGTGCCTGCGTGACTGCGTGTCTCTGTGACTGTGTGACTGCGTGACTGCGTGATGGTGTAACTGTGTGCCTGTGTGCCTGTGTGTCTGTGACTGTGTGACTGTGTGACTGTGTGACTGTGTGACTGTGTGACTGCGTGACTGCGTGTCTGTGTGACTGTGTGACTGCGTGATGGTGTAACTGTGTGTCTGTGTGACTGTGTGACTGTGTGTCTGTGTGTCTGTGTGACTGTGTGACTGCGTGACTGCGTGACTGTGTGACTGCGTGACTGTGTGACTGCGTGACTGCGTGTCTGCGTGTCTGCGTGACTGCGTGTCTGCGTGACTGCGTGTCTGCGTGACTGCGTGTCTGCGTGACTGCGTGACTGCGTGACTGTGTGACTGCGTGATGGTGTAACTGTGTACCTGTTCAGGTCAGTGCGATATATGTGTCATATTTATGTAAGTGGTTTTATGATGAAGTATGTCTCTGTTGTGCCTGGGTGAAAACATATGGCATGTGTTGGTTGTATAAATATGTATTTGTTAATTGTCTCAATCGTTGGAATTGATCTGTTGTCATGTCAGTGTCTTGTCCCTGTAAATAGTGATAATTTTATATTCTGTTATGTAACCATTGTTCCCTGTTTTTAGAATGACAATTACATCTGTCACAGGACTACAGATGAAAAATAGCCTCCTGGCTAATTCTGGCATATTGACAGAAATGTTTATGAATATGCACTGTCCTGAAATAAATAAATAAATAAATAAAAACATCACAAGGTGACAGACGAATAATAAAGAGTTCCTCAAACATGTCTGCAGGTGTTTTTGAGGAGGAAACGAAGTTAGAACTCGACTTAAACCTCACAGGAGTTCGTTTCGTGATATCCAATAACTCTACTGTTTATGTGTGATTATTTTGTGTAATCTTGCGTTTGCTCGTGGATTAAACCTGTTCTGAGAAACCTGCATTCAAATTGACATAAAGGCTCAGGGCTACAAAAGTGACGGGCCTCGACACATTTTATTGATCGTGTCTGATCCTGTATCAATTTAAATAAACGATAAACAGCCCCCAGCCGTTCCCATTTGAATGCATTCCATTTATGTAACGACGACCGGTGGAGACCTGTTTGATTCTTTTGTGTTTTACTGATATCGAAGTATTGATGTCTCGATACTGGCTCAAATTTTCGTATCAATACTGTTATCACGGTTCCCACGCGTCCTGGAAATTCAAGAAAAACTGGAAAGTAATTGTAACTCAAATAACAAACAAAAAAACAAAACAATCGCATGGGAAATTGTCCTGGAATGTCCTGAAAATGTCTCCACACTTTACCCTGCTGTATTATTGGCTTTTAAATTCATTGATCTTTGTCTTAAAATTAATTAATCAAAAGGGTCTATTGTCCCAGGCCTAAGAGTTTTGGGGGCCCAATTGATTAATATTAGGGACTAAAACGGGGCTAAGACGGGGCTAAGACGGGGCTAAGACGGGGCTAAGACGGGGCTAAGACGGCGCTAAGACGGGGCTAAGACGGGGCTAAGACGGCGCTAAGACGGCGCTAAGACGGCGCTAAGACGGCGCTAAGACGGCGCTAAGACGGGGCTACAACAGGGCTACAACAGGGCTACAACAGGGCTAAATAGAAGAAGAATAATAAGATGGATAAAAATAATACGATATGAAAAATATGGATAGTTATTTTACAGTCTCTCGACAGGCCTGGTTATCAGTACAACACTGATCCTACATCACAAAAATGTGCGTACTTGTTTATTAAGTTGATTAGCTTTAAATTGAATTCCAGTAGAACGTGTTTTGGTCCTCAACATAAGCCTCAGGGACTTCATCTTGATAAAATCCTGTATCAAAAGCTGTTAATCTGTTTGTAGACGCTGTGATTACAAAACTAAAAAAAAGCCATGGGAACCCTGTGTTTTGCAAACATTCAAACATTGATACTAATTACATCAGTGCCGTTCCTACATTGTTTTGTGTCTAAACACCTCCACCACCTCCATCAACTCCACCAGCTACAGGGGTCCTTCAGGGTCTATCTGAAGCCCTTTTGTCCATACACCAATCAAAAGAGAGAGATACTTTATTGATCCAGAGGGGAAATTAGAGGGAAGTTTTGCTGCAGGAACATTTCCACTGTCTCAGACTACGTTCAGACTGCAGGACTTAATGCTCATTTCCGATTTTTTTTAAACATTTTTTGCGAGGTCGTTTACATTTCCAATTAAATGCGACTTGTATGTGATCTCCAGTGTGAACTTTAAACGCCTCAAAAGTGTCCCGCATGCGCCTTGGAGGACACGACGAGATCATGTGCAGCGAGCGTGCTCAGTGTTTACGGAACTCGCCTAAAGTTGCTGTCGTACCCGAGCCAGAACATGTACAGCTCATTTGTTTTAAGGAGGAGACGGAGAAGGAAAAGAACAATGGTTTTTGGCCACGGCGTTTTGTGGGGCAGTGGCAGCAACGTCCGTAGAAATGAACGTGTTGGTGTGGAGTCGCAGACAAGAGTGGTGGGATTGCTACGTGCTTTGGCACTTCACTGACACGGAGTTCATATACTATTTTCGCATGACGAGAAGAACGTTTGTGTACATTTGTGAGCGCCGACTTGTACCACTCTCGCTGGAGGAAACGCCCAGGTTGGATGAACACGACCTGGCCGTTCAGACTGAAGTCGCATGTCAAAAGATCGGATATGTATCGGTTTTAGGACCACATGTCCAAGGGGCCTGGGTCGCATTTGAAAAAATCTGATCTGTGTCGTTCAGACTGTCATTAGAAGATCAGATACAGGTCGCATAGAGGCGAAAAAATCGGATTTGGGTCACTTCAGGCTGCAGTCTGAACGTAGCCTCAGTCAAAGGTCTCAGGTCAGTTTAAGGAGGACTTGTCAGGGAGTGTCAGCAGATCCTGTGTCAGGGCAGTTTAAGGAGAAGAAGAGCCAAAAGTGTCCCTCCAAATGTGTCCTGCAGCATCACAACAGCCTACAGGGGGCAATAGGTGAACACAACAGGAAAGGTCTCACGCTTACTCCACTCTGGCGTTTCAGTCGGTGATGAAATCGTTCAGTCCCTTAAAGCAGAACTGGGGAAACTGTTCCAAAAAGTGCCGGTGTGGCTGCAGGCTTTTGTTCCAAGCAACCAAGAGCACACCTTTAACTGTCTGAAGACTGAGATCAGTGATTAAATCAGTCAATCAACTCAGGTCTGGTGTACTGCTGCTCGGTTGGAAAGAAAACCTGCAGCCACACCGGCCTTTTGTGGAACAGTTTGCCCAGGTCTTCCTTCAAGTATTTCCTCTGGAAGGTCTTGCTGTCACATATGGTGTAAAAACTCTCTAGCATCTCAAATGTCCACAGCTATGTTCTCAGCTAGCCTCATGCGCTGTCTCCATGGATACGGGAAAAACAAACGGCTCATTTCACAATCCAACAGTCCGTTAAATTGGCTTGTTTTTCGGAAAGAATCGAGGATGTAAATTTGCATCCTACCGCTACGGACCAATTACGTGACATTTGCGCTCTTTTGTTTTCTTTTTCCGCCTATCATCTGTGAGCAGCTCGTGAATATGTAGCTGCAGTGCAACAGGATCTAAACCAGAACTAAACCAGGACTAAACCAGGACTAAACCAGGACTAAACCAGGACTAAACCAGGAACACATGCTGCACTTCTCAGTTGGTTAAAATCCCATGATATGATGTTAAAAACTGAGCTCGAAAAACAAAAAAAACTTTGAAAACCTGCTAGGTGTGAGTCAGTCGTTTCTCCCTGAAGCGTCAAAACAACGAATGACGCAAGTGAATGTAGCAAATACAAAATACACTCAAAATAACTCCAGACTTGTTTTAGATTTAAATATTTTGAAAACTTTACCCTTTGCTTTGAACCCTGATTTCTTGACCCTTAGGCACAGCTGTGAAGTGAAAACCACAAAGCAAAGAGCGGAGGATTTGAGGATTTGAATATAAAATATAAAAACATTTAGTTGAGTTATAGATCCTTTTTTCTTTGCTTCATAATTCCGTCTGTTGCTTCATATATTTGATGTGTTCTGTGTGCATAAAAAATGGAAAAAGCAGATGAAGATTCCCTCATGTTGTGAAGAATCTAAACCAGGACTAAACCAGGACTAAACCAGGACTAAAGCAGGACTAAACCAAGACTAAGCCAGGACTAAAACAGGACTAAAGCAGGACTAAACCAAGACTAAAACAGGACTAAAACAGGACTAAACCAGGGCCAAACCAGGACTAAACCAGGACTAAGCCAGGACTAAATCGGGACTAAATCGGGACTAAACCAGGGCCAAACCAGGACTAAAGCGGGACTAAACCAGGACTAAAGCAAGACTAAACCAGGACTAAACCAGGACTAAAGCGGGACTAAAACAGGACAAAACCGGGACTAAAGCGGGACTAAAACGGGACTAAAATGGGACTAAACCAGGACTAAAGCGGGACTAAAACAGGACTAAACCAAGACTAAACCAGGACTAAAGCGGGACTAAACCAGGACTAAATCAGGACAAAAGCGGGACTAAAACGGGACTAAACCAGGGCCAAAGCAGAACTAAATCGGGACTAAATCGGGACTAAAACGGGACTAAACCGGGACTAAACCGGGACAAAACCGGGACTAAAACGGGACTAAAGCGGGACTAAAGCGGGACTAAAGCGGGACTAAAGCGGGACTAAAGCGGGACTAAAACAGGACTAAAACAGGACTAAACCAGGATCTAAACCGGGACTAAACCGGGTCTAAACCGGGTCTAAACCGGGACTAAAACGGGACTAAAACGGGACTAAAACGGGACTAAAACGGGACTAAAACGGGACTAAAACGGGACTAAAACGGGACAAAACCGGGACAAAACCGGGACAAAACCGGGACAAAACCGGGACAAAACCGGGACAAAACCGGGACAAAACCGGGACTAAACCGGGACTAAAGCGGGACTAAAGCGGGACTAAAGCGGGACTAAAGCAAGACTAAACCGGGACTAAAGCGGGACTAAAGCAAGACTAAAGCAAGACTAAACCGGGACTAAAATGGGACTAAAGCGGGACTAAAGCGGGACTAAAGCGGGACTAAAATGGGACTAAAATGGGACTAAAGCGGGACTAAACGGGGACAAAACCGGGACAAAACCGGGACAAAACCGGGACAAAACCGGGACTAAAGCGGGACTAAAGTGGGACTAAAGCAAGACTAAACTGGGACTAAACTGGGACTAAAGCGGGACTAAAGCGGGACTAAAGCGGGACTAAAGCGGGACTAAAGTGGGACTAAAGTGGGACTAAAGTGGGACTAAAGTGGGACTAAAGTGGGACTAAACCGGGACTAAACCGGGACTAAACCGGGACTAAACCGGGACTAAACCGGGACTAAAGCGGGACTAAAGCGGGACTAAAGCGGGACTAAAGCGGGACTAAAGCAAGACTAAAGCAGGACTAAAGCAGGACTAAAGCAGGACTAAAGCAGGACTAAAGCAGGACTAAACCAGGACTAAAACAGGACTAAAGCAGGATTAAAAACAGGACTAAAGCAGCTTCTAATTCTGACCATTCCCTCATGTTTTTGACGTTTCCGCAGTTACGAGCCGGGCCCTTCGACGAGACTCAGATCGCCACCATGTTAAAGGAGATCCTGAAGGGGCTGGACTACCTCCACTCGGAGAGGAAGATCCACCGGGACATTAAAGGTACCACTGTGAGGCTGAGAACAGAGGGAACTACATGGACCATGATCCTTTGCTCCACTATATTTACGTCCTAATGTCGTTTCCTCCGCACAAACACACCTGGACTTCTGTTTTGTCTCACACAAACCCTGCACATTTAGGCCCAGTTCTTCTCTCAAACAGAAAACGCTCTGTTCCACCTTGTGATGTCATGCTGTAATACAGGAAGTGCTCCACTGTGTTTTTAAACTCCACACACCTTCACTAGAATCATTTGGATAATAATTTTAGTCCTGGAATTGTCCATCTCAACTAAACTAAAGGTAAAAGGAGCTGAACAAACCAGGACTAAACTAGGGCTAAACCAGGTCTAAACTAGGGCTAAACCAGGACTAAACTAGGGCTAAACCAGGTCTAAGCTAGGGCTAAACCAGGTCTAAACCAGGTCTAAACTAGGGCTAAACCAGGACTAAACTAGGGCTAAAGCTGTTAACCTTAAAACTACCACTTGATGACATCACGAGGTGGAACAGAGCGTTTGGAGCTTTGGAGATGTTACAGACAAATAATAAAGAGTTCCTCAAACATGACAATGAAACAAACACGACTCCAGATGTGTTTGAGAGGAGGAACAACATTAGAACACGACTTAAAGCTCAAAAGAGGCAATTTTGCGTAATATCCTCCTGGGACCCGAAGAAAAAAGTGTACGTAAATTATTATTATTATTTAAATTTGGAGGTAAATGAACACCTCAGCATTTACATTTTGTAAATTTATTTTTATTCATTACATGTTTTATTCATACAACTCATGTTGTAACGTGTCCCGTGTAATGGACTGTAATAGTGTTAAATCCACGTGAAGTTAACAACGCGACGACCAACATCTCTGACAAACTTCTACAGTCGCCTCAAAAAGTTTTTAGATTCCCTTTTAATTTCTTATTTATTTATTTACTTATTTATGTATTTATTTATGTATTTTTAATTTTAATTTATTATATTTATTTTTATTATTATTATTATTATTATTATTATTATTTTTATTATTAATAATAATATAATTTACTTATTTATGCATGTTTTTTATTTATTTACTTACTGTATTTTTATTCATTATTTTTCATTTATTATTATTATTTTTTTTATCATTTACTTATTTATGCATGTTTATTTATTATTTTTTATTTATTTACTTATTTATGTATTCATGTATTTTAATTTTATTTTTTTATTTTTATTTATATTTTTATTTATTATTTATTTATTTGTTTACTTATTTATGCGTGTTTTATTATTTTCTTATTTGTTTTTATTTATTATTTATTTATTTACTTATGTATTTTTATTTATTGTTTTTCATTTATTATTATTATTATTATTATTATTATTATTTAATTTTTTATCATTTACTTATTTATGCACGTTTATTTATTATTTTTTATTTATTTACTTATTTATGTATTCATGTATTTTAATTTTAGTTTTTATTTTTATTTTTATTTATTTATTTGTTTACTTATTTATGTGTGTTTTATTATTTTTTATTTATGCTTTTATTTATTTATTTACGTATTTTTATTTATTATTTTTTATTATTTTTAAAATGTATTATTATTATTAATGTATTTATTGTTTTATAATGGTGCAGCTACAAACAGAGTCTATCTCAAAACACTAAGCTGTTTAACTCGATGTGCACTATAAAGGACACAAATGAACGTGTACAGAAAGTATTCAGACCTGCGCCGTTTGCTAAAATCACTCAAGTTCATTTTTTTCTCATTAATGTTCACACAGCGCCCCCTACTGACAGAAAAACACAGAATTGTTGACATTTTTGCAGATTTATTAAAACAGAAAACCTTAAATCTCACATGGTCAGAAGCATTCTTTGCTCAGTATTTAGTAGAAGCTCCTTTTGAGTGTTTTTGGGAATGCTGAAGTTTTCCAGCCCTGGATTTGTGGATCCTCTGCCGTTCCTCCTGCAGATCCTCTCCACTTCTGTCAGGTTGGACGGTGAACGTTGGTGGAGACATTTTCAGGTCTCTCCAGAGATGCTCAGTTGGGTTTAATAGTCTTTTGTTGGTGTTTTCGTCGTCCGCAGCGGCGAACGTGCTTCTGTCCGAGCACGGGCAGGTGAAGCTGGCGGACTTCGGAGTGGCCGGGCAGCTCACGGACACTCAGATCAAGAGGGAGACGTTTGTGGGGACGCCGTTTTGGATGGCTCCGGAGGTCATCCAGCAGTCGGCGTACGACTCCAAGGTAAGACCCACGACACTTGTGCCAGAAACAGACGGACGAGAGCGAGAACTTTAAGATCCTACATCACGCAAAACTAAAGGACTAAACACGGACTAAAACAGGACTAAAGAAGGACTAAACCAGGACTAAACCAGGACTAAAGAAGGACTAAACACGGACTAAACCAAGACTAAAGAAGGACTAAACCAGGACTAAAGAAGGACTAAACACGGACTAAAGAAGGACTAAACCAGGACTAAACCAGGACTAAAGAAGGACTAAACCAGGACTAAACCAGGACTAAAGAAGGACTAAACCAGGACTAAACCAGGACTAAAGAAGGACTAAACCAGGACTAAAGAAGGACTAAAGAAGGACTAAACCAGGACTAAAGAAGGACTAAACCAGGACTAAACCAGGACTAAAGAAGGACTAAAGAAGGACTAAAGAAGGACTAAAGAAGGACTAAAGAAGGACTAAACCAGGACTAAACCAGGACTAAACCAGGACTAAACCAGGACTAAACCAGAACTAAACCAGGACTAAACAAGGACTAAAGAAAGACTAAACCAGGACTAAACCAGGACTAAACCAGAACTAAACCAGAACTAAACCAGGACTAAACAAGGACTAAAGAAAGACTAAAGGACTAAACCAGGACTAAACCAGGACTAAATAAGGACTAAACCAGGACTAAACCAGGATTAAAGGACTAAACCAGGACTAAATAAAGACTTAACCAGGACTAAATAAGGACTAAACCAGGACTAAATAAGGACTAAACCATGACTAAAGAAGGACTAAACCAGGACTAAACCAGGACTAAACCAGGACTAAACCAGGACTAAACCAGGACTAAAGAAGGACTAAACCAGGATTAAACCAGGAACAAACCAGGATTAAACCATGACTAAAGAAGGACTAAACTAGGACTAAAGAAGGACTAAACCAGGACTAAAGAAGGACTAAACCAGGAACAAACCAGGACTAAACCAGGACTAAAGAAGGACTAAACCAGGACTAAAGAAGGACTAAACCAGGACTAAACCAGGACTAAAGAAGGACTAAAGAAGGACTAAACCAGGACTAAAGAAGGATTGAACAGGACTAAAGAAGGACTAAACCAGGACTAAACTTAGGACTAAAGAAGGACTAAACCAGGACTAAAGAAGGACTAAACCAGAACTAAAGAAGGACTTAACCAGGACTAAAGAAGGACTAAACCAGGACTAAACCAGGATTAAAGGACTAAACCAGGACTAAAGAAGGACTTAACCAGGACTAAACCAGGACTAAATAAGGACTAAACCAGGAACAAACCAGGACTAAACCAGGAACAAACCAGCACTAAACCAGGACTAAATAAGGACTTAACCAGGAACAAACCAGGACTAAATAAGGACTAAACCAGGAACAAACCAGGACTAAACCAGGAACAAACCAGCACTAAACCAGGACTAAAGAAGGACTTAACCAGGACTAAACCAGGACTAAATGAGGACTAAACCAGGAACAAACCAGGACTAAACCAGGACTAAATAAGGACTTAACCAGGAACAAACCAGGACTAAATAAGGACTAAACCAGGACTAAATAAGGACTAAACCAGGACTAAATAAGGACTAAACCAGGACTAAATAAGGACTAAACCAAGACTAAATAAAGACTTAACTAGGACTAAATAAGGACTTAATCAGGACTAAAGAAGGAGTAAACTAGAACTAGAGAAGGACTAAACCAGGACTAAACCAGGATTAAAGGACTAAACCAGGACTGAAGGACTAAACCAGGAGTAAAGCAGAACTAAACCTGGATCAAAACCTGGACAGACCAGACCTAAAAAAAGGACTAAATAGGACCAAACCATGTCTACATTAGGACTTAAACCTAAACATGCCAAAGAACCCCGGATCAGTTTTGGTTGTCGTTCTTTTTCTAAACCCTTCCTCTGGGATTCTTCGGTTCTTATTTGCATGTTCTTCCAGTGGTCTAAGACTCTCACTTTGCATCGAGGAAAATCCCGCCCAGGAAAAGCCTCATGTCTGAAGTTTTAAGAGAGATCAGCCTTTAAAACCAGATGCAAATGTGTTTATGACCCAGATTTGAAAGACTTCTTCAGGGTCTTAACCGTAACAGGACATGTGACGTTACCTTTAAAAAACAAAAAAAAGTTAAAAAAGGGTAATAGAAGGTTAATCTTTAAAGACCTGTTTGCGTTGGTGTTTGTGGTTCCTTTTTAGATCTTACTGTATATTCGTATGACATTTTTGAACGTATAAGTTGTGGTTCTGTTACCTGGCCAGCCAAATGATATCTCTCTGTATTTCCTATACACCGCGATACCATTTGGACACTCTCCATCCACTCTCGCTCCTCCGGTTCCAAACCGACTCCGCGATTCTGATTCGTTCAAAGATGGTGATGTCAGTGCACCCGCCTTTGCCCGCAAAGTCACTCTTAGGCAGCGGAAGTTCCGCCTCAGTTTTGAATCAAGATGGCGCAATCTCTGATTGGTTCACTTAGCTGTCTGTCTACGCGCAACCGCAGCGTATTCTGTGGATCAAACGTTACCAGACTCACTCGCTGGTACAGCGATGAGTCATGGATTCTTCCAGGCAAGTGGTTCTGGCCTCGTTCTTTGTTGCTTTGGCCTTTATTTGCATTTAGAGCTCAGGGTTTACATACGAGTACTAAAGGTCTAAACCAGGACTAAACCAGGACTAAACCTGGACTGAACCAGGACTGAACCAGGACTGAACCAGGACTGAACCAGGACTAATATCAGGACTAATATCAGGACTAATATCAGGACTAATATCAGGACTAATATCAGGACTAAACCAGGACTGAACCAGGACTGAACCAGGACTAATATCAGGACTAATATCAGGACTAATATCAGGACTAATATCAGGACTAATATCAGGACTAAACCAGGACTGAACCAGGACTTAACCAGGACTAAACCAGGACTAATATCAGGACTAATATCAGGACTAAACCAGGACTAAACCAGGACTAAACCAGGACTAAACCAGGACTAAACCAGGACTAATACCAGGACTAATACCAGGACTAATATCAGGACTAATATCAGGACTGAACCAGGACTAAACCAGGACTAATATCAGGACTAAACCAGGACTGAACCAGGACTGAACCAGGACTGAACCAGGACTAATATCAGGACTAAACCAGGACTAATATCAGGACTAATATCAGGACTAATATCAGGACTAAACCGGACTGAACCAGGACTGAACCAGGACTGAACCAGGACTAAACCAGGACTAAACCAGGACTAAACCAGGACTAGACCAGGACTAAAGAAAGACTAAACCAGGACTAAACCAGGACTGAAGCAGGACTAAACCAGGACTAAACCAGGACTGAACCAGGACTAAACCAGGACTGAACCAGGACTAGAGAAAGACTAAACCAGGACTAAACCAGGACTGAAGCAGGACTAAACCAGGACTAAACCAGGACTAGACCAGGACTAAACCAGGACTAAAGAAAGACTAAACCAGGACTAAACCAGGACTGAACCAGGACTGAACCAGGACTGAACCAGGACTAAAAGACTAAACCAGGACTAATCCAGGACTGAAGCAGGACTAAAGAAGGACTGAAGCAGGACTAAACCAGGACTAAACCAGGACTGAGGCAGGACTAAACCAGGACTAAAGAAGGACTGAACCAGGACTAAACCAGGACTAATATCAGGACTGAACTAGGACTGAACCAGGACTCAACCAGCTCTGATATACTGAACTACGCAGGTCTGGAGCACTTGTAGGTGAGTTTAATGCCATAGTGTGGGACATGACTAGAGAATGTAACATCTCCCTGAAGTCCGGCGTGTAGAAGACCGGCGTGTAGAAGACCGGCGTGTAGAAGACCGGCGTGTAGAAGACCGGCGTGTAGAAGACCGGCGTGTAGAAGACCGGCGTGTAGAAGACCGGCGTGTAGAAGACCGGCGTGTAGAAGACCGGCGTGTAGAAGACCGGCGTGTAGAAGTCCGGCGTGTAGAAGTCCGGCGTGTAGAAGTCCGGCGTGTAGAAGACCGGCGTGTAGAAGACCGGCGTGTAGAAGACCGGCGTGTAGAAGTCCGGCGTGTAGAAGTCCGGCGTGTAGAAGTCCGGCGTGTAGAAGTCCGGCGTGTAGAAGTCCGGCGTGTAGAAGTCCGGCGTGTAGAAGTCCGGCGTGTAGAAGTCCGGCGTGTAGAAGTCCGGCGTGTAGAAGTCCGGCGTGTAGAAGTCCGGCGTGTAGAAGTCCGGCGTGTAGAAGTCCGGCGTGTAGAAGTCCGGCGTGTAGAAGTCCGGCGTGTAGAAGTCCGGCGTGTAGAAGTCCGGCGTGTAGAAGTCCGGCGTGTAGAAGTCCGGCGTGTAGAAGTCCGGCGTGTAGAAGTCCGGCGTGTAGAAGTCCGGCGTGTAGAAGTCCGGCGTGTAGAAGACCGGCGTGTAGAAGACCGGCGTGTAGAAGACCGGCGTGTAGAAGACCGGCGTGTAGAAGACCGGCGTGTAGAAGACCGGCGTGTAGAAGACCGGCGTGTAGAAGTCCGGCGTGTAGAAGAGTGTTTATTTAGTCTTGTGATTACTCCAGTGACAGAACAGCCGGTTCACACCTCGGCGTGGCTTTGTGGTTAATGTTCTTGTGAATTCTGTGTGTTGGAGTCTGAGTTTCATAAACAGAATGAAGGGTGACAGTCGTTTTTATGTGAGTTTCTTTATTTCCAGGATTATTTCCACGGTAGATTCTCACTGAAGCATCAAAACTCTGAATGAGACATGAGGAACGTAGCAAACAAAAAATAAACACAAAAAATCTGAATTTGCCTCAGATTTTTAAAAAAGATATCCACCAGGTCTAAACCAGGACTGAACCAGGACTAAACCTGAGATAAACTAGGGTTAAACCAGGGCTACACCAGGACTGAACCAGGACTGAACCAGGACTGAACCAGGACTGAACCAGGACTGAACCAGGTCTAGACCAGGGCTAAACCAGGACTAAACCAGGACTAAAACAGGATTAAACCAGAACTAAACTAGGGCTAAACAGGACTAAACCAGAACTAAACCAGGACTAAACCAGGTCTAGACCAGGACTAAACCAGGACTAAACCAGGACTAAACCAGGTCTGAACCAGGACTAAACCAGGTCAAAACCAGGACTAAACCAAGGGCTGAACCAGGACTAAACCAGGTCTAGACCAGGTCTAGACCAGGACTAAACCAGGTCTAAACCAGGACTAAACCAAGGGCTAAACCAAGGGCTAAACCAAGGGCTAAACCAAGGGCTAAACCAGGACTAAACCAGGTCTAAACCCAAGTATCAAACCCGGTCTGGGACCTGAAATCGCTGAGTCAGTGTATGATGTCGCTGCAGGATTTATTGACACTGGAGAGGTTAATTCTTGTTTTCACAGAAACTCGTCACATTTTTGTTGGTAATCATTAACCGCCTCTGTCCCTTTAAGAGGCGCCGCTCAGGTGAGCCGCACTCGCCATCTGCTCCGAGTCAAAGCGCCAAACGTCGCGGTAACCTGACCCTCCTCATCCTCTCGCCTTTGTGTGGGACGGAGACACATGGCAAACCGAGCAGAGACCTGATCCTTAAACTGTCGCATTTCCAACGGATCAGGATGAGTTTGACCACAAAACCAGGACGGGCTTTTTCTGATTAAACCTAAAGCTGTACTGTGGAACTCCAGGACTAAACCAGGACTAAACCAGGACTAAACCAGGACTAAACCAGGACTAAACTAGGGCTAAACCTGGACTAAACTGGGGCTAAACCAGGACTAAAGCAGGGCTAAGCCAGGACTAAACCAGGGCTAAACCTGGACTAAACGAGGGCTGAACTAGGACTCAACTAGGGCTGAACTAGAGCTAAACCAGGACTAAACCAGGAATAAACCAGTTCTAAACCAGGGCTAAACTACGGCTAAACTACGGCTAAACCAGGACTCAACCTGGGACTAAACTAGAGCTAAACTAGGGCTAAACCAGGTCTATACCAGGGCTAAACTAGGGCTAAACTAGGGCTAAACCAGGACTCAACCAGGACTCAACCAGGTCTAAACCAGGACTAAACCAGGGCTAAACCAGGGCTAAACCAGGGCTAAACCAGGGCTAAACCAGGGCTAAACCATGAAACCACGCTCGCTCTCTCAAGATTAAAATACGATTAATTAGATTAATTACAAATCCTGTCATTGATTAGTTTCATTTTTTTAATCGTCTAACAGCACTAGTTTTTACATTAAAAAATCTTTCCCGTGTCACTGTACCTGCTGCTTGAGCCTCGTCATTTTGGTCTGAAAAGTTCGTATTAATCTTCTCTACATGTTTGTTTTTCTTCTTTAGTTTTCCCCATAAATACATTTCTTTTCCTAATTATGGAACGCCGCTCCAAATTGCTGCCTCGATGAGCTTCATTTGACTGGACATGTTGCTTATTCCGCTTGTTTACTCTGCGTCTGTTTGTCCAGGCTGATATCTGGTCCCTGGGCATCACGGCGATCGAGCTGGCCAAAGGAGAGCCGCCGAACTCGGACATGCACCCGATGAGAGTCCTGTTCCACATCCCGAAGGCGCCGCCGCCGACCCTCACCGGCGAGTTCTCCAAGAGCTTCAAGGAGTTCACCGAGTCCTGCCTCAACAAGGACCCGGCGTTTGTAAGACAACCACACGGATCAACACTTCGGCTTGACGTCACGGCATTCCAGGCGGCGCTCTACATGTTTAGTTTAGTCCTGCTTTAGTCCTTGTTTAGTCCTGATTTAGTTCTGGTTTAGTTCTAGTTTAGTCCTGATTTAGTTCTGGTTTAGTTCTAGTTTAGTTCTAGTTTAGCCCTGTTTTAGTTCTAGTTTAGTCCTGGTTTAGTTCTAGTTTAGTTCTAGTTTAGCCCTGTTTTAGTTCTAGTTTAGTCCTGGTTTAGTTCTAGTTTAGTCCTGGTTTAGTTCTAGTTTAGTTCTAGTTTAGCCCTGTTTTAGTTCTAGTTTAGTCCTGGTTTAGTTCTAGTTTAGTTCTAGTGTAGCCCTGTTTTAGTTCTAGTTTAGTCCTGGTTTAGTTCTAGTTTAGTTCTGCTTTAGTCTTTGTTTTTTCCTAGTTTAGTCCTGGTTTATTTCTAGTTTAGTCCTGGTTTAGATCTAGTTTAGTCCTGGTTTAGTTCTAGTTTAGTCCTGGTTTAGTCCTCACAATTGATCGATGGTCAAACGGCTCCCCCTGGTGGACTTAAGCTGTGTAACATGAACTGAAAATGTTTTCCTTTTTGATTTTGTTCTTTTTATTTATTTATGTTTATTGAGGAAATCACATTAGAGACACATTTGAGTGTTTTCACACCTGTCCGTAGAAAAATATAATCTACATTAGTTATGACATTTACAGTGACGGGGTTTTTGGTTGGAAGTTCTAGTTTAGTTCTAGTTTAGTTCTAGTTTAGTCCTTGTTTAGTCCTTGTTTAGTCCTGGTTTAGTTTATATATAATTTAGTTTTAGTTTTGTAAACACACAGTTCCGTTTCATTTATTGTTTTTTTCTTTTAATTGTTTTTATTTATTTCAGTTAACAAAAGTATTTTTTTAAATTTCGTTTTTGTTTTTTCATTCGTTTTCGTTAATTTTAATAACCTTGTTGCAGATCTGTATGGTTTTTTGTGCCTTTTTATTTTCAGACATTTAAAAACACAGTGGAAACGACTTTAGAACATCAGAAAACGGCGAAACACGGGCCATTTGATCATCTTTCTTTTTATTTTACTTGAATTTACATTTTTCATGAGCAGAAACTGTAATATCTGAAGTCCCGATTGTGTTTTTGTGTTTTTTCGTTTGTTTTTCAGCGTCCCACGGCCAAAGAGCTGCTGAAGCACAAGTTCATCGTGAAGTACTGCAAGAAGACGTCGTACCTGAGTGAACTGATCGACCGATACAGAAGGTGGAAGGACGAGGGACACAGCGACAGCAGCTCCGACGATTCAGACAGGTGAGGACGAGGGGGACGAGGGGGACGAGGGGACGAGAGGACGAGGGGGACGAGGGGACGAGAGGACGAGGGGGACGAGGGGGACGAGAGGGACGAGAGGGACGAGGGGCACAGCGACAGCAGCTCAGACGATTCGGACGAGGGGGACGAGGGGGACGAGAGGGGAACGAGGTGGACGAGGGGACGAGGGGGACTAGAGGGACGAGGGGACAAGAGGGGAACGAGGTGGACGAGGGGACGAGGGGGACTAGAGGGACGAGGGGACAAGAGGGGAACGAGGTGGATGAGGGGACGAGGGGCACAGCGACAGCAGCTCCGACGATTCAGACAGGTGAGGACGAGGGGGACGAGAGGACGAGGGGGACGAGGGGGACGAGAGGGACGAGGTGGACGAGGGGCACAGCGACAGCAGCTCCGACGATTCAGACACGAGAGGACGACGGGACGAGAGGGACGAGGGGGACAAGGGGACGAGGGGGATGAGAGGACGAGGGGCACAGCAACAGCAGCTCCGACGATTCAGACAGGTGAGAACGAGGGGGACGAGAGAGACGAGGGGGACGAGAGAGACGAGGGGACAAGAGGACGAGGGGGATGGGCAGACGGAGGGATGAGGTGGACGAGGTGGACGGAGCGATGGACACTTACCTGGACAGACGTTTAGATGTTGGATGTAGAAGTAAACGAGCAGATGGATCAGACTGTAGAAAGAACCCACAGAGTTCAGCTGCAGGGAAATGAAGGCCAGAAGAACCGAGGAAGAGAGGGTCAGAAGAACAAATGGAGTAGGGGAGAAGGTCAGAGGGTCAGAGGAGCTGAGCTGAGGGTCAGATGGAGCTGAGGACAGGGTCAGAGGAGCAGATGGAGCAGAGAAGGTCAGAGGAGCTGAGATGATCATAAGGTCAGATGGAGCTGATGAGATGGTCAGAGGAGCTGAGCTTGAGGGTCAGAGGAGCAGATGAAGCTGATGAGATGGTCAGAGGAGCTGAGCTTGAGGGTCAGAGGAGCAGATGAAGCTGATGAGATGGTCAGAGGAGCTGAGCTGAGGGTCAGGTGGAGCAGAGTTGAGGATCACAGGGTCAGATGGAGCTGAGGAGAAGGTCAGGACCATATGACTTGCATTAACATCTTAAATCTCTCCAATTGAAATGTTCTCAAATGTGTTCCAGTGAATCGAGTAACAAAGAGAACAGCCAGTCCCCAGAGTGGTCCTTCACGACGGTCAGGAAGAAGAAACCCAAAGGCATCACCGTCCTCAATGGATCGGTCAGAAACATCTCCTCATCTCATCTGAAACATTTCATTATCTCATCTGAAACATATCATTATCTGATCTGAAACATCTCATTATCTCATCTGAAACATATCATTATCTGATCTGAAACATCTCATTATCTGATCTGAAGACCGTAAAACTGCTACTGTTTATTGATCTGTTTATTGATCTGTTTATTGATGTGTTTATTGATCGGAAACAGCCTTGGGTTTTATTGCGTCTGTGGGATTTAATCTTATCTGTTTTATTGTCTCAGGCCCCGGAGCATAAATCCAGCAGCCTCACCACGATCATCTCCCCGGTTTTCACCGAGGTAAACACTTTATCCCCTTTAACCCCACCTTGGCCCCCACTTCAGGAGTTTGTGTGGAGAACCTCAGTCCAGGAGGAACCAAAATCAGAAATTCAGTTTGTTGACTGGACAAAAGTTTATTTGGTCGAATTCGTTTCTTCTGCTTCTTCAGTTCTGGACAGACGCTGATGGAGTAAACCAGATCTAAACCAGGACTAAACCAGATCTTAACCAGGACTAAACCAGATCTAAACCAGATCTAAACCAGATCTAAACCAGATCTTAACCAGATCTTAACCAGATCTTAACCAGGACTAAACCAGATCTAAACCAGGACTAAACCAGATCTTAACCAGGACTAAACCAGATCTAAACCAGATCTTAACCAGATCTTAACCAGATCTTAACCAGGACTAAACCAGATCTAAACCAGGACTAAACCAGATCTTAACCAGGACTAAACCAGGACTAAACCAGGACTAAACCAGATCTAAACCAGGACTTAACCAGGACTAAACCAGGACTAAACCAGGACTAAACCAGGACTAAACCAGATCTAAACCAGGACTAAACCAGATCTAAACCAGATCTAAACCAGATCTAAACCAGGACTAAACCAGGACTAAACCAGATCTAAACCAGATCTTAACCAGGACTAAACCAGGACTAAACCAGGACTAAACCAGATCTAAACCAGGACTAAACCAGATCTAAACCAGATCTAAACCAGATCTAAACCAGGACTAAACCAGATCTAAACCAGGACTAAACCAGGTCCAAACTGGGCCTAAACCGGGTCTAAACTAGGCCTAAACTGGTTCTAAACCAGGTCAAAACCAGATCCAAATCAGGTCTAAACCAGGTCTAAACCAGGTCTAAACCAGGTCTAAACTAGGACTAAACCAGGTCTAAACTAGGACTAAACCAGGTCCAAACTGGGCCTAAACCGGGTCTAAACTAGGACTAAACCAGGATTAAACCAGGACTAAACCAGGTCAAAACCAGATCCAAATCAGGTCTAAACCGGGTCTAAACCGGGTCTAAACCGGGTCTAAACCGGGTCTAAACTAGGTCTAAACTAGGTCTAAACTAGGTCTAAACTAGGTCTAAACTAGGACTAAACTAGGACTAAACTAGGACTAAACAAGTTCTAAACCAGGTCTAACCTAGGTCTAAACCAGGTCTAAACCAGGTCTGAACCAGGACTAAACCAGGGCTAAACCAGGGCTAAACCAGGGCTAAACCAGGACTAAACCAGGACTAAACCAGGTCTAAACCAGGTCTAAACCAGGACTAAACCAGGACTAAACCAGGACTAAACCAGGTCTAAACCAGGTCTAAACCAGGTCTAAACCAGGACTAAACCAGGACTAAACCAGGACTAAACCTGTCTGTATTGAAGATGGACCAATGGGACGCCTCCTTTAAAGGTACAGTGTGTAGGATTCGTGGCGCATAGGTGGTGTAGGTACCATGCACTTCCTCTTTTGGCTACGGCAGACCTCGAGGGTCACCCGGGCGCGCCGTAGCGCGTGCCCGCGCACGCCGCTGTATACATAAAACGCGGTCTCCCGTTCACTTTTTTTTTTTTCTTTTCGCATGAAAACACACAATCCCGATCATGATTCATGACAATCTACACATCAAATGAAACCTTACAGTCTCATCTTTTTGACTATGCAATTCATTTCCCTGCAAAACAATCACTCCCCGAGCACATGGGGCTTTTATACGGAAAAGCACAAAACGGAAAAGCACAAAGCTTACCTTTGAAGGCTCTGGACAGGTCAAACTCTGTATTTCACCATAAACTTGGTCTCAATCTGTCCATAAGGATCCAGCGAATAAAATCCAGTAAAACAATTTAGTCCAAAATACGTGTTATATCCATTACGAGTGTGATACAGCAGCATGCTTGTTTACACGAGGCTCCCCCCTTCCCCCCTCCCCTTCCCCTTCTCTCCTTCGCTCCTCCGCTCCCTCAGGCAGCGCGGCTGAGCAGCTGCTAGCAGGAGCCGAGGCGAAGGATGAGCCCAAATGTCCTTCTGCGGCTCTCGTATTCAACATGGCTGCCTCTGCATGGGGAAGATCCCCCTTTTATGTGACTATATCTAAGTCCAAAAGAATACTTTGATTTCATGATGGAAGTGAAAAGGCTTGGAAAACAATGTATTTTTGAATGGGTATCTTCAATTTCAGTAATTAACAGGTAAAAATCTTACACACTGTCCCTTTAAATTGTCTCTAAATAAAAAAATAAAACAAAAAAAATAACAGCGTCAGCCTCTGGGACTGCCGGCCCACCGGGAAAATGCCCGGTCTGCCCAATGACCTGTCCAGGCCTGTCCATAGTAAGAACACGTGACCTGGAATGTTCCGCAGTGTGTCTTTTATCCACTTTTGCGTTTGTTTGCAGTTGAAGCAGCAGCATAAGGAGCACTCGGAGCAGAGGATGGCCATCGAGGAGCTGGAGAGGAACATCCGACTGGCCGAAGACGTTTGTCCAGGGATCACGGACAGAATGGTCACTCACATCCTGGCCAGGTACCAGGCACGGTCCCACTCTGTGAGGTCACCATGTGCGGTCACCATGTGCAACCAGGAAGTCCAATTTCAAACCTTAAAAATTGAGTTTTAGGGGCCCAGAATCAGACCATCTTCCTACTAATTCATATTAAAGGGGGGCCTGTGTAAGTCTTCTTACCCCGGCCCATAAATTTTTCTCAATGTCAAGGTTTTCTCCAGGTTTGGTCCAGGTTTAGTCCAGATTTAGTCCATGTTCAGTCCAGGTTCGGTCCAGGTTTAGTCCATGTTCGGTCCATGTTCGGTCCATGTTCGGTCCAGGTTCAGTCCAGGTTTAGTCCAGGTTTAGTTCAGGTTCGGTCCAGGTTTAGTCCAGGTTTAGTCCAGGTTTAGTCCAGGTTTGGTCCAGGTTCGGTCCATGTTTAGTCCAGGTTCGTTCTAGGTTTAGTCCAGGTTTAGTCCAGGTTCGGTCCAGGTTTGGTCCAGGTTTAGTCCAGGTTTAGTCCAGGTTTGGTCCAGGTTTGGTCCAGGTTTAGTCCAGGTTTAGTCCAGGCTCGGTCCAGGTTTAATCCAGGTTTGGTCCAGGTTTAGTCCATGTTCAGTCCAGGTTTAGTGCAGGTTTGGTCCAGGTTTAGTCCAGGTTTAGTTCAGGTTCGGTCCAGGTTTAGTTCAGGTTCGGTCCAGGTTTAGTTCAGGTTCGGTCCAGGTTTAGTTCAGGTTCGGTCCAGGTTTAGTTCAGGTTCGGTCCAGGTTTAGTCCAAGTTTAGCCCCAGCTTAGTCCATGTTCAGTCCAGGTTTAGTCCATGTTCAGTCCAGGTTTAGTCCAGGTTTAGTTCAGGTTCGGTCCAGGTTTAGTTCAGGTTCGGTCCAGGTTTAGTCCAGGTTTAGCCCCAGCTTAGTCCATGTTCAGTCCAGGTTTAGTCCATGTTTAGTCCAGGTTTGGTCCAGGTTTAGTCCAGGGTTACTCCAGGTTTAGTCCAGGTTTAGTTCAGATTTGGTCCAGGTTTAGTTCAGGTTCGGTCCAGGTTTAGTCCAAGTTTAGCCCCAGCTTAGTCCATGTTCAGTCCAGGTTTAGTCCATGTTCAGTCCAGGTTTAGTCCAGGTTTAGTTCAGGTTCGGTCCAGGTTTAGTTCAGGTTCGGTCCAGGTTTAGTCCAAGTTTAGCCCCAGCTTAGTCCATGTTCAGTCCAGGTTTAGTCCACGTTTAGTCCAGGTTCAGTCCAGGTTTGGTCCATGTTTAGTCCAGGTTCGTTCTAGGTTTAGTCCAGGTTTGGTCCAGGTTTATTCTAGTTTTGGTCCAGGTTTAGTCCAGGTTTGGTCCAGGTTTGGTACATGTTTAGTCCAGGTTTGGTCCAGGTTTATTCTAGTTTTGGTCCAGGTGTGGTCCAGGTTTAGTCCAGGTTCGGTCTAGGTATAGTCTTCGTTTAACATTTTCAAAGTTAACTGTCTGTATTTTGTTTTGGTGTTTTTCAGATTCTCGAATAACTGATGGTGGAGTTTGGGTTTGTCAGAGACTGTTTTTGGGGTTGGAGATTTTGCTGTGCGGAGTCTCCTCAGGCTGTACACACTTCTGTATGATACACTTTATATTTTCACTCTGTTTAATCACTGCTGCTGGTTTTTCCGACGGGGATCCACCTTTTAAAAACCAAATCACAAACTTTTATTTTATTATTTTACTTTTTCTGTATTTATGTTCAAAGTAATGAAGCTGCACACATCTTTGTCATGTTCAAAGTGCATTGTGGAACTTTTCTGGTCGAGGTCTTGGTCTGTCAGATTCTTTTCTCCATGGGTACGTCGTTGCTCTGCCTGGAATGTTCCGCAGTGTGACTTTAAACAGCTCTACTTTACATTTATTCAATCAGGTGGATTTAGAGAGAGAAAATACAGAGAAAAACACATTCTGACTGTGAGCGGGGTCGCCTCTCCACAGATCTGACCTGGAACTTGGTCTGGTTTTGGTCAGAACTGAATCAGGACTAGACCAGGACTAAAACAAGACTAAAACAGGACTAGACCAGGACTAAAACAGGACTAGACCAGGACTAAAACAAGACTAGACCAGGACTAGACCAGGACTAGACCAGGACTAGACCAGGACTAGACCAGGACTAAAACAAGACTAAAACAAGACTAGACTAGGACTAGACCAGGACTAGACCAGGACTAGACCAGGATTAAACCAGGACTAAACCAGGACTAGACCAGGACTAGACCAGGACTTAAACAAGACTAAAACAAGACTAGACCAGGACTAGACCAGGACTAGACCAGGACTAAAACAAGACTAAAACAAGACTAGACCAGGACTAAACCAGGACTAAACCAGGACTAAACCAGGACTAAACCAGGACTAAACCAGGACTAGACCAGGACTAGACCAGGACTAGACCAGGACTAGACCAGGACTTAAACAAGACTAAAACAAGACTAGACCAGGACTAAAACAAGACTAAAACAAGACTAGACCAGGACTAAAACAAGACTAAAACAAAACTAGACTAGGACTAGACCAGGATTAAACCAGGACTAAACCAGGATTAAACCAGGACTAAACCAGGACTAAACCAGGACTAGACCAGGACTAGACCAGGACTAGACCAGGACTAGACCAGGACTAGACCAGGACTAAAACAAGACTAAAACAAGACTAGACCAGGACTAAAACAAGACTAAAACAAGACTAGACCAGGACTAGACCAGGACTAAAACAAGACTAAAACAAGACTAAAACAAGACTAGACCAGGACTAAAACAAGACTAAACCAGGACTAAACCAGGACTAAACCAGGACTAGACCAGGACTAAACCAGGACTAGACCAGGACTAGACCAGGACTAAAACAAGACTAAAACAAGACTAGACCAGGACTAGACCAGGACTAGACCAGGACTGAACCAGGACTAAACCAGGACTGTGAGCGGGGTCGCCTCTCCACAGATCTGACCTGGAACTTGGTCTGGTTCGGTCTCCGTGGAGATAGACAGGTTTAATGCCACACTGCGGAACATTCCAGACAAAGCAACATCATCTCCATAGAGAAAAGCATTTGATGGACCCTCCAGCAGAAAAGTTCCACAGTGCAGCTTTAAGTACGGAATTGTATTGAAGCCAGCAGAGTGTGTTTATATTTCAGTGGTGTTTCGCTTTCACAGAATTATACAGCTTTATAAGATACAACAGGCATAATCATTATTTTTTCCATTTTTGTATATTTATTTGTTAAAATTATCCACTTTTTCATTTTTTTAAGCCTTCTCTCATGTTCTAACGTTGTTCTGAGAGGTTCTAGACTCATCCATGCATGTTTGAGGAATCTAGTGATCTCTCCCGGGCCCTATTCAAAGCCTCGTTACGGTTAGCTGTGAGATTCAGTACGAGGCTCCGCCCACAAGACCTTTTTCAGCGAATATAACATTTTTAAAGGAATAAAAGGTAACGGGATCATCTAAATATATAATGTTCTAATGTGAGGGGCCCACAGCCTGGTTTAGTCCTGGTTTAGTCCTGGTTTAGTTTAGACCTGGTTTAGTTTAGTCCTGGTTTAGACCTGGTTTAGACCTGGTTTAGACCTGGTTTGGTCCTGGTTTAGTCCTGGTTTGGTCCTGGCTTAGACCTGGTTTAGACCTGGTTTGGTCCTGGTTTGGACCTGGTTTAGTCCTGGTTTGGTCCTGGTTTGGTCCTGGTTTAGTCCTGGTTTAGTCCTGGTTTAGACTTGGTTTGGTCCTGGTTTAGTCCTGGTTTAGACCTGGTTTAGTCCTGGTTTAAACCTGGTTTGGTCCTGGTTTAAAGCTGATTTAGACCTGGTTTGGTCCTGGTTTAGACCTGGTTTAGTCCTGTTTATTTTTCTAACAGAAGTCGGTGTTCTTGTTTCTTTTATTACGTCGTTTTAGATCAGTACAGTGGTACCTCACCTTACGAATGACCCAACAAACGAAATTTTCAAGTTACGAAACGCCTTCACGTCAAATTTTGGTCTCTAGATACGAATGAAATTTCAAGTTACGAAATGCGAAATCTCCAATCCAATCCAATCCAACTTTATTTATAAAGCACTTTAAAAACAACAAATCTCAAAAATTCAATTAATGCGCACTCAGATGCACGCCCCGAAACGTAAAAACACTTTATCAACACACGCGGGGTTAGGTTCCAGAGGTGGCCCGCGGTGGGAGAGGTCCACGAGGTAGGACAACTTTGCATTTTGCAATTGTTCTACATGTTTTAGGGCTGTAAATGCCTCACCACACACATTCTACCCTTTTCTCAGACTGGAGTTTCTCTCGCATTTCTCTCTCGTTTGAACACTCGAACTTTCATAGATTTTCAATGGAATGTGTTGGGGGGGCACGGCTCGCCGAACGTGCGATGGAAGCGGAGACACAACAACACATGATCAGTGTGGTAAAACTCACCTGTCTCACGACGGTCTAAACCCAGCTCACGTTCCCTTAGTGAGTGAACAATCCAACGCTTGGTGAATTCTGCTTCACAATGATAGGAAGAGCCGACATCGAAGGATCAAAACGTCCATACGGCGCAAGGCCGCGCTACACCGGGGCTGCGGGATGGAGAGCCGTGGCGCCCGGGCCGTGCCTTCTCCTCGGGGCCGCGAGCACGCGCGGCTCGGCCCGCCCGCGCGGCTCGGCCCGCCCGCGCGGCTCGGCCCGCCCGCGCGGCTCGGCCCGCCCGCGCGGCTCACAGCTCACAGTCTCAGCCCCACGGCTCTGGAAGTCACATAGAACCAGAGCCCGCCTCGAGCGAGACCCCGCGGTCTTGCCGGCCGATAGAGCTCCTTTCTCGGCCTGTTAGCTCACAGTGTCAGCCTCCCGGCTCTGGAGGTCAGATAGAAGCAGAGCTCGCCCCGCCCCGCGGGGCTGGCAAGGAGCGCAGACACGAGCAACGCACTCCTCCAACGGTACTACCATGTTATAATAATAACAGGTCCAATCCAGGTTTAGTTCTGGTCTAGACCTGGTTTATTCCACGTTCTTTTAGTCCTGGTCTAGTCTCTTAGCCTGTCAGGACGCAGAACACAACGTTACACTATAAAAAAAATGTTACACTCTAAAAAAAAAAAAACTTGGAACGGATCAGGCTTTTTCCATTGAAATAGCTACTCAACTTACGAATTTTTCACGTTACGAAACCACTTCTGGAACGAATTAATTTCGTAAGGTGAGGTACCACTGTATTGTGATTTAAAATGTCACAATTAGAACCGAATGATCCACAAAGATAAATAGATTTGATCGATTAGAACGATAGAGCACACACCATGAACTCTAGGGCTGATTTTAAATTATTTTTCACCACTAAAACATAATATTCTTAAAACAAAATGATTATTTTCTGTACTTAGATCATGTTTAGTTTGTATCTTGTAAAAACGTCCCTTTTTGAAGCGGCGCAGATATCGAACCCTCTGCTGGCATCTCCAGTTTCACATAAAGGCTCGAGTTTGGACTCTGAACTATGATAAGTGCCTTAAAGGGACAGTGTGTAAGATTTTTACCTGTTAATTACTGAAATTGAAGATACCCATTCAAAAATACATTGTTTTCCAAGCCTTTTCACTTCCATCATGAAATCAAAGTATTCTTTTGGACTTAGATATAGTCACATAAAAGGGGGATCTTCCCCATATAGAGGCAGCCATTTTGAATACGAGAGCCGCAGAAGGACATTTGGGCTCATCCTTTGCCTCAGCTCCGGCTAACAGCTGCTTAGCCGCGCTGCAGATGGCGCCCTTCCCCCTCCCCTTCCCCTTCTCTCCTTCGTTCCTCTGCTCCCACATGCAGCCAGGAGGGAAGGAGAGAAGGGGAAGGGGAGGGGGGGAGGGGGAGCATGCTGCCGGATCACACTCGTAATGGATATAACACGTATTTTGGACTAAATTGTTTTACTGGATTTTATTCGCTGGATCCTTATGGACAGATTGAGACCAAGTTTATGATGAAATACAGAGTTTGACCTGTGCAAAGCCTTCAAAGGTAAGCTAAGTAAGCTAAGTTTTGTGCTTTTCTGTATAAAAGCCCCATGTGCTCGGGGAGTGATTGTTTTGCAGGGAAATGAATTGCATAGTCAAAAAGAGGAGACTGTAAGGTTTCATTTGATGTGTAGATTGTCATGAATCATGATCGGGATTGTGTGTTTTCATGCGAAAAGAAAAAAAAAAAGTGAACGGGGGACCGTTTTATGTATACAGCGGTGCGCGTTTCGTGCGCGTGCACGCGCGATGTCGGCGGTACGTCGCGTCCGGGTGAACCTCGAGGTCTGCCGTAGCCAAAAGAGGAAGTGGAATAGCTAGTAACCACCTATGCGCCACGAATCCTACACACTGTCCCTTTAACTGATTTCTGCTGTATATGCTTTTATTTTGAAAGGACAGCGGGGCGGGAGAGCTTCCTGTCTGCCGGCAGTGGACTGTGTTCGTGTCATGTAGAGGTTTAGAGGTTTAGCACTTGAAAAATGCCAATAATGTTGTTGTAAATGAAAATCGAACGTTTGTGTGCTCGTTTTTGGAAATTCATATGTACCAAAGGCCAATTTCATACAAAAATAATAACAGGGTGAACATGTGTTAAAAACTAATGCAAGTTTATGCTTTTCTGTTGGATCTTGTTACTTAAAGCTACCCACTGTAAGTTTTTTTGTTTTGTTTTTAGTATATAGTAGTTATAAGTCGGTTCCTTGAGTTATAACCCGTGCGCACGAGTTATAAGTCGGTTCCTCGAGTTATAACCCGTGCGCACGAGTTACATTTCGTCCCCTTACCTGACCACTCCCCTCACCTGACCACTCCCCTCACCTGACCACTCCCCTTATCTGTCCACTCCCCTTATCTGTCCCTTCACCTGACCACTCACCTCACCTGTCCCCTCCCCTTACCTGACCACTCCTCCCCGCCTGACCACTCCCCTCAGCTGGCCACTCCCCTCACCTGGCCACTCCCCTCACCTGGCCACTCCCCTCACCTGGCCACTCTCCTCATCTGGCCACTCTCCTCATATGTCCACTCCACATATCTGGCCACTCCCCTCACCTGGCCAGTCCCCTTACCTGTCCCCTGCCCTTACCTGACCACTCCCCTCACCTGGCCACTCCCCTCACCTGGCCACTCCCCTCACCTGGCCACTCCCCTCATCTGGCCACTCTCCTCATCTGGCCACTCTCCTCATCTGTCCACTCCCCTCACCTGGCCAGTCCCCTTACCTGGCCAGTCCCCTTACCTGTCCCCTGCCCTTACCTGACCACTCCCCTCACCTGGCCACTCCCCTCACCTGGCCACTCCCCTCACCTGGTCACTCCCCTTACCTGGCCCCTCCACCTTCAGACTCACCTGGCTCCGGCAAACTCTCAGACAGCAGTACAATGGACGCCATCTAGTGGTGATACGTGAGAATACAACATATTACATTACGATTACAAATGGTAGCTTTAAAAGTAAAATAAAAAAATGAAGAAGTCGATTCATAAATTATATATTACAGACACAAAATTTTCATGTTTCTAAGTGCCGTTTTCAGTTGTTGCTAAAATAAAATCACAAATTGGCCATGACATTATTTCAGTGTCACTTTGTAGACCTTCGTGGACTTTGACACTAAACTCTCAGGTTCAGCATTTTGGAAAATTCTGAAAATATCTTAGCATTTTTTTTAATATAACAAAGACCCCTGTCCTTGATTTTTACAATAACATTCTCTTTTTTTTTTGGTAATTTTTAAATACTGAGAAGAACACAACTGCTTTTCATGCTACTCACATTTCAAAATTTTACGATAGGTGCCAAGCTGAGTAGTTCTTCAATTCTTAATGTTACAGCGAATTTGTGTAATTTAATTAACCCATAAATAAGGGCCCATTTTACGCTGTTTTCTGATCTGTTCTAATGTCGTTTCCTGGTCACAAACAGAACTGGAGTTTTGTTTCACACGTTTAACGCACAAACCTACAGAGCCCTGGAAGTGTCATAGGTGAATAAATAAAATAAATTTCCACGAGTTATAAGTCGTTTCCTCAAGTTATAACCCGTGCGCACGAGTTATAATTCAGGTCCTCGAGTTACAAACCGTGTGCACGAGTTATAAGTCGGTTCTTCGAGTTATAACCCGTGCGCACGAGTTATAATTCGGTTCCTCGAGTTGTAACCCGTGCGCACAAGTTATAAGTCGGTTCCTCGAGTTATAACCCGTGCGCACGAGTTATAAGTCGGTTCCTCGAGTTAGGCTACTCAGATTCATATCTAGTCTTCAACTGCCATATACTGGTCACAAAGTGCAACAGCACCACAATAAAGCCACAAAAAAAAGACACAGCTCATAACAGGGCAACAAAAAGACAGAAGATGAGAATAAGGGAACAACAAAAAAGACAAGAAAATGGGGGGTACACTACAAATGCATTACTTTTTGCTGTAACGCAGTAATGTAAAGGGCCAACTTATATCTTGTGCGCACGCTTTATAACTCGTGCGCACACCTAATAATTATTATTTATTCACCTATGACACTTCCAAGGCTCCCTACAAACCTGCAAATTTAGGCTGAGTTCTTCTCTCGAACTGAAAACGCCATCCGCATGTTTCCAAACGTCTTCCGGTGCGCGTGAGTAGAGCCAATTACCAATTTCTACTGTTTAGACCTGGTTTAGTCCTGGTTTAGTCCTGTTTTTTCCATTGGACACCACAGTTTTCTAACGCAGAAGTTGCCGCACTTATTTCTTTTATTACATCACAATGAAAAAAAAAAAAAAATGTAAAAGGAACCGTTAACTTGAAAACTACAGACTAATAATAAAGTGCTACTCAAACAGAAATGAAACAAAACACATCTCCAGCTCTGTTTTTGACGAGGTAATAACATTATAACACGACTTAAAGCACACAAGAGTCAGTTTTTTAACGTTTGCCCGCCATTGATTAACGTTCCAATCAATCACATGGTCTTTTGTAATATCGTTAATTGGAGCGTTTCTGGTACATGGTTCATAGGAAGAAGTTTGTGATGTTTTTACCAAAGACACTATATTCTCCTGTAAATGTCTTTTATATTCTAAATAAGGGATTGAATGTGTTTTTGGAGGAGGAAGGTTTGGAAAATTTAAGTCACACATATGTTCTGTTATTTTGTAGAGGGATGTCCAATTGTACGAATAAATATTTAAGTTTGATTGTGATTTTGTGTTTTTTTTTATTTAGTTTTTTATGATGACATATTTCTACTGTTTAGTCCTGGTTTAATCGTGGTTTAGTCCTGCTTTAGACCTGGTTCAGACCTGGTTCAGACCTGGTTTAGACCTGGTTTAATCCTGGTTTAGTTCTGGTATAGACCTGGTTCAGACCTGGTTTAGTCCTGGTTTAGTCCTGGTTTAGACCTGGTTTAGTCCTGGTTTAGACCTGGTTTAGACCTGATTTAATCCTGGTTTAGACCTGATTTAGTTCTGGTTTAGACCTGGTTTAGTCCTGGTTTGGTCCTGGTTTGGTCCTGGTTTGGTCCTGGTTTGGTCCTGGTTTGGTCCTGGTTTAGTCCTGGTTTAGTCCTGGTTTGGTCCTGGTATCAAGTATCAATACGAGACGAGACATTTTGTTAATTTATTTAGTAATTGAAATTGCCATTTTTGTTTTCTTTGTTCACATTTTATTGGCAAACATAACATTATAAAAGGTAAAAGACATAACATTATAAATAACATAACATTATAAACACATTAACATTATAAATACATTAACATTACATCATCGTTCAAAAACAGATTGACAGATGCATTAACCAATCGGAGAACAGCTTATTTTGTCAGGTCACTAATTTTGCAGAGAAGTTTTTGTGTCAGAGTGAAATCTTTTAGCCGTGTGAAAACCATAGACTGTTTATATGAATGGACATCGCTAACCCGCCGAGTTCCGAACAGGAAGTGAGCATGGGCAAGCTCTTCCGGCTCCATGGACTCTGGCTCCAATTCACTTTGTACTGAAAACCCTCGTCCCTCTCTATGTAACTGCCGCCGTCAGACTCGTCATTTTGGTCATAAAATGTACGTATTTACCCGCTGGTGTTTTTATTTCACTATTTTGTCCATAAATCAACTTATGAACATTAAAAGCAGACAAATCAGGCTCCTTCTTTCCCCGAGGTTACTCCCGCTAGCTAGGGCCCGCTCCCTGCCAAACCAATCTACGGGCAGGACGGGGCGTTACCTTCAACTACCTGGCTCCGGATTGGCTCTTTGGTTGCTATGATACCAAATTCACCCCTATAACTGTAAGCCTCGATGACTTGACTCACTTCGGGTGCTTTCACACCAACAGTAGGTGGGTACTAGGGTTGTAACTTTTTGAACTTTTTTCTTCAAAATCAAAGTCCTGCATCATGATTGGATGAACTTTTTGGTATAATTGAAGAACCCAAACTCCATTTTCAACACTCTTTTAAAAAAGTCCCACCGAAACAAAAAAGTATTAAATACACATTACAGCCAATGATATGAAATGTGAAACCGTGCTAAGTTATCACAAAGGCTATTACAAGTCAATTTGACTGAAAATGGATCAATGATAAGTTGTACTGCCATCTTAGACTATGTTCACACTGCAGCCTGAAATGACCAAATCCGATTTTTTCGCCTCTATGTCACCTGTATCTGATCTTCTAATGACACAGATCCGATTTTTTTCAAATGTGACCCAGGCCACTTGGATATGTGGTCCTAAAACTGATACATATCCGATCTTTTGACATGTGACTTCAGTCTGAACGGCCAGGTCGTGTTCATCCGACCTGGGCGTGTTTCCTCCAGTGAGAGCGGTACAAGTCGGCGTTCACAAATGTACACAAACGTTCTTCTCGTCATGCGAAAATAGTATATGAACTCTGTGTCAGTGAAGCGGCGAAGCACATAGCAATCCCAGCACTCTTGTCTGCGACTCCGCACAAACACGTTCATTTCTACGGACATTGCTGCCACTGCCCCACAAAACGCCGTGGCCAAAAACCTTCTTCTCCTTCTCCGTCTCCTCCTTAAAACAAATGAGCTATACATGTTCTGGCTCGGGTACGACAGCAACTTTAGGCGACACTGAGCACGCTCGCTGCACGTGACCTCGTCGTGTCCTCCAAGGTGCATGTGGGACACTTTTGGGGTGTTTAAATTTCACACTGGAGATCACATACAAGTCGCATTCAATTGGATATGTGAACGGCCTCGCAAAAAAATCGGAATTGAGCATTAAGCCCTGCAGTCTGAACGTAGTCATAATATACTGGAGTTTCAGTTTCTATTCTTGCTTTCACTTTATAAGCCTTGTAGACTGTAGAGTTAGAAATCTGTTTTGTTTAACTAGTGATAGATTAAGATTAAGCCTTTATTTGGTCTCACGCACAATGACACACAGTGACACACGGGACTTCTGCATTGGACCCATCCTTTTCAGGAGCAGTGAGCAGCCATCTTTCGGTGCCCGGGGGGCAGTACCATGAAGGGTCTTGCCCAAGGACCCACACTGGCTTGCTCATTGCCGGGGGTTTGGTTATTTTATGATTGAACAGATTAACTTTCTAACGGTATTATTCTGGTTGTTGGTAGGCTTTATGAAAACTTAATTTCGAGTCTGGGGGAGACTTTTTTTCAAAAATTCCTTTCCTTTCATTACTAGCAAAAGTTCATCAAAATATGATACAGGGTATAGAGGTTGTAAAAAAGTTATAAGCTTAGTGGGTACACACCATCTGTTCCATTTGAACCAGAAGCTCTTAGTTCGGTTCGTTTTCATTGGTGCAAAAGCTTCAGTCGCACTCGAATTCGCACGAAATCAAGCGACTGAGACCTCAAAAAAAGAGGTGATTTCAGTCCGCCTGACTCCGCACCAAATGCCAAACTCTGGTGCGGTCCCTCTGGGGAGAGCATGAACTTGGGTCCAAACCAAATACTGTAGGTCTAAAGAACTATTCCAAATGCATCATGGGAGGGGACATCGCCGACCTTGTGGGTCTTTGGAACGATCTTCGTTTCATCGTCAGCATGACCACATCTGTGAAAATAGCGAGTCTCCTCTGCCTGAAATCACTGCGTGCACATGGACGAGTGTAATCCGACTGCAAACGGATCGGGATCGTATCGGATTCATGTGCACAGGCTAAGGATCGTACAGGGATTGGTTTCCCGAATCTGATTGGAACCCCTGGCTTAGGCTGATAGTAATCCGCTTGGCGCCGCCTCGTGCACGATATCGGATCGGCGTACTGCGCATGCGCGGGAATTTTTGCCAGGGATTTCACCCGGAAGTGGCAGGAGGCGCAGACGCCGTCATAAGTAGCGATTGTTGCTGGAAAAGTCTAACGAAATCATGGCTACGAAGAAAGAATGCACAACACATACACCAATGCTGCTCCGTCAAACTAGTCCAGGTCCTGATTTAGTCCAGGTTTAGTCCAGGTTCGGTCTAGGTTTAGTCCAGGTTTGGTCTAGGTTTAGTCCAGGTTTAGTCTCATATTAGTCCTGATTTAGTCCAGGTTTTGTCCTGATTTAGTCCAGGTTTAGTCCAGGTTCACATGGCAGTTTGTCCAGGACACTGGACAAACTGCTCTCCATCATGGACACTCCTTCTCACCCACTGCACCAGACCATAGAGGGACAGAGGAGCTCATTCTAGGTTCAGTCTAGGTTTCGTCCAGGTTTAGCCCAGGTTCGGTCTAGGTTTAGTCCAGGTTTGGTCTAGCTTTAGTCCAGGTTTACGACAGGTTTGGTCTAGGTTTAGTCCAGGTTTAGTCCAGGTTTGGTCCAGGTTTAGTTCAGGTTTAGTCCAGATTTAGTCTCATATTAGTCCGTCAAACTCCTCGAGCGCCATCTTTGTATACCGCCACATAGTTTGTTGTGTTTTTATTGAAGTAGTTGGACGACAGCGCCACATAGCGTAGCGGAGCCGGCCAGGTCGCTGACCATTATCCGATTACACGAGTTTCATGTGCACTTGGATCTAAGGACAGACCACCCGCCGAGTAACGGGATCGGATTTGGAGAAATCCAATCTGATCCACCATGTTTCATTCACTCCACGTAGTGAATGACGTGCTCTACACCTTCGCCGACTCCAGGACAATAACAGATCGTTCTTCAAATAATTGAACTAGCGGAGTGAAAGCGCCCTTAGTCCACTTCTTTATCCAGTCTATGATGAAAACACCTCAAGAGGGAATGCTTTAACTGTCCGTTTACAGGGTTATCTTGGTTATTTTTGCTGCTCCTTTTTCGTCGTCTCTCTTTACTTCAATCTTCAACTCTTTTTTACCCTTCAATTCTTTCCTCTCCTCTTCCTCATCCTCCTCTTCTTCCTCGTCGAGCTGCAAACTTCCGGACGAAAACCGCATCCGTGCCAGACCCGCCGTCGCCGCCGCCCTCCCCATGCTTCCCAAAGGAGGTGGGGCTAAGTAATACGGATAAAACACTTCCTGCTCCGTGTCGCTGTAGCTACCTGTCGCACCACCAAACATGCACATGGACACCGGTCTCTCTGGCAACGGCGAGGAATTCAGCGGCAAATACGTGGGTCTGGTCGGTCGGGCCAAATGCGGGTAGTAGCCTAACGGGCGAAATTCCGATGCCGGATTCGCGCTTCTCGGAAATGTAAACTTGACGTCTGGTTGGCTTGCGACGCGGCGCGGTAAACCAGGAAGGAAGCTGCAATCGTCGCTGTAATGCCCCGCCTCCACCTGCCCGACGCCCAATAGCCTTCCTCCAATACTTCCTGATGGGTAGACGCGCGGCAACCCCAACCCGCCTGATCCGTACGGGCGCAAATTCCTCCTTGGCGTTGGCGAATCTTGCGCTAGCGGGTAATGCATCTGGCGTCCATCTATGGCGGTGAAATCCCTTCGTTGAGGTTGAGTGAAGCGCTCTAAAGATGAAACGTAATCGGACAAGTATGGATGTTTTTGTAAAGGCGTCGCCATTGGAAATGAGGGTAAAACCGGGTGGTACTGGTAGGCGGGGTTATTGGGGTATAAAAGAACCAAACCCTGCGGAGCGTCTGGAGGTGGTTGCAGATTGGGTCGGCGTTTCGAGCGGTTTACGTAAACTCCAGCTAATCTTTGAGCCTGCCGGATTTGACCCACCCGTGCGAACTGCCTGGGATCGTCGGCGCCGGAGGTGGAAGCAGAGCGCTGTTTCTGCGAAGGGGAGAGGGGCGTGACCTGGGCGAAGGGGCGGAACGGGCGGGCAACTTCGGACGAGGAGTGGCTGCGTTTGGACATGCCGTTGGGGTCAAAGGTCAGGTCGAAATCATAGTCGCTAAAATGGCGGCGCTGGGGGTCCAGTTCGTTGTCGCTCTGGACGGCCAAAACCCGAGAAGACGGAGGGAACCGGAAGGAGTGGTCGAAACTCTGAGGAGAGGAAAAAGATCAGTTTTAGACCTGGTTTAGTCCTGGTCTGGATCAGTTTTAGACCTGGTTTAGTCCTGGTCTGGATCAGTTTTAGACCTGGTTTAGTCCCGGTCTGGATCAGTTTTAGACCTGGTTTAGTCCTGGTCTGGATCAGTTTTAGACCTGGTTTAATCCCGGTCTGGATCAGTTTTAGACCTGATTTAGTCCTGGTCTGGATCAGTTTTAGACCTGGTTTAGTCCCGGTCTGGATCAGTTTTAGACCTGGTTTAGTCCTGGTTGAGTAGTTCATAGTTCATAATTTGCTTTATTGTCGAAAAACCATATGTACAAGTACATATAGAAGATCGAAATTTCGTTTCCCCCTGACCAATCAGGACAGTGATAGAGCGGCTAGGGGAGGGGCTGCCAACTCGGAGATACAGAGATGAAAGGTGCAGTACAATCAATAATTATTCACAACATGTAATGACAGAAAAACAATTGGATAGGTAACATACGGTGTTTTTTTCTTTGGCGACAAGTGGAAGGGTGGGGCAAGGGAACAGATCAGAAATCAATGAAATTGATTGAAAACTGAAGTAGAAGCAGACATTATAAAAATAGACAGGGCAGTATTACTTAATACATGTGAGTGAGTCCAATAGTGTGTAGCAATGTTTTTGTAGAGTGTGAGATAAGCGGCAGCTGTCGGCCTTGGACGTGTTTGTGCAGAAAATGCAGTCAAAACAAAGACCAGTTGGATCACATTTTTCCAGGAGAATTGATTACGAAAGGGAAATTTAACCTAATCGATACATTTTAGAACCCAGGCGAACAGAAAATTTGCCAGAACCCTGTTTTCTGTCAGGTCCCCACTTCCTGCAGGTCTGTGCGACTCGCAATCCTCCCCCCGCACGTATGATAATGAATACGGACTGAGCCGCTGTTCCCCACAGTTCCACATCCATTTATCCGTGATGTTATCCAGCGCCAGGGGGATCCCACAGATGGATGAAACAGTTCATCTGTGTTTTTCCTTCTGATGTTGCCCCCCCCGAGTTTGCAGTTCCCCGTGAAATGACTGTCCGGCAGATTGGGACTCTCTTTTTATCCTCTCGGCTCCAATTAGTGATGGGTCAGAAAACATCCCCTAGGCCAATCCAGATGTTCTGCCATCAAAAATTCCAATAGTAATCGCTCCGTGTCCTCCAGTAACAGCGGTGCCAAGAGTACTGAATTTTGTTCTGGTTTAGCCCTGATTTGGACCTAGTTCAGTCCTGGTTTAGATTAGATTTAGATTTAAGTCTTTATTTGGTCTCACACACAATGACACACAGTGACACAGGGGAGAAATTTGACTTCTGCATTTGACCCATCCTTTTTCAGGGAGGGGGGGGCAGTACCGTGAAGGGTCTTGCCCAAGGACCCACACTGGTTGCCGGGGGGGATTTGAACCCACATTCCGCCGGGGAAAGTCAGTGACTTACCAGTTGAGCTAACCAGCCGGTTAGACCTGGTTTAGTCCTGGTTTATGATGTCATCATGTGGTGATACAGGAAGTGCTCCACTGCGTTTTTAAACTCCATACACCTTCACTAGAATAATTTGGATCATTTCAGCTCTGGAATTGCCGATCTCGACTGAACTAAAAGGAGTAAAAGGAGTTGTTCACTCGAAAACTACCACTTGATGACATCACAAGGTGGAGCAGAGTGTTTGGTGCTTTGGAGACAGACGAATACAGGGGGTCCTCGGGTTACGACGGTCTCGACTTGCGGAAGAATACGCTCTGTTGTGGTTGTAGGGTGGAGAAGACGGCCTCGTGTGCGTGCCCAATGTGGGCGGAAGTACCTGATGTGGGCTCTGATCTGCTCCTATGAAAGCGGCAGTGATAACCAAGCAGCGTAGTGGTCTAATTATTTAGATGGAAAGGTTATTGGTGCTTTGGTTGGAAGATCAAAGGCAAAATCCGACTTACGACGAAATTCGGGTTACGACGTTGATCCATTCTTAAGACGCGTCGTAACCCGAATTTCGTCGTAAGTCGGATTTACGACGCGTCTTAAGAACGGATCAACGTCGTAACCCGAGGACCCCCTGTAATAAAGTGACACAAAACAAAACACAACTCCAGGTGTGTTTTTGAGGAGGAAACGACATTAGAACGTGACTTAAACCTCACAGGAGTCAGTTTTGTGAGCTTATAAAATAGTGTTGCTTGTTTTGGGGAGTTTTATTGGCGAACTTGCAGATTTTTCTTGTAAAGTTCTGGTAACCCAGGGCCTCACCTGTTTGGAGACATCTGTGAGGAGGTCTGGAGAAGATCGGCACTGTCTTTCATCATAATCAGATTGGTAATATGTTCTGAAAACACACGTACAAAAATGCTATTGTTACTGCTATTAATATAAACACAAATGTCAAATGCGTGAAAAGACCCTCAATCGTCCAGGTAGAATCCATGATAAAAGGAGAAGTTCAATTTGTCAACTGGACAAAGTTTGTTTGGTTGAAAACGTTTTGCCGCTCATCCGAGCGGCTTCGTCAGTTCTGGTTCTGATGCTGCTTAGACCCTGTTTATATCTACCTGCAAGGAGGAGCTCACTACACCGGAAAAGTTCTGAACCAATCCCAGCTAATCTGCTATCTTTTGTTTTCCTCTGGCGTCTCGTTTAGCATATCTTAGCATTAGGGCAGACAAGTCAGGGGCAGAGGGGTGGAGATGGTCGTCAGTTTGAATAGAGAGGCTAAACTATACGCCATTCGAAAAACAAAAGGAGCAATTAGTTGAGATAGTTACAGAACTATTCCAGGGTAGTGAGCTCATCTGAGGGCTGAGTAGATATGCTAAACGAGACGCCAGAGGAAAACAAAAGATAGCAGATTAGCTGGGATTGGTTCAGAACTTTTCCGGTGTAGGGAGCTCCTCCTTGCAGCTAGATATAAACAGGGTCTAACCAGCATCAGAACCAGAACTGATGAAGCCGCTCGGATAAGCGGCGAAACGTTTTCAACCAAACAAACTTTGTCCAGTTGACAAATTGAATTTCTCCTTTTATCACAAATGTCAAATATTCCCTAAAGCTGCACTGTGTAACTTTTTGGTTGGGAGTTACCTGCTTGTTGCTATGGAGATGACCATTTCTCTGTCTGGAATGTTCCACAGTGTGACATTAAACAGCTCTACTTTACATTTATTTAATCACAGATGGATTTAGAGCTCAAAAATAACTAGAAAAACAGACATTATGTCCACAGATCTGACCTGGAACTCTGTCTGGTTTAGTCTCCATGAAGATAGAAAGGTTTAATGCCATACTGTGGAACATTCCAGACAAAACGATAACATCTGCATGGAGAAAAGTTTGACAGACCCTCCACCAGAAAAGGTACACAATAAACCTTTAAAGCCACAGTATGTAACATTTAGCAAAAAGTAGACCATATATAGGATTTTTGTTTTGTTTATTGCATTGAAAAAACATGTATCCAATTCCTTACCATTTGTTTCTATGGAAATGTTGCTTTGGCTGTAATATTCCATAGTGTGGCATATACAGAGCCTTGGAAGTGTCATAGGTGAATAAATAATAAAGCGTGGGAACGACTTATAAGGCATGCGCACAAGTTATAAAGCGTGGGAACGACTTATAAGGCGTGCGCACGAGTTATAAAGTGTGGGAACGACTTATAAGGCGTGCGCACGAGTTATAAAGTGTGGGAACGACTTATAAGGCGTGCGCACAAATTATAAAGTGTGGGAACGACTTATAAGGCGTGCACACGAGTTATAAAGCGTGGGAACGACTTATAAGGCGTGAACACGAGTTATAAAGCGTGGGAACGACTTATAAGGCGTGCACACAAGTTATAAAGCGTGGGAACGACTTATAAGGCGTGCACACGAGTTATAAAGCGTGGGAACTACTTATAAGGCGTGCACACGAGTTATAAAGCGTGGGAACGACTTATAAGGCGTGCGCACAAGTTATAAAGCGTGGGAACGACTTATAAGGCGTGCACACGAGTTATAACCCGTAAAGCGTGGGAACGACTTATAAGGCGAGCGCACAAGTTATAAAGCATGGGAACGACTTATAAGGCGTGCACACGAGTTATAAAGCGTGGGAACGACTTATAAGGCGTGCACACGAGTTATAAAGCGTGGGAACGACTTATAAGGTGTGCGCACGAGTTATAAAGCGTGGGAACGACTTATAAGGCGTGCACACGAGTTATAACCCGTAAAGCGTGGGAACGACTTATAAGGGGTGCGCACGAGTTATAACCCGTAAAGCGTGGGAACGACTTATAAGGCGTCCGCACGAGTTATAAAGTGCGCATGCCTTATAAGTCGTTCCCACGCTTTGTTATTATTTATTCACTTATGACACTTCCAGGGCTCCGTACATAAAATCTCCATGGAGAAGTATATTTATTTGCGTATAATACATATTCTGAAGTATCGTTTTAAAGTTCTATTTCCTTGGAATCGTGCAGTTCACTCGCCACTTCCATAAAGTTACATACTGTGGCTTTAACTATAATATATTCTATTTTTACCTGTCAAATGTTGAGATTTTCTTTTCTCCTGAACTTGATCTCAGACACTCCAGCAGCTGCTTCTGAGTTCGCCCGCTGAAGATCACACAGGCTCAGGATTACAAACGTTTTACTTCAATTTGGCACAAAAAGGTGAGAAAAGATCATCTGGAAACCATCAGATTCTCCCTTAGACCAGATAATATCAGGCTTTTTGGACAAATGACCCAAACTGTGCATTTTACTGAAGTTTTAAAACTCTACACACAAAAGTAATATCTAAGTACCGGTAAATTCAAATACTCAAATTAATTAACATTTAACTTGATTTCAGTAGATTTGACTTGACAAGTAAAAGTATAATTAAAATTATAAGTTTTATTTATTTATTTATTTATTTATTTATTTATTTTATTTTATTTTATTATTTTTTTTGATTCAAGCAAAACAAGATTAATTTCTTATTTTAAGTGCAGAGTTATGTTTTCTTGTTTTGTGTAACAAGATGTATTTTTCGATTTTAAGTATGAAAAGTCTGGTTCCAATGATAGTTTTACTTGACATGTGAAGTTTACTCAGATCAAGAAAACATTTTATTAAGTAATTTGACAGTTTTCAAGGTGCGTTCCTAATGTGAATGAAGGTCTGCAGTGAGACATTCACTGTGTGCACATGGTAGAATCGGATTGGATTTCTACAAATCCGATCCCGTAATCAGATAATGGTCAGCGACCAGCGACCAGCTCTGCTACGCTATGTGGCGCTGTGGTCCAACTACTTCCGGTTGATGGCGACTCAATAAAAATACAACAAACTATGTGGCGGTATACAAAGATGGCGCTCGAGGAGTTTGACGGACTAATATGAGACTGAACCTGGACTAAACCTGGACTAAACCTGGACTAAACCTGGACTAAACCTGGACTAAACCTGGACTAGTTTGACGGAGCAGCATTGGTGTACGTGTTGTGCATTCTTTCTTCGCAGCCATGATTTCGTCTGACTTTTCCGGCAACAATCGCTACTTATGATGGCGTCGGCGCCTCCTGCCACTTCCGGGTGAAATCCCTGGTGAAAATTCCCGCACATGCGCAGTACGCCAATCCGATCCGATATCGTGCACAAGGCGGCACCGAGCAGATTACTATCGGCTTAAACCAGGGGTTCCAATCGGATTCGGGAAACCAATCCTTATACGATCCTTAGCCTGTGCACATGAATCCGATACGATCCCAATCCGTTTGCAGTCGGATTACACTCGTCCAGGTGCACACAGTGAATGTGTCTGTTTTGACAAAGTTTGGACATCCTGAGGATGTAGGAGCATACTGTATTTCCTCGATAAATGTTAATGTTTAATCAAACTGGTAATGTTCTGACTATATTTTGGTTCTTTTATGTGTGACTCTTATTACATTTAAGAGTTCAGTGACAGCTGTAATACCACGTCTCTCCAGTAGGTGTGGGTAAATCAGACTGACCTCTGCGGTTTAGCGCCGGAGGCTCAGTTAGCTCAGCTGTTTTTCTGTCTTTACAGGTGGGTTAAGTTCACCTGCAGGATATAATTTACACTACAGGATTTTATGTAAGTCTAAGAATAACTATTATTCAGCCAAGGTGTGTTTTGAGACAATTCTGTTATACACGATTTATTATCTGGCGCTAGCTTAGAAGCTAACAGTGCTATCTTCTCTTGTTCATGTTCACGGCTCTGTAAAGGTCTTTAAGTGTTTATTTATTAATGTGTAAGTTGGTGAACTACTGTGTTTGCCGATATGTCATTTAAAGTACTGGTGGTACAAAATATTAATATCAGTACATGAAAATACATTTGTTTTGCATTTATATGCCAAGTTCAGGGTTGTTTTTATGAACTCTTTTTTTTTCTTTTGTAAAATACATGTAACAGAAAAGACTGAAAATAACTGTAATTACTGAAATATTAGTCTGCACAGTCATACACCAGAAACTGTGTCGTTCAGTGTCTGTTGTTTAAAGTCAGTCCTGAGAAGCCGTTCCTCTGCAAAGCTGTTTTTCTGTCGACCTGTTACACACCTGTTCTGGATGTTGTCTTCTCATGTTACGCCGTTCTCGCCTGTTCTCACCTATTCTCACCTATTCTCACCTGTTCTGGCTAGACGTGTGCGATTTATCAATTAAATCGATTAATTCGAATTTAAAGTTCAGGACGATGTGTTTTTATGAAAATCGATTTATTAGTTATTTTTTAAATGTGAGCCGAACTAATGCGCCGCCACGTTCTACACGGGTAAGTTAGCAGGGCGTACCCAAACATTGTCCGAGCTAGCACGGCGGCAAGTGAGGGAAACCGGACCTTGTACCAAACAAAGGTGTCGCTACTTCTGTTATATGGAACTGGTTCGGTTTTCTTGCGTCGGACTTAGAACAAACGAGTGCTCGCTGTAAGGTCTGTTCAAAAGCTGCAGCACGACAAATGTATCCTAGCGCCTAAAGCAGAGGCAGCGGAGTGGGAGAAGTCAGACCCTCCAGGAATTCGCAATGTTGCGATTTGCAACTTCAACGCAACTTCAGCCAATCCCCGTGAATTCAGGGCGGTGTTGCAATTTTGAACAATCACCGCAACTTTCCCGCAATTTTTACCAATTTTCACTTCCTCCCGCAACAAAATCGCAACAAAAACCTTAAAAGCACCGCAACTTTCATCGCAACTTTTTGGAAAAGCTCCCGCAAATTCAGGCATTTTAGCCCGCAACAATCACAAAAAATGCCCGCGAAATCCTGGGGGGTCTGAGAAGTGCAGCGGAATGAAAATAGCCACAGCACGAGGACACCGTCCAAAGTCCCTAAAACATTTTGGAACTGTGTGCCATATGATAAGCATGGGCCACGACGGACGGCAATCGCACACACTGTTGTATGTTTTACCAAAACATGACGTATGTTGTAAAAGACATGGTGCCCATATTTACTGTGGAAAAGCCCGGATTCATTAACATGGTGAAAGTTTTGGATCCGAAGTATGTGCTACCAAGACGCAAATATTTTTCTTGTGTTGCCACAGCTGTATGCAGACTGCACAATGCTGTAGTTAAGGGTCTTCAAGTGATATATTTGTTTAAAACAATAACAGCTTAATTATGCAGGTGTAATGTATTTGTTTTATAAAAGAACATTGCATTATTTTGAGCCATTTGTCTGTCATCTGTTATTTGTTTTTGAGTAGGGCAGAGAAAAATTGATTCAAACCGGAAATCGGATTTTTTGTAAAAAAAATCTGAGATTTAATTTTTAAGCCATATCGCCCAGCTCTAGTTCTGGCTGTTGTCTTCACGTGTTACACTGTTCTCGCATTTACTCGCCTGTTACGATGTCCTCGCCTGTTACGATGTCCTCACCGGTTGTGATGTTCTCACCTGTATCTGAAGCGGGATCCTTTGCAGAACAGCAGTTTCTTGGCCACAGCCTGCGGTTCCTCCGGGAGCCTGAAGAAGGCGTGGTACTCCACACAGATCTTCCAGAAGGACTTGCACACGTCTCGACTGGACATGCAGAACTCCAGAGTGTCCTTCCCCAGAGCCTGTGCAGGTACAGGAATATTCATGTACTACTACTACTGCTACTAGTACTACTACTACTGCTGCTACTACTACTACTCCTACTACTACTACTGCTACTGCTACTACTACTACTACTGCTGCTACTACTACTGCTCCTACTACTGATGGATCAACAATGAATGCAGCGTAATAAAGTGTCACATTTTACTCACTTCTGGTGTTTTTAACCTTTTTTCACCTTTAAAATCCAGTATTATTAAGTATTTGACACTTACCCCGACTTTATCGTGCAGTTTGATGAGGAAGTGTCTGCGTTTGAAGCTCAGTTTGCGAATCTTGGCCCAGTTGAAAGAATTGATTTTGGTATTTCCCTGAACAGAACACACATAAAAAGTAAATGTAGTAAAGTACTGAACTTAATCTGTATACTTGTATTTGTATCTGTATTTGTAGAAGTGATCCTGTGTTTACCTGAAAGACCAGGACCCCAGAGTGAGTGACGGCCAGATTGAGCCGCATGCCCTCCCCGTCGTGTGCGGCGTGGGGCCTGATCCCGTACATGTCCAGTTTACGCGCCACCTCCAACAACTGCGAGTCCGATTCCGATGGAGTCGCTCCTCTGAAGGTACAAAAAGACTCAAGAGGGGTATTTACTGCTCAAGAGGGGGTATTTACTACCCCATCTTCTGTCTTTTTGTTGCCCTGTTATGAGCTGTGTATTTTATTTTGGCTTTATTGTGGTGCTGTTGCACTTTGTGACCAGTAGATGGCAGTTGAAGTCCAGATATGAATCTGAGTATAAGTGTGACGAAAACGAAACTTAAGAGAGAGTGACAAAACGTAACATAACTCGTGGGTGTGAGTTATAACTCGTGTGCACGGGTTATAAGTCTTTCCCACACTTTATTTTATTTATTCACCTATGACACTTTCAGGGCTTACTACGTCTGTGTCTCTTTAGTGTTCTTAGCCTAACTTTGTGTGTGAGACTTTATTTCTGTTTTGTGTCTTTTTAGTTGTCGATTCTTGTCGTTGTCATTTGTTTATTATTTGACTTTTGTTTGGGGTAGTTTTTCATAATCTGTCACTCATTTTTTTGTAGACCTACATGACCGTTTTTGACAAAAAAAAACTTATTTAGTTATTTTATGTGCATATTTTAGACCACTTTTGTTAATTTTACCTTTTACATTCATGTTCATCAAATTAGTACTTTATTTATACCTTTTTCCATCTTGGTTTTTGTTACTTCCCCGACCCTAGTTAAAGGGACAGTGTGTAAGATTTTTACCTGTTAATTACTGAAATTGAAGATACCCATTCAAAAATACATTGTTTTCCAAGCCTTTTCACTTCCATCATGAAATCAAAGTATTCTTTTGGACTTAGATATAGTCACATAAAAGGGGGATCTTCCCCATATAGAGGCAGCCATTTTGAATACGAGAGCCGCAGAAGGACATTTGGGCTCCGCCTTCGCCTCGGCTCCTGCTAGCGCCTGCTCAGCCGCGCTGCATGTGGGAGCGAAGGAGCGAAGGACAGAAGGGGAAGGGGAGGGGGGAAGGGGGGAGCCTCGTGTAAAGAAGCATGCTGCTGTATCACACATCGTAATGGATATAACACGTATTTTGGACTAAATTGTTTTACTGGATTTTATTCGCTGGATCCTTATGGACAGATTGAGACCAAGTTTATGATGAAATACAGAGTTTGACCTGTGCAGAGCCTTCAAAGGTAAGCTAAGTAAGCTAAGTTTTGTGCTTTTCTGTATAAAAGCCCCATGTGCTCGGGGAGTGATTGTTTTGCAGGGAAATGAATTGCATAGTCAAAAAGAGGAGACTGTAAGGTTTCATTTGATGTGTAGATTGTCATGAATCATGATCGGGATTGTGTGTTTTCATGCGAAAAGAAAAAAAAAAGTGAACGGGGGACCGCGTTTTATGTATACAGCGGTGCGCGGTTCGTGCGCGGGCACGCGCGATGTCGGCGCTACGTCGCGCCCGGGTGACCCTCGAGGTCTGCCATAGCCAAAAGAGGAAGTGGAATAGCTAGTAACCACCTATGCGCCACGAATCCTACACACTGTCCCTTTAAGCTCGTAACAACCTTATATCTGTGTAATTCCTCAGGTCCAGGTAGGTTCCGTAGTGGTTGATGGTCGTATACTAGTCTTTGTGCTCTTAAACTTGTTCTGATCAACTCCAGATTGTTCTAGAGACATTCAGGAAAGGTTCTACTCTGTCCTGTCAATGGGACTTCTTTTTTAGTATCGATACCTGTGAAAAAATGTGTTTCTAGTTTCGTAAGATGTGTGAAGAATCCCTCAGTCGTCCAGGTAGAATCCATGGTAAAAGGATAAATTCAATTTGTCAACTGGACAAAGTTTATTTGGTCGAAGACGTTTCGCAGCTCATCCAAGAAGACGTTTTGAGCTGCGAAACGTCTTCGACCAAATAAACTTTGTCCAGTTGACAAATTGAATTTCTCCTTTACCATGTTTCTAGTTTCAATACTAGTTTTTCATATGTGATTTTCGATACTTTTGACAACCCAACTGGCGACCCAAGTTCAGCTGTGATTGTCGTTCTTCTTTACCTGTGTTTCTTGTGCAGTTTGATGATCTTGTGGTCCAGATACTCCTGATTCGGGATGTACTGTTTCATATCTAAATGCTGAGCGTCCATTTCTTCGCTGTAGTCGCCTATCTCTGCTGTAGAACACAAACAGAAGCATCGTCTTCACTCTTTACTCCTGAACTGAAAACCGACCACACTGCGCAGGCCACACTTACACTGCAGTATGTGCGAGACCAGAAGGGCGGCACTGTTGTCATTGCACGTCAGCCCTCCGTTTGAAAGGTCCTGACGAATCTGTAAGGCAAAGAGGTACCTGCACGAAAACACAGTGAGAAACTTGTACCGTGGGTTATTTAATGTCACACTGTGGAACATTCCAGGCATAGAAACAAGAGTCAGTTTTGGACAGTTTTTCACATTTCTCTCCTGGTTTACCTGGTGAGTCCTCGCTTCAGCTGCCCAGGATCAGGAGGGAAAAACTTCACTATGAACCTGAAGAAAAGGTCACTTGTGTCTGAAAATAGAACGCAGAACATAATATTGATCATTTATTACATTTGAACCCTTTCTTGCATAGAAAAACGTTTTTTGTACCAGAGCTGCCAAATTCCAATCAGACATGTATTTTTACATTATTAGACATACCCTATACTTTTTTTTTTTTTAAATAAAGTTCCTAAATTGTGGGTTTTAGGGGTGTCACATATGTTGCCACCATGCAGCTAATGCAACGTCACAATGTCAAAAAATGGTAAATATTTATTGTTCCCTGAAGTAACACTGACATTCTGTGAACTTCACCAACAATTTTGCCAACTTTCAGCAGTGTTTGGTTGTTTAGCCAACACAAACAGATAGAGATTGCACTAAATATTAACATTATATATATATATATATATATATATATATATATATACTGTATGTATATATATATATATATATATATATATATATATATATATATATATATATATATATATATATATAGCAATAAAATGTACCCCTAAACTTTCGTACTATAGCTGCTTCATCACTGTATCTGAATTATTACTATATCATTACTTTAATACAGTACACAAAAACTTACATGCATACATGCCACATATGTGTACATACAGGGCTCTCAAGTTTTGAGCGGGGTCGTGCGTGAGACTGCGTAATTTCTGAACAATTTTTCCCGAGGAGCGGCTGAAAACGAGCGATGCCTGCATTATCTAACTGATTTTCCGGGCACAGAAGCGCTGTGCGTGAGAAATACCATGTGTGGCGTGTGAGCGTGTGAACACATCGAATTGCGTGTGTCACACTCTCAATGCGTGAGACTTGTGAGCCCTGGTACATATTTGGCATGTATAAGGTCACTACTATATGCATAGTGGCCACATATGTGGCGAGTTGATAAAATACCTTCTGGTTTGTTTATTTTTCTTTGAAAATCACCAACTGCTACTTGTACATGTTGTAAAACAAATATTTTACTAAAGTGATATAGATTGTCCCTTCATTTTCCTCTCCATGGAGGAATTATTGCACTTGACAAGTGGGAAAGTCCACTGGGGGCTGCCATCTTGATTCTGTAACAGAATATCACAGCGCCATCTAGCAGCAATAGAATGCAACTACAGGGCTGCATGTATGTGGCCAGCATGCTTTTAGGGGTGTAAATGTCTGTTTTCCCTCCAGTTGACCCACTTAAACTTAGGCAACATATGTGGCCACAATGCAAGAAAGGGTTTTAAAACTCAAATGACTTGGATTGGGAGTTATATCTAATACTGATATAGCTAATACTGATACCGGAGTAGAGAGGAACTAATTACAAATACTCAGGTTAATGTAAATGAGTAGATTTAGGGATAATTTTGTATTTTTTTTAGTAGATTTTAAACCTTCCCATAGACTTTTCAAGCAAGTTCCAACAAACGACCCCTAATACTGACTTACATTTGATCTGTTTGGCCAGCGGCTTCATCAGCTCCAACCAAACCTGGAAAAGAAACCAAAAGTACATTTAAACCAATAAATTCCATATTTTTTCATAATAAATGTCGCGTCTTACGTAATGGCCGCTGTGGTGTCTGAACTCCAAACCGAAATACTCCTTCTCCAGCAGCTTCAGGTGTCCACAGACCTTATTGAAGAAATCCACTCCCAAAACTTTGTGCTACAATGAAATGAAAGGTGTAACGTTTCGGTTGGGGCTCCGTCGCCTGCTTGTTTCTATGGATACATCTTTGCTCTGTCTGGAATGTTCCGCAGTGTGACTTTAAACAGCTCTACTTTACATTTATTCAATCACCGGTGGTTTTAGAGCTCAGAAATACCTAGAAAAACAGCAGGGACGGGACGAGATCAAATCACCTCGAGACTGTGCGCACACGGGAAAAACAGTTTATCACTGACCAACATGAAAGGGTCCGTGTACGTCGTGGTCATCCGATTTCCGTTTTGATTTTAAAAAATTTAAAAAACAGAAAACGGCCTGTATTTATCAAAAAATTATCAAAATCAATACTTAGAAAACGGGAGAAGATTTACAGTATAGAACTGATTTAGTCCTTGTTTAATCCTGGTTTAGTCCTGATTTAGTTCGAGTTTAGTCCTGATTTAATTCTAGTTTAGTCCTGATTTAGTTCGAGTTTAGTCCTTCTTTAGTCCTGGTTTAGTCTTGATTTAGTTCGAGTTTAGTCCTTTGTTTAGTCCTGATTTAGTTCTAGTTTAGTCCTTGTTTTGTTCTAGTTTAGTCCTGGTTTTAGTTCTAGTTTAGTCCTGGTTTAGTCTTTGTTTAGTACTAGTTTAGTCCTGATTTAGTCCTGGTTTAGTCTTGATTTAGTTCTAGTTTAGTCCTAGTTTTGTTCTAGTTTAGTCCTGATTTAGTTCTAGTTTAGTCCTGGTTTTAGTTCTAGTTTAGTCCTGATTTAATTCTAGTTTAGTCCTGATTTAGTTCTAGTTTAGTCCTGGTTTTGTTCTAGTTTAGTCCTGGTTTAGTCTTTGTTTAGTACTAGTTTAGTCCTGATTTAGTCCTGGTTTAGTCTTGATTTAGTTCTAGTTTAGTCCTGGTTTTAGTTCTAGTTTAGTCCTGGTTTAGTCTTTGTTTAGTACTAGTTTAGTCCTGATTTAGTCCTGGTTTAGTCTTGATTTAGTTCTAGTTTAGTCCTAGTTTTGTTCTAGTTTAGTCCTGATTTAATTCTAGTTTAGTCCTGATTTAGTTCTAGTTTAGTCCTGGTTTTAGTTCTAGTTTAGTCCTGATTTAATTCTAGTTTAGTCCTGATTTAGTTCTAGTTTAGTCCTGGTTTAGTTCTAGTTTAGTCCTGATTTAGTTCTAGTTTAGTCCTGGTTTTAGTTCTAGTTTAGTCCTGGTTTAGTCTTTGTTTAGTACTAGTTTAGTCCTGATTTAGTCCTGGTTTAGTCTTGATTTAGTTCTAGTTTAGTCCTAGTTTTGTTCTAGTTTAGTCCTGATTTAGTTCTAGTTTAGTCCTTGTTTAGTCCTGATTTAGTTCTAGTTTAGTCCTTGTTTAGTACTAGTTTAGTCCTGATTTAGTTCTAGTTTAGTCCTTCTTTAGTCCTGGTTTAGTCTTGATTTAGTTCTAGTTTAGTCCTTGTTTAGTCCTGATTTAGTTCTAGTTTAGTCCTTGTTTTGTTCTAGTTTAGTCCTGGTTTTAGTTCTAGTTTAGTCCTGGTTTAGTCTTTGTTTAGTACTTGTTTAGTCCTGATTTAGTTCTAGTTTAGTCCTAGTTTTGTTCTAGTTTAGTCCTGGTTTAGTTCCAGTTTAGTCCTGGTTTAGTCTTTGTTTAGTCCTTGTTTAGTCCTGATTTAGTTCCAGTTTAGTCCTGGTTTAGTTCCAGGTTAGTCCTTGTTCAATGAAAGGTTTAATGCCATACTGCGGAACATTCCAGACAAAGTAGTAACATCTCCGTGGCGAAAAGTGTTCGACGGACGCTCCACCAGAAAAGTTACACAATCCACATTTTTAAAGAAGAAGAAGAAAAAAAAAAAGATAATTGGATTTTCGTTAAAACCAAACTGGCGTAAATCTCGAGGGACGAACTTTAAAACGTTGCACGATCTTTTCCATTAGCTGTGTGAGGATTTGAAGAATGAGTCTTTGAACTTGGATTTGGAAAATAACGCCGTCTAAGAAGAAAATTCTAATTGTCTGGATGTAATTAGCTGAAAAAGAACTCGGATTTCGGCGAAGGCTCTGGACAAACCGTTTCAAACCCTCCTTACGGTTTACCTGTGAGATTCTGTACGAGGCTCCGCCCACAAGCCTCCGTAAATACACAAAAACATGAGACAAATCTGAACACAACGACTGGACAAAGCTGATGTGATCGTAGAAGTTTTTTTTTTTAAACTAAAGGTCTGATATTTCCCAAAATGGACTCTTGTGAGCTTAAAGGAGAATTCACGTTTTTTACAATCTGAGCCTTATTTCTGTAATAAAACAAGTTGTTTTACTCACCCATAGCACTTTGGTGTCATATGGAGCATTTCCGGAGATGTTTTAGTTTAGCGATATCCGTAACGTGAGTTCTCGGGGCATATGTTTGTGGTCTCCAAATAACACAAACTTTAGCACTTTTTAAATCATAGAAGCTCAATGTCTTAGTCTACACTTTAGTTTGAGTCAAAAGTGCCTCTAATCCGAGATTTATCCATAGTTTGGAGTAGATGAGGAGGACAGTGCGCATGTGCGGAGTCACAGCTGTTTTGCAGATAAGAAGACGCTCATAACTTTTCTGTTGCGAGCGTCACATGGCAGAAGATTGGGACTTTGAGGCTGAAGAGGACTTATGGAGGACTGAGGACTGAAGAGGAGTATACGGATGAGGAGACAGAATGGATACGGAAAGAATGAAGCGGAGACAGTTTTAGGAGCAGCAGAGAACAGCCATCGGTTTCACATTACTTCTCAGAATTGCGCACTGAATCCGCTGGCCTTCTTTCTTTTCCTTTGCTGGTAAAAAATGGTCCTGACTGAAGTGGGTACTGCAAACACGATGGTCCAAACGTCTTACAGCTTTGCCTTTCATGTTTGGGTCCCGAGAGCTGAGAGCGAAATCAGCTGTGACTGAGCACATGCGCACTGTCCTCATCTACTCGAAACTATGGATAAATCTCGGATTACAGGCCACTTTTGACTCAAACTAAAGTGTAGACTAAGACATTGAGCTTCTGTGATTTGAAAAATGATAAAGTTTGTGTTATTTTGGTGACTGCAACGTCGTGCCCCGAGCACTCACGTTAACGGATATCGCTAAACTAAAACATCTCCGGAAATGCTCCATATGACACCAAAGTGCTATGGGTGAGTAAAACAACTTGTTTTATTACAGAAATAAGGTTCAGATGGTAAAAATTTTTTTAATTCTCTTTTAAAGTCATGAAATAATGACAAAAACAGACCTGGAGTGTTTTGTTTCATTCAGACTTTAACCTGTCCACATCTCCAAAGCTCCAAACGCTCTGGTCCACCTCGTGTTCCACCTCTCTTCCTCACTCTATCTCTCCCTCCTTGTCTCCTTGTCTCCTTGTCTCCTCGTCTCCTCTCCTCTCTCTAATTACCCATAATGCCGCTCTCACATGTGTTTAGTGTCTCTGGCACCACCAGGGGGGGCACTGTATGTCTGAGATTAACATGTCACAGACAGAGAGGAAGGAGAGAGGGAGGAAGGAAACAAGGAGAGGGGGAGAGGATACAAGGAGAGGAGGAGAGGGGGAGGAAAGAGAGCAAACAAGGAGAGGAGTAGAGGAAACGATGAGAGAGGAGAGGGGAAGGAAAGATACAAGGAGAGGAGGGGGAGAGGATACAAGGAGAGGATACAAGGAGAGGAGGAGAGGATACAAGGAGAGGATACAAGGAGAGGAGGAGAGGGGGAGGAAAGAGAGGAAACAAGGAGAGGAGAAGAGGAAACAACGAGAGAGGAGAGGGGGAGGAAGGATACAAGGAGAGGAGGGGGAGAGGATACAAGGAGAGGAGGAGAGGATACAAGGAGAGGAAGAGAGGATACAAGGAGAGGAGGAGAGGATACAAGGAGAGGAGGAGAGGGGGAGGAAAGAGAGGAAACAAGGAGAGGAGAAGAGGAAACAACGAGAGAGGAGAGGGGGAGGAAGGATACAAGGAGAGGAGGAGGAGAGGATACAAGGAGAGGAGAGAGGACAGGAAACAAGGAGAGGGGGAGAGGATACAAGGAGAGGAGGAGGAGAGGATACAAGGAGAAGAGGAGAGGATACAAGGAGAGGAGAGAGGAGGAGAGGATACAAGGAGAGGAGGAGAGGATACAAGGAGAGGAGGAAAGGATACAAGGAGAGGAGGAAAGGATACAAGGAGAGGAGGAGAGGATACAAGGAGAGGGGGAGAGGATACAAGGAGAGGAGGAGGAGAGGATACAAGGAGAGGAGTAGAGAAGGAGAGGATACAAGGAGAGGATACAAGGAGAGGAGGAGAGGGGGAGGAAAGAGAGGAAACAAGGAGAGGAGAAGAGGAAACAACGAGAGAGGAGAGGGGGAGGAAGGATACAAGGAGAGGAGGGGGGAGAGGATACAAGGAGAGGAGGAGAGGATACAAGGAGAGGAAGAGAGGATACAAGGAGAGGAGGAGAGGATACAAGGAGAGGAGGAGAGGGGGAGGAAAGAGAGGAAACAAGGAGAGGAGAAGAGGAAACAACGAGAGAGGAGAGGGGGAGGAAGGATACAAGGAGAGGAGGAGGAGAGGATACAAGGAGAGGAGAGAGGACAGGAAACAAGGAGAGGGGGAGAGGATACAAGGAGAGGAGGAGGAGAGGATACAAGGAGAAGAGGAGAGGATACAAGGAGAGGAGAGAGGAGGAGAGGATACAAGGAGAGGAGGAGAGGATACAAGGAGAGGAGGAAAGGATACAAGGAGAGGAGGAAAGGATACAAGGAGAGGAGGAGAGGATACAAGGAGAGGGGGAGAGGATACAAGGAGAGGAGGAGGAGAGGATACAAGGAGAGGAGTAGAGAAGGAGAGGAAACAAGGAGAGGAAACAAGGAGAGGAAACAAGGAGAGGAAACAAGGAGATGGGGAGGGGAAGAGAGAGGAGGAGAAGAAACAAGGGGAGAGAAAGGGGGAGGAGAGAAGAAGGACAGAGAGAGACTGAGGAGGAAAGGAAACAAAAGGACAGGGAGAGAGGGGAGGAAAGGAAACAAGGGGTAAGAGAGAGAGTGAGGAGGAGAGGAAGCAAGACGACAGAGAGAGTGAGAGGGAGGACTAGAGGAAACGAAGGGAGAGAGAAAGAGAGAAGGAGAGGAAATGAGAGAGAGAAAGGAACAAAGAAAACAAGAGGAGAGAGAGAGAGTGAGGAGGAGGGAGAGGAAACAAGAGAGAGGGAGGAGGTGAGGGGCAATGAAAGAAAAGAGAATAAACAGATGAGAGGGGAGAGAGAAACAAAAGATGGAGGGAAGAAGAGAAATGGAGAATAGAGAGGGATGGGGAGAAAGGAGTGAAGAAGAAGAAAAAAGAGAGCTAGAGAGGAAAGATTAAGAAAGGAGAGAAATAGGAAAAGGAGGAGTAGGAGAGGAGGAGGAGAAGAAGAGGAGGAGGAGGAGAGGAGGAGGAGGAGAGGAGAAGGAGGAGGAGGAGAAGAAGAGGAGGAGGAGGAGAGCAGCTGAGGACCATTATGTGGAGGAACCTGTGATTAAACCAAACAAACTCCAAATCACCGACAAACGTCCTCAACATCCTCATCCTCAACAGTGTTAAAGCGACTCGACTCTGAGCTAATGTCGTTTCCTCGTCACAAACACCTCGTGATGTCATCACAGGAAGTGCTCCACTGTGTTTTTAAACTCCACACAGCTTTGATTTCAGCCTCTGGAGTTGGCGAAAGTGAACGGGAAGGACTTGGATAAATGTGGCCCAGTCACACGAGCGAGAATATTTCAGGTTTACAGAAAGAAAGAAAAAAGAAAAAGTTGGAATTGACTATTTCTGCTGACAAACTAAAAGTGAAGCTTTCTGTTTACAATTGATCAATAATTGTGATTGAAATGGAATGTATTGATGAAATGTTTTATCGTCACTATTGATGTTTTTGTCTGGAAAAGGGAAGAGGAGAGAACAGAAGATTATTCTGACTAAACCAGGTCTAAACCAGGACTAAACCAGGATTAAACCAGGACTAAACCAGGTCTAAACCAGGTCTAAACCAGGACTAAACCAGGACTAAACCAGGACTAAACCAGGACTAAACCAGGATTAAACCAGGATTAAACCAGGACTAAACCAGGACTAAACCAGGACTAAACCAGGACTAAACCAGGACTAAACCAGGATTAAACCAGGACTAAACCAGGATTAAACCAGGATTAAACCAGGTCTAAACCATGATTAAACCAGGACTAGACCAGGTCTAAACAGGATTAAACCAGGACTAAACCATGATTAAACCAGGACTAGACCAGGTCTAAACAGGATTAAACCAGGACTAAACCATGATTAAACCAGGACTAGACCAGGTCTAAACCAGGACTAAACCAGGATTAAACCAGGTCTAAACCAGGACTAAACCAGGACTAAACCAGGACTAAACCAGGACTAAACCAGGACTAGACCAGGTCTAAACAAGGACTAAACCAGGTCTAAACCAGGACTAAACCAGGACTAAACCAGGTCTAAACCATGATTAAACCAGGACTAGACCAGGTCTAAACCAGGATTAAACCAGGACTAAACCATGATTAAACCAGGACTAGACCAGGTCTAAACCAGGACTAAACCAGGATTAAACCAGGACTAAACCATGATTAAACCAGGTCTAAACCAGGATTAAACCAGGACTAAACCAGGACTAAACCAGGACTAAACCAGGACTAAACCAGGACTAAACCAGGTCTAAACCAGGACTAAACCAGGATTAAACCAGGATTAAACCAGGATTAAACCAGGATTAAACCAGGACTAAACCAGGATTAAACCAGGATTAAACCAGGATAAACCAGGACAAACCAGGACTAAACCAGGACTAGACCAGGTCTAAACCGGGACTAAACCGGGACTAAACCAGAACTGAACCGGGTCTAAACCAGGATTAAACCAGGTCTAAACCAGGACTGAACCTGGTCTTCCTCTCTCTCTATAATCATAAATATTATCGCCAACTCAATCTCGTATCTCGTTTCTCGTCTTGTTGAAATTGTCTCGTCCCTGTTCTCCACACAAACTTTAAATCGGATCGACAATTTTGTGGTAAATTTATTCGGTCATATTCTGCTCCCCCCATTTCTTCCTCTCCTCTTCCTCTCCTCTTCTCTTTCCTTTTCCTTTCTCCGTTCTCCGGGAGATAATGGAGGGAAATAGAGCAGATTCACAAACAAAAACATCGGCTTCTGTCAAATCCAGGTCAAGAACGCTGCCACAAAATCAAAGACAACCACCACTTCATGACATCACAAGGTGGAACAGAGCGTTTTAATGAGGAGGGAACTGCATCAGAACACGACTAAAAGCTCACGAGAGTCCGTTTTGTGTAATATCGGACCAAAAATATCATATTTACTTCATTCTAAATTGCTTTACAAAGGTTTTTGTGCTCTGTCAATTATAAAAATAAGTTATTATATTAAAACAAGAAACAAAATGCTTTAAAATGTAATAAAAATATCAAAATTGGTCACAAAAATTGGTCTAAAAGAGGTTTTGCTGACTATATTTTCCGGTTTACAAAAATCGGTCCAGTATTTCTTAAAAATAAACTCTAAAAACATGGTAAGTGCGTCGTCTTACCTGGACCTCAAACGTGCGCTCGCTGTGATCCAGGAAGATCACCCGGAGCCGGAGTCTCTGCTCCTTCTGCCCCCGACACGAAGAGCCGATCCTGGGGAGAGTCCTGCTGCACCGCCCCTCATCCTCCATGCTCCCCTGGAGGTCTAAACCCGGACTGAACCTGGTCTAAACCTGGACTAAACCTGGACTAAACCTGGTCTAAACGCGGTCTAAACCTGGTCTAAACCTGGTCTAAACCCGGTCTAAACCCGGTCTAAACCTGGTCTAAACCTGGTCTAAACCTGGACTAAACCTGGTCTAAACCTGGACTAAACCTGGTCTAAACGCAGTCTAAACCTGGTCTAAACCTGGTCTAAACCTGGTCTAAACCTGGTCTAAACCTGGTCTAAACTTGGTCTAAACCTGGTCTAAACCTGGACTAAACCTGGACTAAACCTGGACCAAACCTGGTCTAAACCTGGTCTAAACCCGGTCTAAACCTGGACTAAACCTGGTCTAAATGCGGTCTAAACCTGGTCTAAACCCGGTCTAAACCTGGTCTAAACCTGGACTAAACCCGGTCTTAACCTGGACTACACCTGGTCTAAACCCACTCTAATCTTGATCTAAACCCGGTCTAAACCTGGTCTAAATCCAGTCCAAACCAGGTCTAAATCCAGTCTAAACCAGGACTAAACCTGGTCTAAATCCAGTCTAAACCTGGTCTAAACCCGGTCTAAACCTGCTCTAAACCCGGTCTAAACCTGGTCTAAATCCAGTCTAAACCAGGTCTAAATCCAGTCTAAACCAGGACTAAACCTGGTCTAAACCTGGTCTAAATCTGGTCTAAACCCAGATCTAAACCAGTTTAAATCCTGGTCTTCTGAGCTGCTGTGGTCCCGACTCGCTCCTGCGTCCGTCTGAGCTCAGTACTGCCAGAGTGTGTACTTCAGTGTGTTCTTCAGTGTGTACTTCAGTGTGTACTTCAGTGTGTACTTCAGTGTGTACTTCAGTGTGTACTCCTCGTGTGTACTCCTCGTGTGTACTTAAGTGTGTACTTCAGTGTGTACTCCTCGTGTGTACTCCTCGTGTGTACTGGTCGTGTACTCGTCGTATTGTGGCGTCAGCGTCTCGTTGTTTCCGCTGGATGAACCTGAATACTTCACCCACTGCCCTGGATACACACACACTGTTTTTATTATGTTTTATTTTTATTTTATTTTAGTCATTTTATTTTGTTTATTTTTTATTTTTCCACAAACACAAATGACAATAATTTTTATTTTATTTTATCATGAACAATATTTTTATGGAACCTTTAAGAAACAAAATCCAAGAATCTCACAGCTTTATTTAAATCTCCTTTTTCTGTTCTCCCTCTCTCTCTTCATCCCTCTTTCCCTGTCTCTCTTTCCTCTTCTTCCTCTCTCTCTCCTTCCTCCTTCCTTCCTTCCTTCCTTCCTTTCTTCCTTCCTTCCTTGCTTCTCTCCCTCCCTCTCTCTCAACTTCCTTCCTTCTTCCCTCCCTCCTTCTTCCTTCTTACTCCTCCTTCCTTCCTTCCTTCCTCCCTTCCTTCCCTCCCTCTTGCCCTCCTTGCTTCCCTCCCTCCCTCTCTCTCAACTTCCTTCTTCCCTCCCTCCTTCTTCCTTCTTCCTCCTCCTCCCTCCCTCCCTCCCTCCTCCTTCCTTCCTTCCTTCCTTCCTTCCTTCCTTCCTTCCTTCCTTCCTTCCTTCCTTCCTTCCTTCCTTCCTTCCTTCCTTCCTTCCTTCCTCCTCTTTTCTTCCTTCCTTCCTTCCTCCCTCCCTCCTCCTTCCTTCCTTCTTCCTTCCTACCTTCTTTCCTCTCTTTCCTTCCTCTCCCCTCCTTCTCTCTCTCTCTCTCTCTCGCTCTCTCTCCCTTCCTTCCCTCCCTCCCGCCCTCCTTCCTCCTCCTCCATCCTTCCTTCCTTCCCCTCTCCCCCCCCTCCTCCTTCCCTCTTTCCTCTCTCTCTCTCCTTCCTCCCTCTCCCTCCCCTCTCTTTCTTTCTCTCCTTTCACCAGTTAAACTCTCCTCCCCTCCTCTCCTCCTCTCTCCTCCTCTCTCTGTGCTCCTGTAGTTGTAGTTCTCCTCTGTGTCCTGTAGATGTCGCTGTTCTCCAGCTCATTTCTCCTCGAGCTGCGGAACAAAAATCTTTATTAAACTGAAAAAACAAATCTACAAAGTCTCGCTCTGATTTTAGGGTTTATTTGGTTTATTTTTACTATTTTATACCAAAAAACATTAAATATAAGAAGCAGGACCTGTGGAATTATGCAGAAAGGAAAAAAGTGAAATAAATATTTTTAATTTTACATTTCCTGTTCCTCAGAGTGTCCGGAGTTTTCTGAACATTTCTCTGATCTGGAAGATTTTCAAATTTAAATCCGTTTCTTCGTGTTGTTTTCAGATTTATTTTCGACTCCCTGGACCAGAGACGCTTCCTTCTGGTTTAAGTGTTTATTTTTCTAAATTTTGGCACAGATTTTTTCAGTTTTTGTGGTTTTCACTTCACAGCCGCAACTTTTATTTATTTATTTTTTCCCACAAACACAAATGACAGATTTGATTCTTTATCATGAAAAATATTTTTATGGAACAAAATCCAAGAATCTCACATCTTTATTTAAATCTACTTTTTCTGTTCTCCCTCTCTCTTCATCCCTCTTTCCCTCTCTCTTTCCTCTTCTTCCTCTCTCTCTCCTTCTTACATCCCTCCTTCCTCCTCTTTCCTTCCTTCCTTCCTTCCTTCCTTCCTGCCCTCCTTCCTTCCCTCCTTCCCTCCCTCTCTATCTGTCCTTCCTTCCTTCCTTCCCCCTCCCTCCTTCTTCCTTCCTTCCTTCCTTCCTTCCCTCCCTCTCTCTCTCCTTCCTCCTTCCTTCATTCCTCCCTCCTTCTCCCTCCTCACTCCTCCTCCTCCCCGCCTTCCTTCCTTCCTCCCTCCCTCTTTCCCTCCCTCCCTCCTTCTTCCTTCCTTCCTTCCTCCTTTCCTTCCTTCCTTCCTCCTTCCCTCCCTCCTGTCTCTCTCCCTCCCTCCTCCTTCCCTCCTCCTTCTTCCTCCCTCCCTCCTCCTTCCTTCCCTCCTCCCTCCTTCCTTCCCTCCCTCCTTCTCCCTCCTCACTCCTCCTGCCTGCCTTCCTTCCTTCCTCCTCCTTTCTTCCTTCCTTCGCTCCCTTCCTTCCTTCCTCCTCCTTTCTTCCTTCCTTTATTCCTTCGCTCCCTTCCTTCCTTCCTCCTTCCCTCCCTCCTGTCTCTCTCCCTCCCTCCTCCTTCTTCCTCCCTCCCTCTCTCCTCCTTCCTTCCTTCCTTCCTTCATTCCTTCCTTCCTTCCCTCCCACACTCCTTCCTTCCTCCCTCCTTCTCCCTCCTTCCTTCCTTCCTCGGGGTCAAGAAAAGAGAAAAATCCAAATCAGGTGGAAATTTATCTGATTTATTTATATTATTTAAAATCTAAAAGAATTTTCTCGTTATTTTTTTGTTCATTCTTCAGAGTTTTGATTCTTCAGTGAGAAAAATCCTGGAAATAAAGAAAGTTGAACTTTAACTCTCGTCGTTCACCTCAAACTATCAATATTTTAGTTTTACTTTATTAAAATCGTATTTTCTTTAAATCCTGAATTCTGTTTTTCCGGAATCTCCAGGATCCACCTCAGCTTCATTTATCTCCATCTGCTTCCTCTCCTTCATCCCTCGCTTCTCTCTTCCTCCCTCTTCATTTTCACTCTCTCCCTCCTTCTCTTTTTCTGAGGAAGAAAGAGAAAAGAGAGGGAGAGGAGGAGGAGGAGAAAGAGGGAGAGGAAAGGAAGAGAGAGCGAAAGAGAGAAGGAGAGAGAGGAGAGAGAAGAAGTGATGAGAAAGATGGGACAACAAAAAGAAGGGGAGAAGAAATAAAATTAAAATATTTCTCATTTTATTTTCAATTTTTTTCTTTAAGAACGAGGGAAGAGGAGAGGAGGAGAGAAGGAGAGCGGAAGGAGGGAGGGAAGGAAGGAAGGAGGAAGGAGACAGAGGAAAGACTAGAGAGAGGAGGAGAGGGGGTAAAGAGAGAGAGAGAGAAGGAGGGAGAGAAAAGGGAGAGAGGGAGGAGGGAGGGAGGAGAGAGGAGAGATGGAAAGAAGGAAGGAAGGAAGGAAGGAGGAGAGAGGGAGGGAGGGAGGGAGGGAGGGAGGAGAGGGGGAGGGAGAGAAAAAGAGAGAAGGAGAGAGGAAGGGAGGAGGGAAGGAGGGAGGGAAAGAAGGAAGGAAGGAGGAAGGAGAGAGAGAGTGAGAGGGAGAGAGAGAAGAGAGAGAGAGGGAATGGGGAGAGAGGGAGATAAACAGAGGGTGATGGGAGAAGAAGGGAATGGAAGGAAAGAGAAGGGGGAGAGAGGAGTGTAAACAGAAAGAAAGGAAGAGCAAAGGGGGAGAGCGAGGGACAAAGAGAGAGAGAGAGCAGGAGAGAGGAGGAGGGAGAGAGAGAGGGATAGGTAGAAAGAGAGAGTGAAGGGGAAGGCAGGGAGAAGAAAGAGATGTAGAAAGAAGGAGGAGGGAGAGAGAAGGACAGAGAGAGAGAGAGAAGGAGAGAAAGATGAGGGAGGAGAGAGAGGGGGATAAGTGGAAAGAGAGTGAAGGGGAGGGAGAAAAGAGGAGAGAGAAGAAGGGGGTAAAGGAGTGAAAGAAGAGAGGGAGTGAGAGGAGGAAGAGAGAAGGGAACTCAAGCTCAAAACTTTTCTCGTTTTATTTTCTAGTTTTTCTTTTGGAGCGAGGGAAGAGGAAAGAGGGAAGAGGAAAGAGGGATGAGGAGAGAGGGAAGAGGGAAGAGGGATGAGGAGAGAGGAAAGAGGAGAGAGGGAAGAGGGAAGAGGAAAGAGGGATGAGAGAGGGAAGAGGAAAGAGGGATGAGAAGAGAGGGAAGAGGAGAGAGGAAAGAGGGAAGAGGAAGGAGGGATGAGGAGAGAGGGAAGAGGAGAGAGGAAAGAGGGAAGAGGAAGGAGGGATGAGGAGAGAGGGAAGAAGAAAGAGGAAAGAGGGATGAGGAGAGAGGGAAGAGGAGAGAGGAGAGAGGGATGGAGAGAGACGTAGAGAAAGAGAGAAGACGATTCAAACTCATTTTTCATTTTATTTTCCGTCTTTCGCAGTTTGAACGAGGGAAAAGTGAAGTTCAGATGTTCAGATTTGTAGTTGATGTTTTGGCCACGGCTCTGATTGTGACGTGGGAACCGGAGCGGACGAGATGCTATCGCCACGGAAACGCCATTAAACACCAAAATAATCATCATTCTTTTTCTGTCGCAGCTTTTTTTCCTTTTTCTTTTTTTCTTTTTAAAGAGAAACAATCAATTTTCCCATTCTTCAGTCCTTTAACGTGAGCCCGGGCTGGTCCTGGTCTGGTCCTGGTCTGGTTCTGGGCTGGTCCTGGTCTGGTTCTGGTCTGGTTCTGGGCTGGTCCTGGTCTGGTTCTGGGCTGGTCCTGGTCTGGTCCTGGTCTGGTCCTGGTCTGGTTCTGTTTGTGACATCACGAGGGGGAGTGGAGCGTCGGTTACCACGGCGACACAGCGCAACGTAAACAAACAAAAAACAAAAAAACACAAACTGGGTTTAAAGAGCACATTTTCATTTTCCTGAGACTTTCTTTGAGATCTGATCACCTGCTGGAGTCCGGATCAATCGTCTTGATCGGCTCTTCGTGATCCTGGGCTTTTCAAATATGGCACTAGCCCCTCCAGCTGCTGGCCTCAGTGAGCTTCATTTGTTTCTGATCTCGGTGAAGTAAGTAAACGTCTGTTTTGTTTCCTCCGTTTCCTCAGATTTAAGAGTTTAAAAAAGTGTAAAAATAATAAATAATAAATAAATAATAAATATGAACTTATTTTGTAAGTTTATATTTTACATTTATAATTAAAATTTATAATTTAAATTTTAAACTGACTCTGAAAAAAACTGAATTTTTGTTCCTTTAATCGGCGTCTGGAACGTTTAAGAATCCAGAGGAGCAGAGAGCGTGCACGTGTGGCCAAGAGTGTGCACGTGTGGCCAAGAGTGTGCACGTGTGGCCAAGAGTGTGCACGTGTGGCCAAGAGTGTGCACGTGAGGCCAAGAGCGTGCACGTGTGGCTAAGAGCGTGCACGTGTGGTCAAAAGCGTGCACGTGAGCCCAAGAGAGTGCACGTGAATTCATGCGCGTGCCCTTGAGTCCAGGAGCGTGCACGTGAGTCCAGGGGCGTACACGTGAGTCCAGGAGCATGCACGTGAGTCCAGGGGTGTGCACGTGAGTTTAGGAGCGTGCACGTGAGTCCAGGGGCGTGCACGTGAGTTCAGGGGCGTGCACATGGGTTCAGGGGCGTGCACGTGAATTCAAGAGAGTGCACGTGAATTCATGAGCGTGCACGTGAGTCCAGGAGCGTGCACGTGAGTCCAGGGGCGTGCACGTGAGTTCAGGGGCGCGCACGTGAATTCAAGAGAGTGCACGTGAATTCATGTGCATGCACGTGAGTCCAGGAGCGTGCACGTGAGTCCAGGGGCGTGCACGTGAGTCCAGGAGTGTGCATGTGAATTCATGAGCGTGCACATGGGTTCAGGGGCGTGCACGTGAATTCAAGAGAGTGCACGTGAATTCATGCGCATGCACGTGAGTCCAGGAGTGTGCATGTGAATTCATGAGCGTGCACGTGAGTTCAGGAGCGTGCACGTGAGTTCAGGAGCGTGCACATGGGTTCAGGGGCGTGCACGTGGTCCTGACCTTTAGCTTTAGCCGTTAGCTCAGCACTCGTCACAGCGACGATTAAAGAACTAATCAGTTTAAACACTCGATCATTAATCATGAGGCGCAGCGAGCTGTCACACACACCACAACACACCGCGACACACACACACACACACACACAGGACACATTTAAATTAAACACGCTTCATTAATTGAATCAAATGAAATTGTGGAGCAGAGAAAACGACACCTGAAAATATCACAGATCTCAAATATTTCTTCACATTTCAGATTTAATCACAGTTAAAATCCTTCTCATTTCTCCACATTTTTACAAAAGTGTTTGGAGAATTTCAGAAAACCTTTTAAAATAACTGCACCTTAAAAAGTAAATGAACAAATCCATAACTCCAGATTTAACCGGATTTAACCTCCTGCCCCGGAAACATTTTCTTTGGCGATATTTCACCAAACTGCACAAAAATTGTCCAGTTTGTGAATTTTGTGATGCATTTTTTAATTTTTGTTTGTTTGTTAATGGGTCTCTGAGACAAAATATTTGTGAATAAACTTTTTGTATATTTCAGGACAAAGTTGAATGTTTCTGACTTCCGTTCAAAATCTTTTTTACTGGTCTAACTTTGCCAATACATTTTACCTTTTGGATTTATTTTTTTATTCTTTGATGTTTAAAACCCTTCAATTTTTAAGTTTTCTTTTTAAATTTTTGGATATTTTTCTTTTTTATTGTGGCCTTGTGAGATATTTCATTATTTCATTACAAAAAACAAACAAAAAACAAACAAATAAAATTTTATTGTCAACCAAATATTTATTTCAAATTATTTATTTTATATATTTTATTTTACCGTTTTTCATATTTAATTGAAATTCAAAAAAAATAAATGGCACACAGGCCTTAAATTACCAGAATGTGATAATTCAACTGAACAAAATAAAAAAATAAATAAAAAAAATAATTGTGTTTTGGTAAAATTTGGTAAATGAGAAATGAACCGAAGTGTCAAATTCAAATTCAGGTTCAACGGGAAATGGCCCATTTTTCACAATAATAATGGTGCGTTTTTTAAATATCGCTTTTCAGGACACTCAAAGACACGTTTGGTCTTAAAATATTAATTCTGGAGTATTTTATTTTCACTATTTTATATTTTATATTTTTATATTTTTGTGTATATTGTCGACTGTATATTATCGAGAGGAGAGAGGAGGAGGGGAGAGGAGAGGAGGAGAGGAGAAGGGGAGAGAGGAGGAGGGAGGAGAGAGGAGGAGGGGAGAGAGGAGAGGAGAGAGGAGAGCAGGAGAGGAGAGAGCAGGAGAGGAGAGAGGAGGAGGAGAGGAGAGAGGAGGAGAGGAGAGAGAGGAGGATGGGAGGAAAGGACAGAGGAGGAGGGGAAAGGGGAGAGAGGAGAGAGGAGGAGACGGGGGAGGAGAGAGGAGGAGGACAGAGGAGAGGAGCAGAGGAGAGGAGGAGAGGAGGAGGAGAGAGGAGGAGGAGGAGAGGAGGAGGAGAGAGGAGAGGGAGAGAGGAGGAGGAGAGGAGAGAGGAGGAGGAGAGGAGGAGAGGAGGAGAGAGGAGAGGAGGAGAGGAGAGAGAGGAGAGATTAGGAGAGGAGAGAGGAGGAGGAGAGGAGAGGAGGAGAGAGAGGAGGAGAGGAGAGAGGAGAGAGGAGGAGAGGAGGAGAGAGAGGAGAGGAGGAGGGAGAGAGGAGGAGGGGAGAGAGGAGAGAGGAGGAGGAGAAGAGAGGAGAGAGGAGGAGGAGAGAGGAGGAGAGAGGAGGAGGAGAGAGAGGAGGAGAGAGGAGGAGGAGAGAGGAGGAGAGAGAGGAGGAGAGAGGAGGAGAGGAGAGAGGAGGAGAGAGGAGAGGAGGAGGAGAGAGGAGGAGAGGAGAGAGGAGGAGGGGAGAGAGGAGGAGAGAGAGGAGAGGAGGAGAGGAGGAGGAGAGGAGAGGAGAGAGAGGAGGAGGAGGAGACGAGGAGGAGAAGGAGAGGAGGAGGAGAGGAGAGAGGAGGAGAAGAGGAGGAGGAATAATAGGATGAAGAAAAGCAGGAGGGGTGGATGAGGAAGGGAAGGAAGAGGAGGAGAGGAGGAGGAGGAGAAGGAGAGGAGAGGGAAGAAGAGAAGGCAGGAGGGCGTAAGGAAGAGCGTGAAAAAGAGGAGGAGGGTCGGACTTGTTTTCCGTTTTTAATAAAGTCTCAAACTCCGAAGAAGAGACGAAGAACAAAAAACAGATTTAAAACTTACATGATGCTGATGTAAGAAAACACACACACTCTAAAATAAAATAAAAAACGGTGAACACGCCGTAGAAGAACACCTCCCCTTTAACACGACTTAAAGGGGCAGATTTAAAGCGACACTCTGGAACTTTCCGCGCTCATATTAAATGGAAATGGAGAAGCGGATTTGCCGGTGGAGGAAGATCTGACTTTGCTTAAGCTCGTTAGTCACTTATTTCACAGCTCGAGCGTTAAAATGGCGTTTTGTTATTACGGCGTGAAGAAACGTTTAATTCACGTGTACAGCGCGAGGGTCGGCGAGTCTTTAAACGGGAAAAATGAAAAAAAATGAGGGAGAGAAGAAAAGAGAATTAATCTGGAGCTAAACCTGTTACAAGAGTCAAAGTGACGATTTCACAGAACGAGACGATTAAAACCAAAGAACAATGGAGGAACCTGCTGGACCTTCTGACCTCCTCCTCTGACCTCCTCCTCCTCCTCTGACCTCCTCCTCCTCTGACCTCCTCCTCTGACCTCCTCCTCCTCCTCTGACCTCCTCCTCCTCTGACCACCTCCTCCTCTGACCTCCTCCTATGACCTCCTCCTCCTCCTCTGACCTCCTCCTCCTCTGACCTCCTCCTCTGACCTCCTCCTCTGACCTCCTCCTCTGACCTCCTCCTCCTCTGACCTTCTCCTCCTCTGACCTCCTCCTCTGACCTCCTCCGACCTCCTCCTCTGACCTCCTCCTCCTCTGACCTCCTCCTCCTCTGACCTCCTCCTCTGACCTCCTCCTCCTCTGACCTCCTCCTCCTCTGACCTCCTCCTCTGAGCTCCTCCTCTGACCTCCTCCTCTGACCTCCTCCTCCTCTGACCTCCTCCTCCTCTGACCTCCTCCTCCTCTGACCTCCTCCTCCTCTGACCTCCTCCTCCTCTGACCTCCTCCTCCTCTGACCTCCTCCTCTGACCTCCTCCTCCTCCTCTGACCACCTCCTCTGACCTCCTCCTCCTCTGGCCTCCTCCTCCTCTGACCTCCTCCTCTGACCTCCTCCTCTGACCTCGTCCTCCTCTGACCTCCTCCTCCTCTGACCTCCTCCTCCTCTGACCTCCTCCGACCTCCTCCTCCTCGCACCTCCTCCTCCTCTGGACTCCTCCTCCTCTGTCCTCCTCTGACCTCCTCCTCTGACCACCTCCTCTGACCTCCACCTCCTCTGGCCTCCTCCTCCTCTGAGCTCCTCCTCTGACCACCTCCTCTGACCTCCTCCTCCTCTGAGCTCCTCCTCCTCTGACCACCTCCTCTGACCTCCTCCTCCTCTGACCTCCTCCTCCTCTGACCTCCTCCTCCTCTGACCTCCTCCTCTGACCTCCTCCTCTGACCACCTCCTCTGACCTCCACCTCCTCTGGCCTCCTCCTCCTCTGACCACCTCCTCTGACCTCCTCCTCCTCTGACCTCCTCCTCTGACCACCTCCTCTGACCTCCTCCTCCTCTGAGCTCCTCCTCTGACCACCTCCTCTGACCTCCACCTCCTCTGGCCTCCTCCTCCTCTGAGCTCCTCCTCTGACCACCTCCTCTGACCTCCTCCTCCTCTGAGCTCCTCCTCCTCTGACATCCTCCTCTGACCTCCTCCTCCTCTGACCTCCTCCTCTGACCACCTCCTCTGACCTCCTCCTCCTCTGAGCTCCTCCTCTGACCACCTCCTCTGACCTCCTTCTCTGACCACCTCCTCCACCTCCTCTAACCTCCTCCTTCTCTGACCTCCTCCTCCTCTGACATCCTCCTCTGACCTCCTCCTCCTCTGACCTCCTCCTCCTCTGACCTCCTCCTCTCTGACCACCTCCTCTGACCTTCTTCTCTGACCACCTCCTCCTCCTGACCTCCTCCTCTGACCTCCTCCTCTGACCTCCTCCTCTGACCTCCTCCTCCTCTGACCTCCTCCTCTGACCCCCTCCTCCTCTGACCCTCCTCCTCTGACCTCCTCCTCCTCTGACCCCTTCCTCCTCTGACCTCCTCCTCCTCTGACCTCCTCCTCCTCTGACCTCCTCCTCCTCTGACCTCCTCCTCTGACCACCTCCGACCTCCTCTCACCTGCTCCTCTGCCCACCTCCTCCTCAGACCTCCTTCTCTGCCCACCTCCTCTGACCTCCTCCTGTGACCTCCTCCTCCTCTGACCTCCTTCTCTGTCCCCCTCCTCTGACCTCCTCCTCCTCTGACCTCCTTCTCTGACCACCTCCTCTGACCTCCTCCTGTGACCTCCTCCTCCTCTGACCTCCTTCTCTGACCACCTCCTCTGACCTCCTCCTCTGATCTCCTCCTCCTCTGACCTCCTCCTTAGGGATGGGAATCGAGAACCGGTTCCGTGTGTTTCAATTCCACAGAATCGATTAGCGGTTTATCTAACGATTCTCTGAACGATTCCAGCCAGCACGAATTACGCACAAAAGTGGTGGGATTGATACTTCGCCGCTTCACTGATACGGAGTTTATAGTTCTGTTTATAGTTTTATAGTTCTGAGTTTAGTTCTGGTTTAGACCTGGTTTAGTCCTGGTATAGTTCTGGTTTAGTCCTGCTTTAGTTCTGGTTTAGTCCTGGTTTAGACCTGGTTTAGACCTGGTTTAGTCCTGGTATAGTTCTGGTTTAGTCCTGGTTTAGTTCTGGTTTAGTCCTGGTTTAGTTCTGGTTTAGTTCTGGTTTAGACCTGGTTTAGACCTGGTTTAGTCCTGGTTTAGTTTTGGCTTATTCCTGGTTTATTCCTGGTTTCGACCTGGTTTCGACCTGGTTTATTCCTGGTTTAGACCTGGTTTAGACCTAGTTTAGTCCTGGTTTAGACCTGGTTTAGACCTGGTTTAGTCCTGGTTTAGACCTGGTTTAGACCTGGTTTATTCCTGGTTTATTCCTGGTTTAGACCTGGTTTATTCCTGGTTTAGACCTGGTTTAGACCTGGTTTAGTCCTAGTTTAGTTTTGGTTTAGTCCTGGTTTATTCCTGGTTTAGTCCTGGTTTATTCCTGGTTTAGTGCTGGTTTAGACCTGGTTTAGACCTGGTTTAGACCTAGTTTAGTCCTGGTTTAGTTTTGGTTTAGTCCTGGTTTATTCCTGGTTTAGTCCTGGTTTAGACCTGGTTTAGTCCTGGTTTAGTTTTGGCTTATTCCTGGTTTAGACCTGGTTTAGACCTGGCTTAGACCTGGTTTAGACCTGGTTTAGTCCTGGTTTAGTTCACTAAAAGACACTTTTGGTCTTAAAATATTCATCCTGGAGTATTTTATTTTCACTATTTTATATTTGTGCGTATATTTTTAAAGCTTATTGCAGATGAAGAAATGAAAATAAATAAAAACAGAACTAAAACCCCTCCTGTTTTTCGTGATAACCGTCTCGTTCTTCTACGTTCTCGATGTTCCCACTCACCTCGAGGCGTACTGTACGTCCGGCGCTTTTACCAGTCCCGTAAAACCGTTTACGATATTAAACTCATCAAGCACGAAACCTTTTAAATGTTTCACAGTTTGTTTACGGCTCATCGTTGGCGTATTGTTCTCGATTCGCTCGTGTTGACAGAACGTGACGGATCTCCTCGTCGTTCCTCCTCCATTTGACCCCGGGACCATCCCTATGATTTTGTTATTTAGGCTTGATCAGGACCTAAGCTGGAGGATTTTACCTGGAGCATGTTCTGGGTTGGTGGGGGAAACCGGAGTGTCCGGAGGAAACCCACCCAGACACAGGGAGAACATGCAAACTCCACACAGAAAGGCCCGGGCGACCCAAATCTTGCGGCCATACCAACGTGCCACGTGGGGATTGAACCCAGAGCCTTCTTGCTGTGAAGCATGAGCACTGGCTACTCAACCACCGTGCTGCCAGAAGAGGGGGGGGGGGGGGGACAAACAGGTGAACAAACAGATGAACAAACAAACAAACAAACAGACAGACGAACAAACAAAAACAGATGAACAAGCAGACGAACAAACAGACGAACAAACAAACTGACGAACAAACAGATGAACAAACTGACAAACAGACGAACAAACAGATGAACAAACAAGCAGACGAACAAACAGACGAACAATCAGACGAACAAACAAACAAACAGATGAACAAACCGACAAACAGATGAACAAACTGACGAACAAACAAACAGACGAACAAACAGACGAACAAACAGACAAACAAACAGACGAACAAACAGACGAACAAACAAACAGAGGAACAAACAAACTGACAAACAAACAGACAAACAAACAAACAGATGAACAAACAAACAAACAGATGAACAAACAAACAGACGAACAAACAAACAAACAAACACATGAACAAACTGACGAACAAACAAACTGACGAGCAAACAAACAAACTGACGAACAAACAAACAAAAGAACAAACAAAAGACAAGCAAATAGACGACTGAAGTCAATCAAAGGCCAAGCTGAACAGGTGAGTCTTGAGCCCACTCTTAAAGGTCCCATGACATGGTACTTCTTGATGCTTTTATATGGCTCCTTAATGGTTCCCTAATACTGTAAATGAATCCTTCTTCAAAATCAACACTCTCAAGAGAGATAAGATGAGAAAGAGTCATAAATGTCACTCTGGAACACTCCATTATGGGCGTTGTTGCTTGAATGCAAATGAGGACAGAGATGGCCTATAGTAGCGGGTGGGGGCGTGGCCAAACTCTCCGCTCTCAGCTCTCAGCTGTGCCTGTGCGCTCTGACCCACTTCCGTGTTTTTGCGCGGAGAGGGAGATGAGAAGCGCTCCATTGAAAAATAAACACATTTCCACAGAAAATAAAATTAAACCACTGCTGTTTCAGATATCCACAGGCTCAGATAAAGGACTTCCGAGCCTAGAAAGCCTAGTTCCTCCAGGCAAATAAAAAAACGCATTTCGCATTGCGTAGCTCCTCCGCAGTCCAAACTCTCTGGGCGTGATTTACAGAGACGCTGAGTACAGACAGACAGAGGTGGAACTGCATTTGCATTTCTTTTTTCGAGCTGATGTCAATAAGTTTCCTTGTTCAAAATCACCCGTTTGAGCTCTAAACAGGGTAGGGGAGCTCACATTAACGTTCAAAAACCTCAGAAAGTGAAAATTTCATGCCATGGGACCTTTAAAAACATGAACGTTCTCTTTGGCCCTGAGCTCCTCCAGCAGCAGTTTAATGTCACAACTGCAAAAGTCTTTCAAAAGATTTAGTAAAAGGTCAATATTACGATATTTTTTTGGTCTGTTCTAATATTTCCTTGTCACAAACACCTGGAGTTTTGGGTTTGTTTCATTCTCACACGTTTAACGCACAAACCTGCAGATTGTTACGCCTCTTAGTTCTTCTCTCAAACCGAAAACGCTCTATTCCACCTTGTGATGTCACGTTGTAATTCAGGAAGTGTCTTTAAACTCCACACACTAGAAATCTTCACACAAACCTACAACTAAATGTCAAACATGGACTTTTTGGCAGGGCTGGACTGGGACAAAAAAACTGCCCTTTTTGTCTTAGACCGGCCCCTCATAAGAAGAAGAAGCAACTTTATTGATCTCACACTGGAGAAATTCTTCTCTGCATTTAACCCATCCTGTTATTAGGAGCAGTGGGCAGCACATGACTGCGCCCGGGGACCATCTCCATGATCTTCTTGCTTCAGTTTGGTCAGGACCTCAGCTGGAGGATTTTACCTGGAGCATGTTTTGGGTTGATGGGGGAAACCTGAGTGCCCGGAGGAAACCCAGACACGGGGAGAACATGCAAACTCCACACAGAAAGTGACCCGGGGATCGAACCCGGAACCTTCTTGCTGTGAGGCATGAGCGCTAACCACTCAGCCACCGTGCCGCCTAATTAGCGGAGCACAGTGGACTAATTTATGTGTTGTTGTTGTGTTCCCTGAAGCAAAGTATTTTACTATTGTTATGTCTGGGCCGAGGGGAAACCAGGGCGCAACATTTAAAGCAAAAATCCCAAAAACCAGCAGCAAACTCACAGTAACTGCCATACTTTTTGTACTATAGAGCGCACCTGACTATAAGCCGCAGGTGTCCACATTGTAACTTGAGATATTTACACAGAAAGATGATACACAAAAGGATTTTTTAAAATTTTAATTAACATAAATACTGGTACGTGCTTTTTTCGAACAGCGCCTACGGCAGAAACACGGCAGTAAAACAACTGTCAAATGGCCAGCCTGTAGCCTCTGGAAGCCTTAAAATAAAGTTTCAAGTTTAACTTTAAGGGTAAACCCCCTGAACTTTTTCTGTTTTTGTGTTAATTTATTTATTTTTATTTTTTTTTATTTTTTTTTTCTGTTTTTGGGTTAGTTTTGCAGGTTTTTTTGCTTAAAATTTTCAGTTACTTTTTCTGTTTTTGGGTTAGTTTTTCTGTTTTTTGATTTGTTTTTCAGTTTTTTTTAATTTCTTTTTCTGTTTTTGGGTTAGTTTTTCAGTTTTTTTTAAATTTCTTTTTCTGTTTTTGGGTTAGTTTTTCAATTTTTTTTGTTTCGTTTTTTCCAGTTAGATTTTCTGTTTTTGGGCTAGTTTTTCCTTTTTTTTGGTTTCGTTTTCTGTTTTTGGGTTCGTTTTTCAGTTCCGCCCACAGACCTACGACACCTATGCTCCCACACAAAAATTCTCCATAAACATACAAAAAAACGATACAAAACACGGCGATTGTGTTGTGACGGCACTCTGAAGGGGGAGTGACTTAGCGCCGAGAGCAAAAAAAGGGAAAGCCTCAGAAGCGTCATAAACAAACCTTATAAAACAGGTTGACGCGCTGTTTTTGGTGAATATGCCATTTTCTAAACGACAAAAGCGAACGCGATGATTGAAACGTGTGATGTGTTACGGTTAATCCCCCGTAGAAGTCAAATACCACCCCTTTAACGAAAACACGGCCAAAACAGAATAATATTTTAGAATCCCTTTAAACTCACGGCTCTTCAGAGGCCGATAAGCGCTCGATGTCTCGTCAGGACCGCCGGCGTCCAGCTCTTTTCCATATTTGCCTACGTCCAGCTCCTTTCACCTTGGTGGAGCGGTGTTTTATGGAGCCCACCTTCGCGTCGGCCTCGGGGGTCCTGGGACAGCCTTGGCTTCAGATCACACGCGATAATTCACTCTGCGCTGGAAGAACTCTATTACCTGCCGCTTGGTCCGGTCCCAGAACCCGGTCCTGTTGGACACAGAGAGCCCGGGGTTTTATCGGTCTCCAGAAATGTTCCGTTTCATGTTATTTTCTATTTTAAATGTCCAAGATTACAGAAAAAAGACGCCTGTGAGATTTAAGTAGTCCTGGTTTACTCCTGGTTTAATCCTGGTTTAGTCCTGGTTTGGTCCTGATTTAGTCCTGGTTTGGTCCTGGTTTAGTCCTGGTTTAGTCCTGGTATAGTCCTGGTTTAGTCACGCTAATGCTAACACTAATGCTAATGCTAAACACTAATGACCTGTCGGAGTTCAGATAAGTCACTCCTTTCTCGTCACAAAACTCAGATTAAAGTCTAGCTCTCGTCACAGAGCCTCAGACAGAGCAGTGCCTCCAGTTAGCATCACTCATCTTTACTTTTTAACAATTGTTTGTAAAATGTGCTGTAGAAATGGGATGTGGATTTGAACACTTTTTGAAATTGGATGTGGATTTGAATACTTTTGGAAATGGGATGAAAATTTGATGTGGATTTGAATACTTTTTGAAATTGGATGAAAATTTTATGTGGATTTGAACACTTTTTGAAATTGGATGAAAATTTGATGTGGATTTGAATAATTATTGAAATTGCATGAAAATTGGATGTAGATTTGAATATTTTTTGAAATTTGATGTGGATTTGAACACTTTGAAATTGGATGAAAATTGGATGTGGATTTGAACACTTTTTGAAATTGGATGAAAATTTGATGTGGATTTGAACACTTTTTGAAATTGGATGTGGATTTGAACACTTTTTGAAATGGGATGAAAATTTGATGTGGATTTGAACACTTTTTGAAATTGGATGAAAATTTGATGTGGATTTGAACACTTTTTGAAATTGGATGAAAATTTGATGTGGATTTGAATAATTATTGAAATTGCATGAAAATTGGATGTAGATTTGAATACTTTTTGAAATGGGATGAAAATTTGATGTGGATTTGAATACTTTTTGAAATTGGATGAAAATTTTATGTGGATTTGAACACTTTTTGAAATTGGATGAAAATTGGATGTAGATTTGAATATTTTTTGAAATTTGATGTGGATTTGAACACTTTGAAATTGGATGAAAATTGGATGTGGATTTGAACACTTTTAAATTGGATGAAAATTTGATGTGGATTTGAATACTTTTTGAAATTGGATGTGGATTTGAACACTTTTTGAAATGGGATGAAAATTTGATGTGGATTTGAATACTTTTTGAAATGGGATGAAAATTTGATGTGGATTTGAACACTTTTTGAAATTGGATGAACATTTTATGTGGATTTGAATACTTTTTGAAATTGGATGTGGATTTGAATACTTTTTGAAATGGGATGAAAATTTGATGTGGATTTGAACACTTTTTGAAATTGGATGAAAATTTGATGTGGATTTGAATAATTATTGAAATTGCATGGAAATTGGATGTAGATTTGAATATTTTTGGAAATTTGATGTGGATTTGAACACTTTGAAATTGGATGTGGATTTGAATACTTTTTGAAATTGGATGAAAATTTGATGTGGATTTGAATACTTTTTGAAATTGGATGAAAATTTTATGTGGATTTGAACATTTTTTGAAATTGGATGATAATTTGATGTGCATTTGAACATTTTTTGAAATTGGATGAAAATTTGATGTGGATTTGAATACTTTTTGAAATTGGATGAAAATTTGATGTGGATTTGAATAATTATTGAAATTTGATGTGGATTTGAACACTTTGAAATTGGAAGTGGATTTGAATACTATTGATTTTACACTAAAAGGTGAGAGTGACTGGAAAACCAATGGTAATGCTAACGCTAATGCTAACGCTAAACGCTAATGACCTGTCGGAGTTCAGATAAGTCACTCCTTTCTCGTCGCAAAACTCAGATTAAAAGTCTAACTCTCGTCACAGAGCTTCAGACAGAGCAGTGCCTCCAGTTAGCATCACTCATCTTTACTTTTTAACAACTTTTCCCTCCACGGTCCCCCAATTATCTCCGCGTAAACTTCCTGCACGTGCGGATACGACCAGATTTCAAAGCCTTCCTTTCCTCGTCTTATCCGATCTCCGTTCTACGTTTTTTATCTGCTCCTCCAGAACACTTTTTTCCCCCCCCGAATCCGCCCATTATTATTATTTCGATATCTTCAAACCCGCCGTTTTATCAGAGTTAAGTGATCCTTTGCACTCCGGTGAAAACTCGAGATTTAATTAACAATTTAAACTTACCGAGATATACAAGGCCGCTAGTTAAAAGTCTTTTATTACTTAATCAATGCTGAAATTAATACGATTTACCTCTGTGACCTCTCCTATCCGTACAAGTCTACCGCGTTATTAATTATAGCTCCAATTAACCCTCCACTAATGGTTTGGCCCCCGGAGAATGTGCGTTAGCGAGAATATCCTGCGTTTTTAGAAGTGGCCCGCGTGTAAATAAATGTTAATTTGATTGGGAGTTATGATGGATTACAGGAGCGAGCGATAGCGACAGTCGAACTCCCCTTCAAAGCCCCGTTTCCTTCGCCGTAATGCAGTTTGGCACGCCGATCAATAGCGGAGTTTTGTGTGTGTGTGTTTTAATTCTGTCCCGTTTTACTGATGTCCGACCAAGAAGTGGTCAAAAAACATCAGGGAATATTGGGGGGAAAATCTGCGTTTTTGGAGTTCAAACCGTGAAGAGTATACCTGCTTTGTGCTTTGTCTGGAATGTTCCGCAGTATGGCATTAAGTAGACCTGGTTTAGTCCTAATTTAGACCTGGTTTAGTCCTTGTTTAGTCCTAGTTTAGACCTGGTTTAGTCCTGGTTTAGACCTAGTTTAGTCCTGGTTTAGTCCTTGTTTAGACCTGGTTTAGACCTAGTTTAGTCCTAATTTAGACCTGGTTTAGTCCTTGTTTAGACCTGGTTTAGACCTAGTTTAGTCCTCATTTAGACCTGGTTTAGTCCTTGTTTAGTCCTAGTTTAGACCTGGTTTAGGCCTGGTTTAGTCATTGTTTAGTCCTGGTTTAGTCCTCGTTTAGACCTGGTTTAGTCCTGGTTTAGACCTGGTTTAGTTCTGGTTTAGTCCTTGTTTGGACCTGGTTTAATCCTGGTATAGATCTGGTTTAGTCCTAATTTAGACCTGGTTTAGTCCTGGTTTAGTCCTTGTTTAAACTTGGTTTAGTCCTGGTTTAGTCCTTGTTTAGTCCTTGTTTAGTCCTAGTTTAGACCTGGTTTAGTCCTGGTTTAATCCTTGTTTAGACCTGGTTTAGACCTGGTTTAGTCCTGGTTTAATCCTTGTTTAGACCTGGTTTAGTCCTGGTTTAATCCTCGTTTAGACCTGGTTTAGTCCTGGTTTAATCCTTGTTTAGACCTGGTTTAGACCTGGTTTAGACCTGGTTTAGTCCTGGTTTAATCCTCGTTTAGACCTGGTTTAGTCCTGTTTTACTGATGTCCGTCCAAGAATGAAAAGTGGTCTAAAAACATCAGGGGATATCGGTGAAAAATTCTGCATTTTTGAGATCAAATCGAGGAAGGAAAGTCGCCAAAACTGTACGACAAAATAATAAAACACAAGTAGAAGTCAAAGAAAATACTCTATTAAAGGTGCACTGTGTAACTTTTTCACTTGGGGGTCCATCACCTGCTTGTTTCTATGGATACGTCGCTGCTCTGCCTGGAATGTTCCGCAGTGTGACTTTAAACAGCTCTACTTTACATTTATTCAATCACAGGTGGTTTTAGAGCTCAAAAACACCTTGAAAAACAGACATTCTGACTGTGAGCGGGGTCGCCTCTCCACAGATCTGACCTGGAACTTGGTCTGGTTTGGTCTCCATGGAGATGGAAAGGTTAAATGCCATACTGTGGAACATTAAAAGCTTAAATAATACACAAAATTAAAATAAATAAATAAATAAAATTGGTTTAGTTCTGGTTTAATTCTGGTTTAGTCCTAGTTTAGTCCTGGTTTGGTCCTGGTTTGGTCCTGGTTTAGTCCTGGTTTGGTCCTGGTTTAGTCCTGGTTTAGTCCTGATTTGGTCCTGATTTAGTCCTGGTTTAGTCCTGGTTTAGACCTGGTTTGGTCCTGGTTTAGTCCTGGTTTAGTCCTGTTTCGTCCTGGTTTCGTCCTGGTTTGTTCCTGGTTTGTTCCTGGTTTGTTCCTGGTTTAGTCCTGGTTTGGTCCTGGTTTTGTCCTGGTTTAGTCCTGGTTTAGACCTGGTTTAGACCTGGTTTGGTCCTGGTTTAGACCTGGTTTAGTCCTGGTTTAGTTCTGGTTTAGACCTGGTTTAGTCCTGGTTTAGACTTGGTTTAGTCCTGGTTTAGTTCTGGTTTAGACCTGGTTTGGTCCTGGTTTAGACCTGGTTTGGTCCTGGTTTTGTCCTGGTTTAGTCCTGGTTTAGACCTGGTTTAGACCTGGTTTGGTCCTGGTTTAGACCTGGTTTAGTCCTGGTTTAGTCCTGGTTTGGTCCTGGTTTAGTCCTGGTTTAGACCTGGTTTAGTCCTGGTTTGGTCTTGGTTTAGTCCTGGTTTAAACCTGGTTTAGTCCTGGTTTGGTCCTGGTTTAGTCCTAGTTTAGTCCTGGTTTAGTCCTGGTTTGGTCCTGGTTTAATCCTGGTTTAGTCCTGGTTTAGTCCTGGTTTAGTTCTGGTTTAGTCCTGGTTCAGACCTGGTTTAGTCCTGGTTTAGACCTGGTTTAGTCCTGGTTTAGTTCTGGTTTAGTCCTGGTTTAGTCCTGGTTTAGAACTGGTTTAGTCCTGGTTTAGTCCTGGTTTAGACCTGGTTTAGTCCTGGTTTAGTCCTGTTTTAGTCCTGGTTTAGTTCTGGTTTAGTCCTGGTTTAGTCCTGGTTTACTCCTGGTTTGGTCCTGGTTTAGTCCTGGTTTAGTCCTGGTTTACTCCTGGTTTGGTCCTGGTTTAGTCCTGGTTTAGTCCTGGTTTAGTCCTGGTTTAGACCTGGTTTAGTCCTGGTTTAGTCCTGGTTTAGTCCTGGTTTGGTCCTGGTTTAGACCTGGTTTAGTCCTGGTTTGGTCCTGGTTTGGTCCTGGTTTAGTCCTGGTTTGGTCCTGGTTTAGTCCTGGTTTAATCCTGGTTTAGTCCTGGTTTAAACCTGGTTTAGTCCTGGTTTAGTCCTGGTTTGGTCCTGGTTTAGACCCAGTTTAGTCCTGGTTTGGTCCTGGTTTGGTCCTGGTTTAGACCTGGTTTAGTCCTGGTTTAGTCCTGGTTTAGACCTGGTTTAGTCCTGGTTTAGACCTGGTTTAGTCCTGGTTTAGTCCTGGTTTAGTTCTGGTTTAATCTCCACAGTTTTCTATCGCTGCTGAAGTCACTTGTTTCTTTATGAAGTCGTTTTAGATCAATATTGAGATTTAAAATGTCACAATTAGAACAGAACGATCCACAGGGATCAGCCGATCAGTTGGAAAAATTAATTGATTTTATTTATTTGATTTATTTATTACTGTTTTGATGATTTTACAGTTCTGCTTTTATTTGATTTTTAGTGGTTTTATTTTTTTTAGACGGGTACAATCACATTTCTTACAATTTATCTTTTTGTTGTCTTCATTTTGTGATCTCAGTGCAGCACTTTGGAAACTGCTTTGTTTGTAAAATGTGCTGTAGAAATTGGATGTGAATTTGAATACTTTTTGAAATTGGATAAAATTTGATGTGGATTTGAAAACTTTTTGAAATTGGATAAAATTGAATGTGGATTTGATTTTTTTTTTTTAATTGGATGTGGATTTGAATACTTTTTGAAATTGGAAGTGAATTTGAATACTTTTTGAAATTGGATAAAATTGAATGTGGATTTGAATTTTTTTTTTTAATTGGATGTGGATTTGAATACTTTTTAAAATTGGATGTGGATTTGAATAGTTTTTGAAATTGGATGTGGATTTGAATATTTGTTTTGAAATTGGAGGTGGATTTGAATACTTTTTGAAATTGGATAAAGTTGAATATGGATTTGAATACTTTTTTGAAATTGGAGGTGGATTTTAATACTTTTGAAACTGGATGTGGATTTCAATAATTTTTTAAATTGGATTAATTGGATGTGGATTTGAATACTTTTTTTTAAATCGATGTGGATTTGAATATATATATATATTTAAATTGGAATGGATTTGAATACTTTTTAAAATTGGATGTGGATTTGAATAGTTTTTGAAATTGGATAAAACTGAATGTGGATTTAAATATTTTTTTTATTGGATGTGGATTTGAATACTTTTTAAAGTTAGATGTGGATTTAAATACTTTTTGAAATTTGATAAAATTGGATGTGGATTTGAATACTTTTTTAAAATCGATGTGGATTTGAATTTTTTTTTTTTTTATTGGATGGGGATTTGAATACTTTTTAAAATTGGATGTGGATTTGAATAGTTTTTGAAATTGGATAAAACTGAATGTGGATTTAAATATTTTTTAAATTGGATGTGGATTTGATTTTTTTTTTTTTTTAATTGGATGTGGATTTGAATACTTTTTAAAGTTAGATGTGGATTTGAATACTTTTTGAAATTGGATGAAATTGGATGTGGATTTGAACACTTTGAAATTGGATGTGGAGTTCAATACTTTTTAAAATTGGATGTGGATTTGAATAGTTTTTGAAATTGGATAAAACTGAATGTGGATTTAAATATTTTTTTAATTGGATGTGGATTTGAATACTTTCTTAAAATCGATGTGGATTTGAAATTTTTTTTTTTTTTAATTGGAGGTGGATCTGAATACTTTTTGAAATTGGATGTGGATTTGAACACTTTTTGAAATCGGATAAAATTGGATGTGGATTTGAATACTTTTTAAAAATCGATGTGGATTTGAATAATTAAAAAAAAATTGGATGTAGATTTAAATACTTTTGAAACTGGATGTGGATTTGAACACTTTTTGAAATGGGATAAAATTGGATGTAGATTTGATTTTTTTTTTTTTTTTATCGGACGTAGAATTGAACACTTTTACTTAAGTCTTCATGTGTTTCTTTAACTTGAGCAGCCTTTTACCACTGTTTGTGTACTTTTACTTCTGTACCAACACTGAATACTTCACCCCCTTCCCCCGGACTAACCACTCTGCCACTGTCACACGGGGGATTATCTAAAATGGCTGCAGGTCGACTGTACAATGAGAACATGGCAGGTTAATGTATTAAAGTTGTATTAAAACTTTATTTCATTATTAACACTTAACAGCTCCATCCATCATCGCACTGACGCACTCCCACTGTCACAGAATAAACACTCCGCTCAGGTCTGGACCAATCACGACGCCAGCCCCGGATCAATAGTCCTAGTCTCCGGGCGAAGGAGACAAGGAGGCGAGGAGACAAAGGCAGGAGAGAATAGGGTGCGTTCGTAGAATCTGATGATGTCTTAATGTTCGATGGAGGGACATTGTAATTCTGCGGGAGTTTTAGGATGAAATCTGCAAAAAAGAATACAGTGTTCGGACCAGAAACCGGCCATTAGCGAAATCGAAGTCGCCATTTGAACGGACGCAGTTAAACGGCTCATATTACGCCGTTTTCTGATCTCCGTTCTAATGTTTCCTCGTCACAAACACACCTGGAGTTCTGAATTTCTGAAGGAGGAAAAAAAAACCTCAAAATGTTTCGTATAACAAAAAACTTAAAACCGTGAATAGTATACCTGCTTTTTACTTTGTCTGGAATGTTCCGCAGTATGGCATTAAGTCCTACTTTAGACCTAGTTTAGTCCTGGTTTAGTCCTTGTTTAGTCCTAGTTTAGACCTGGTTTAGTCCTGGTTTAGACCTGGTTTAGACCTGGTTTAGACCTGGTTTAATCCTGGTTTAGTCCTAATTTAGACCTGGTTTAGTCCTGCTTTAGTCCTTGTTTAGTCCTAGTTTAGACCTGGTTTAGTCCTAATTTAGACCTGGTTTAGTCCTTGTTTAGTCCTAGTTTAGTCCTCGTTTCGACCTGGTTTAGACTTGGTTTAGTCCTAGTTTAGACCTGATTTAGACCTAGTTTAGTCCTCATTTAGACCTGGTTTAGACCTGGCTTAGTCCTGGTTTAGTACTGATTTAGTCTTAGTTTAGACCTGGTTTAGTCCTGGTTTAGTCCTGGTTTAGTCCTGCTTTAGTCCTGGTTTAGACCTGGTTTAGTACTGATTTAGTCTTAGTTTAGACGTGGTTTAGTCTTGGTTTAAGCCTGGTTTAGACCTGATTTAGTCCTGATTTAGTCCTGGTTTAATCCTGGTTTAGTCCTGCTTTAATCCTGGTTTAGTCCTGCTTTAGTCCTGGTTTAGACCTGGTTTAGTCCTGATTTAGTCTTAGTTTAGACCTGGTTTTTAATACTTTTGACAAACGTGTTCTAATGTTTCCTCGTCACAAACATCTGGAGTTGTGTTTTGTTTCATTCACACTGACAGCTCTAGTTATTTCTTTGCCTGGAATGTCCCACAGTAGGACATTAAACAAATCTGCCTTGCATTTGCAACATTACATGTGTGTTATAGCTCAAAAATACTTTAAAAACACAAATTCTTATTAGGGCTGTCAGTTTAACGTGTTAATTAGATTAATTAATCACACTGCTAATTAACGTATTATAAAAATTAACGCAATTAATTATGAGTGGCAATTCAACGCACATTTTAAATTTGGCGTGCGGCGAGCGAATCGCTGCCAGGGCCTTTGAACGGCAAGTTTATTTATAAAAAGAACGAAGACGGGACGATCGACAAGAACGCCGTGATTTGGAGCTTTTGTCAAAAAGAATTTTCCTCCAGCCTGACGGATCATTTGAACGACAAACACGTCCGGACAAGTTCCATCGTTACCGGCACTTCACCAAACCACCAAACCAACAAACCAACAAACCACCAAACCAACAAAGCAACAAACCACCAAACCACCAAACCAACAAACCACCAAACCACCAAACCAACAAACCACCAAACCACCAAACCAACAAACCAACAAACCAACAAACTACCAAACCAACAAACCAACAAACTACCAAACCAACAAACTACCAAACCAACAAACTACCAAACCACCAAACCACCAAACCAACAAACTACCAAACCAACAAACCAACAAACTACCAAACCAACAAACTACCAAACCAACAAACCAACAAACTACCAAACCAACAAACCACCAAACCACCAAACCAACAAACCACCAAACCAACAAACCACCAAACCAACAAACCAACAAACTACCAAACCAACAAACCACCAAACTACCAAACCACCAAACCAACAAACCACCAAACCAACAAACCACCAAACCACCAAACTACCAAACCAACAAACCAACAAACCAACAAACTACCAAACCAACAAACCACCAAACTACCAAACCACAAAACCAACAAACTACCAAACCACAAAACCAACAAACTACCAAACCAACAAACCACCAAATTACCAAACTACCAAATTACCAAACTACCAAACCAACAAACCACCAAACCACCAAACCAAACCAACAAACCAACAAACTCCCAAACCAACAAACCACCAAACTACCAAACCACAAAACCAACAAACCAACAAACTACCAAACCAACAAACCACCAAACCAACAAACTACCAAACCAAAACCACCAAACCAAAACCACCAACATAAAAATGTGATTAATTAGATTAATTAATTAGAAATCCTGTCATTAATTAATAATATATATATATTTTTTTAAAATCCGCTGACAGTACAAATTCTTACCATGTTCCGGCTCGCTTCTCCACAGACGTTTTGAGGAGGAACTTTAGAACATGGATCAGAAAATCGCGTAGTACGGCACCTTTAAAAACAGTAACAGTCGGGGACAAATAAAAAATGTCGTATTTGTAGAAAAGTTTCAAAGTCAGTTTAAACCCGCTAAACTTTCCGAGCCAAAGAGAAAGAGCGAACGAGAGCGATGGAAGGAGGAGGAGGAGGAGGAGGAGGAGGAGAGGTTTTGGTTAAAAACAGAAAGCAGGACACCGGCGCTAACCGTTGGCTAGCGTCATCCATCACAGTTTGAGGAATCGCTGGTGGCAAAGACGGACCGTGGCAGCGCGAGTTAAAAATATAAAGAGAGGGGACAGGTGCGACAGGTGCGCACAGGTGAAGACGAGTTTTTAAAGAAGAAATGGGACAAACACAGTCACCTTCAGACCCAACCTCTGCTCAGAGGAAGAGGAGGGGGAAAGGGGACGCTCCCGTCTGCTCCCCGGCCGGTTTTCGCTTCGCCGTGTGGCCGAAACCTCACAAGAAACAGAAAACAAAAGAGTTACGGAGCGAGAACAACAAAACAGAGTGGAAACTGCACTGTTACCATAGCGATTAACAATATAAAACTTCATATTTTATCGTATACATGCTTTTTGCTTTGTCTGGAATGTTCTGCAGTATGGCATTAAGTCCTAGTTTAGACCTGGTTTTAGGCCTGGTTTAGTGCTGGTTTAGACCTAGTTTAGACCCGTTTTAGTCCTGGTTTAGACCTGGTTTAGTCTTGGTTTAGTCCTGGTTTAGTCCTGGTTTAGACCCATTTTAGTCCTGGTTTAGGCCTGGTTTAGACCTGGTTTAGACCTGGTTTAGTTCTAGTTTAGTCCTGGTTTAGACCTGGTTTAGACCTGGTTTAGACCTGGTTTAGTCCTGGTTTAGACCTGATTTAGTCTTGGTTTAGTCCTGGTTTAGTCCTGGTTTAGACCCGTTTTAGTCCTGGTTTAGACCTGGTTTAGACCTGGTTTAGACCTGGTTTAGTCCTGCTTTAGACCTGGTTTAGTCCTGGTTTAGTCCTGGTTTAGACCTGGTTTAGTCCTGGTTTAGTCTTGGTTTAGTCCTGGTTTAGACCCGTTTTAGTCCTGGTTTAGACCTGGTTTAGGCCTGGTTTAGTCCTGGTTTAGTCCTGGATTAGACCTGGTTTAGTCCTGGTTTAGACCTGGTTTAGTTCTAGTTTAGTCCTGGTTTAGACCTGGTTTAATCCTGGTTTAGTCCTGGTTTAGACCTGGTTTAGTCCTACTTTAGTCCTGGTTTAGTTCTGGTTTAGTCCTGGTTTAGACCTGGTTCAGACCTGGTTTAGTCCTAGTTTAGTCCTGGTTTAGATCTGGTTTAGTCCTGGTTTAGTCCTGGTTTAGACCTGGTTCAGACCTGGTTTAGTCCTACTTTAGTCCTGGTTTAGATCTGGTTTAGTCCTGGTTTAGACCTGGTTCAGACCTGGTTTAGTCCTAGTTTAGTCCTGGTTTAGATCTGGTTTTCGATACTTTTGACAGACTGTAGTGGGGGAAAGGGGACGCTCCTGTCTGAGCGATGGGCCGCTGTGGTGGTCCCTGAAAATAAGTAAAAAATAAATAAAAAATATAATAATAATAATAATAATAATATCAAATTAATTACAGGATTTGTAATTAATGAATCTAATTAATCCCATTTGAATCTCAAATTATCAAATTCTTTTTTAAAAAGCTCAAAATCTCGGCGTTCTTGCCGATCGTCTCGTCTTCGTTCTTTTTATAAATAAAGTTGCCGTTCTTCGGCCCTGGCGGTGATTCGCTCCTCGCCCCCTGAGTCGAGTCCAGGTCAGTTTCCTCCAGGATTTATTTGTTTGAGCGACGCAGGTGGAAGTGACGCCACTGCCAAGTCGCCTACAGGTCCTTCAATGGGACAAATTTAAAAATGAAACTCACGTTAATTTTTCTAACGTGTTAATTTGCAGTGTAATTAATTCATCTAAATAATGTGTTAAACTGACAGCTCTAATAATAATAATAATAATAATAAGGGTGCGCCTTATTATTATTATTATTATTACCCTTAGAGATAGGGTGAGGAGCTTGGTCACACGGGAGGAGCTCGGAGTAGAGCCGCTGCTTCTCCACGTGGAGAGGAGCCAGCTGAGGTGGCTTGGGCATCTGTTTCGGATGCCTCCTGGTCGCCTCCCTCGGGAGGTGTTCCGGGCATGTCCCACCGGGAGGAGGCCCCGGGGAAGACCCAGGACCCGCTGGAGGGACTACAGTATGTCTCCCGGCTGGCCTGGGAACGCCTTGGGGTCCCCCCGGAGGAGCTGGAGGAAGTGTCCGGGGTGAAGGAAGTCTGGGAGTCCCTGCTTAGACTGTTGCCCCGGCGACCCAGCCCCGGATAAGAGGAAGAAAATGGATGGATGGATAATAATAATAATAATAATGCATTAACAAATATTACAACAAATTAATAATAGCCTAAATAATTTAAAAAGTAACACTACAAGCAAAATGCTTCCGGAACAAAAGTAGTGACATTTTTCTTGGTTTAGGTCACTAATAAAGAAAAAGTCAGAAGTGCTGATTGGCTACAGTTTCCAAGATATAGTATTGGGTCAAAATAGAAAATTTATGCAAAATAAGTTAAAAACGGTAGTTTATCAGAAGGTCCAGTGTGTCTACAAGAAACAGTTGTATCTGAAAGCCTGTCTGCTCATTCACATACATTCATTTTAATGTCTACAGCTTTAACTGAAAATATTTATGGATTTCACGAGAGAGGGAAAGAGAGAGAAAAGAGAGGGAAAGAGAGGAGCAGAGAGATTTCAAGAGCGATGCCTCGTAATCTTGTGCACCTGATGTCTTAAGATATTTCTTTTTTATTTCTTGAGGGATAAAGGAATGTGATTTTGATGTAAAACAATATCAATAAATATCTTGAATACATTAGCTCACCAGCACAGTTATCAATTGATTTTCATTTCATCTTATCAATATAAATGAGATTTAGCCACTTTTATCTCGGAAGCAGATCGAGTCCAAACATTTGTAGACCGGTGTAATAAATATAAATTGTCTCAAAGTAAAAATGACTGTGTTTGATCATTTCAGCCCTGGAACTCGGAGCTGTTCACTTCAAACTACCACTTCATGACATCACGAGGTGGAACAGAACGTTTTGGAGACAGATAATAGACTGTATAAAGAACTTGTCAAAGTGGACGTCACCCATAGCGCATATTTAGACTTGACTAGAGTTCTTCTCCCAAACTGAAAACACTCTGTTCCACCTCGTGATGTCACGTGGTGATACAGGAAGTGCTCCACTGTGTTTTTAAACTCCACACACCTTCACTAGAATCAGCTGGATCATTTCAGCCCTGGAATTGCCGATCTCTACTGAACTAACCATAAAAAAAAAAATAGCGGAACAATATTGGAACATGACTTAAAGCTCACAAGAGTCAGTTTTGTGTGATATAGAAGCTTTAAAAACACAGTGGAGCACTTCCTGTATGACCACAAACTAAATATTATACAGAGTTTGTGTGTTAAACATGTGTGAATGAAGCAAACAACTCCAGGTCTGTTTGTGACAAGGAAACGACATTAGAACACGACTTAAACCAAGGAAGCCAATAGAGGCCATGGTCGTAATGATTATTTTCCACCTTAATAACGAGAAAATTAAGTAAAAAAAAGAAGTTTACCGCACACTTGTTTGATTATTCCTTATTCCTTTTTGATTATTCCTTTATTAGGTGAGAGCGAACAACGCGTTTCGCTTCTACAGCGCCATCGTAGAAGGAATAATCGGAAAGTGTGCGGTAAACTTCTTTTTTTCTGGAATTATTTTATGTTCCTGCTGTTACCAGCACTTGGAAGCTGTGCGTGGAGTTTTGAACTTTTGAAAGAGAAAATTAACTCGAGATCTCGAGAAAACAACACAATTAATTCATTATTTCGAGAAAACAAAACTTATTTTGAGATCTCGAGAAAACAAAGAGTTATTCTGTCTCAAAACATGAAACATTCTGGATGTTGTAGTTCTAACATATCGCCACTAGATGTCACTGTGGAGAGAGTTTCGAACTGTGTTTCAGCTCCGGCACAATCGCTTCAGCTGCTTCGGTGTTTCATGAAGCCTCACTTTGCCCGTCCTTAGTATCTCCGACGGTAAAGATGAAGCCGGGCCGGTCTTCTGCAGAGGCGCTGCGGACTAATCTTGAAATTATCCCGAATTAAAAGACCCTGTGTCAACCCCTGATCAATATATTGCCTTATCAGCTGATCGATTATTATTCCAGACATTCTAATGACCAAAAACGCGTCTATTCAGAATGAGAAATAGCCCAGAAGTCAGCCTGTCACAACGTGGTGGTATGAATAATTGTTTTGTTTTCTCGAGATCACGAAATAATTGTTTTGTTTTCTCGAGATCACGGAATAACTGTTTTGTTTTCTCGAGATCTCGCATTAATTGTTTCGTTTTCTTGAGATATCTAATTGTTTTGTTTTCTTGAGATCTCGAAATAATCGTTTCGTTTTCTCGAGATCTCAAATTAATCGTTTCGTTTTTTTGAGATCTCGAAATAATCGTTTTGTTTTCTCGAGATCTCAAATTAATTGTTTCGTTTTCTCGATCTTGAAATAAATGTTTCATTTTCTAGAGATCTCAAAATAATTGTTTTGTTTTCTCGAGATCTTGAAATAATTGTTTTGTTTCCTCAAGATCTCAAATTAATTGTTTTGTTTTCTCGAGATCTCAAAATAATTGTTTTGTTTTCTCGAGATCACGAATGAATTGTTTTGTTTTCTCGATATCTGAAATTGTTTCGTTTTCTCAAGATCTCAAATTAATTGTTTCGTTTTCTCAAGATCTCAAATTGTTTTGTTTTCTCGAGATCTCGAAATAACTGGTTTTCTCGAGATCTCGAATTAATTGTTTCGTTTTCTCAAGATCTCAAAATAATTGTTTTTTCTCGAGATCACGGAATAATTGTTTTGTTTTCTCGAGATCTTGAATAAATTGTTTCGTTTTCTCGAGATCTCGAATTAATTGTTTCGTTTTCTCGAGATCTCGAAATAATTGTTTTGTTTTCTTGAGACAACGGAATAATTGTTTTGTTTTCTCGAGATCTTTAATAAATTGTTTTGTTTTCTCGAGATCTCAAATTAATTGTTTCGTTTCCTCAAGATCTCGAAATAATTGTTTTGTTTCCTCAAGATCACGAATTAATTGTTTAGTTTCCTCAAGATCTCGAAATAACTGTTTCGTTTTCTCAAGATCACGGAATAACTGTTTTGTTTTCTCGAGATTTTGAATGAATTGTTTCGTTTTCTCAAGATCTCGAATTAATTGTTTCTTTTTCTTGAGATCTCGAAATAACTGTTTTTTTCTCAAGATCACGGAATAACTGTTTTGTTTTCTTGAGACCTTGAATTGTTTTCTTTTCTCGAGATCACAGAATAATTGTTTTGTTTTCTCGAGAACTTGAATTAATTGTTTCGTTTCCTCAAGATCTCGAAATAATTGTTTTGTTTTCTCAAGATCTCAAATTGATTGTTTTGTTTTTTCTCGAGATCTCAAATTAATTGTTTTGTTTTCTCAAGATCTCGAATTAATTGTTTCTTTTTCTTGAGATCTCGAAATAACTGTTTTTTTCTCAAGATCACGGAATAACTGTTTTGTTTTCTTGACACCTTGAATTGTTTTCTTTTCTCGAGATCACAGAATAATTGTTTTGTTTTCTCGAGAACTTGAATTGTTTCGTTTTCTCGAGATCTCGAATTAATTGTTTTGTTTTCTCAAGATCTCAAATTGATTGTTTTGTTTTTTCTCGAGATCTCAAACTGATTGTTTCGTTTTCTCGAGAACTCGAATTAATGATCTCGTTATCTCGGGATAACAAGGAAGAAAACGTATTGCTTATGAATATGGCCTCTGTCGACTTCCGTATAAACCTCCCAAGAGTCCGTTTTGCGTAATACAGGAGCTTTAAAAACACAGTGGAGCACTTCCTGTATCACCACAAACTAAATCTTCTGCCGTTTGGCGTAATGTAGCAGCTTTAACGTCAAATCGCCACAGTCCTCGTCACTCTCTCTCTCTTTGTCTTGTCTAATATCGTTTTACGCGCCATCCCTTCTTCTTCTCCTCTTTAAAACCTTGAACGAAAATGATCCGCGTCTTCGCTCAAACTTCTTCCCGTCTTCTCCAAAAACTGTCACCGCCGACCATCACGGTTTATTTATCTTTATTTATACAAGCTCGCAGTCAGAGCCATCCATCTCCGGCGTGGTGGCCCGAGGCGTGCATTAGAGCTCCACTTGACAAGATCCAACCACTTTGAGATTGTAAAATACGGCGACGCGGCGTGTCACGAGGCCTTAAATAAAGAAAAAAATCCAAGCGTTCCCATCATCGTCGGCACCTCCAGCCATGAAGATGTGTTTTAATAATCGGATCCAAAAACACAATTACGAAGTGTCAGACGTGAGGAGAAGTGATGGGGACGGTTTGTTTGGTCACTCTGCGTCAGTGTAAATAATTAACTTGTTTTACGCTCACATGAGGTGGAAAATGCGCCGGTCGATGGAGAAAAGTACAGTTCTTCCTCTGAGCGAAATGTTTAAGGAAATTATTAAAATGAACATTACGTTAAAAACAATTATAATGTCCTCTTCGGATCGTAGCCACAGGTGAAGTCGGTGTAAATGGGTTCGTTTTTTGGAACGGCGCCGAGTGAATGCTAACGAAGCTAACGTCATGTTCCAGTTTTAATCGCGTTTAAAGGCTCCGTACGACGCCGTTTTCTGATGTACAGATCTGGAAAAAATGATCAGTTTTTCTGATTTTACTACTTATAGGTTTGTGATTGGGCAAAAGGAACATTTTTGTTTGAGTCTATGAACTACTGACAACATTTCCCCCAAATTCCAAATAAAAATAATATTGTTTATAGGCTAAATGGCATTATGGAACTAAACCAGGACTAGACCAGGACTAGACCAGGACTAGAACATGACTAAACCAGGACTAAACCAGGACTAGACCAGGACTAGAACATGACTAAACCAGGACTAGACCAGGACTAGACCAGGACTAAACCAGGACTACACCAGGACTAGACCAGGACTAGACCAGGACTAGAACATGACTAAACCAGGACTAAACCAGGACTAGACCAGGACTAAACCAGGACTAAACCAGGACTAGACCAGGACTAGACCAGGACTAGAACATGACTAAACCAGGACTAGACCAGGACTAGACCAGGACTAGACCAGGACTAGACCAGGACTAGAACATGACTAAACCAGGACTAGACCAGGACTAGACCAGGACTACACCAGGACTAGACCAGGACTAGACCAGGACTAGAACATGACTAAACCAGGACTAAACCAGGACTAGACCAGGACTAAACCAGGACTAAACCAGGACTAAACCAGGACTAGACCAGGACTAGACCAGGACTAGACCAGGACTAGACCAGGACTAGACCAGGACTAGAACATGACTAAACCAGGACTAGACCAGGACTAGACCAGGACTAGAAAACGACTAAACCAGGACTAGACCAGGTCTAAACCAGGACTAGCAGTGAACTAAACCAGAACTAGACCACGACTCAACCAGGACTAGAAGTGGACTAAATCAGGACTAAACCAGGACTAGACCATGACTAGACCAGGACTAGAACATGACTAAACCAGGACTAGAAGTGGACTAAATCAGGACTAAACCAGGACTAGAACATGACTAAACCAGGACTAGACCAGAACTAAACAGGACTAAACCAGGACTAGAAGTGGACTAAATCAAGACTAAACCAGGACTAGACCAGGACTAGACCAGGACTAGAAAACGACTAAACCAGGACTAGACCAGGTCTAAACCAGGACTAGCAATGAACTAAACCAGAACTAGACCACGATTCAACCAGGACTAGAAGTGGACTAAATCAGGACTAAACCAGGACTAGACCATGACTAGACCAGGACTAGAACATGACTAAACCAGGACTAGAAGTGGACTAAATCCGGACTAAACCAGGACTAGACCAGGACTAGAACATGACTAAACCAGGACTAGACCAGGACTAGAACATGACTAAACCAGGACTAGACCAGGACTAGACCAGGACTAAACCAGGACTACACCAGGACTAGACCAGGACTAGACCAGGACTAGAACATGACTAAACCAGGACTAAACCAGGACTAGACCAGGACTAAACCAGGACTAAACCAGGACTAGACCAGGACTAGACCAGGACTAGAACATGACTAAACCAGGACTAGACCAGGACTAGACCAGGACTAGACCAGGACTAGACCAGGACTAGAACATGACTAAACCAGGACTAGACCAGGACTAGACCAGGACTACACCAGGACTAGACCAGGACTAGACCAGGACTAGAACATGACTAAACCAGGACTAAACCAGGACTAGACCAGGACTAAACCAGGACTAAACCAGGACTAGACCAGGACTAGACCAGGACTAGACCAGGACTAGAACATGACTAAACCAGGACTAGACCAGGACTAGACCAGGACTAGAACATGACTAAACCAGGACTAGACCAGGACTAGACCAGGACTAGACCAGGACTAGAACATGACTAAACCAGGACTAGACCAGGACTAGACCAGGACTAGACCAGGACTAGACCAGGACTAGAAAACGACTAAACCAGGACTAGACCAGGTCTAAACCAGGACTAGCAGTGAACTAAACCAGAACTAGACCACGACTCAACCAGGACTAGAAGTGGACTAAATCAGGACTAAACCAGGACTAGACCATGACTAGACCAGGACTAGAACATGACTAAACCAGGACTAGAAGTGGACTAAATCAGGACTAAACCAGGACTAGAACATGACTAAACCAGGACTAGACCAGAACTAAACAGGACTAAACCAGGACTAGAAGTGGACTAAATCAAGACTAAACCAGGACTAGACCAGGACTAGACCAGGACTAGAAAACGACTAAACCAGGACTAGACCAGGTCTAAACCAGGACTAGCAATGAACTAAACCAGAACTAGACCACGATTCAACCAGGACTAGAAGTGGACTAAATCAGGACTAAACCAGGACTAGACCATGACTAGACCAGGACTAGAACATGACTAAACCAGGACTAGAAGTGGACTAAATCAGGACTAAACCAGGACTAGACCAGGACTAGAACATGACTAAACCAGGACTAGACCAGGACTAGAACATGACTAAACCAGGACTAGACCAGAACTAAACAGGACTAAACCAGGACTAGAAGTGGACTAAATCAAGACTAAACCAGGACTAGAAGTGGACTAAATCTGGACTAAACCAGGACTAGACCAGGACTAAACCAGGACTAGACCAGGACTAAACCAGGATTAAACCAGGATTAAACCAGGACTAAACCAGGACTAAACCAGGACTAAACTGGACTAAAACATGACTAGACCAGGACTAGAACATGACTAAACCAGGACTAGACCAGGACTAAACCAGGACTAGAAAACGACTAAACCAGGACTAGACCAGGTCTAAACCAGGAGTAGCAGTGAACTAAACCAGAACTAGACCAGGACTCAACCAGGACTAGAAGTGGACTAAATCAGGACTAAACCAGGACTAGACCATGACTAGACCAGGACTAGAACATGACTAAACCAGGACTAGAAGTGGACTAAATCAGGACTAAACCAGGACTAGACCAGGACTAGAACATGACTAAACCAGGACTAGACCAGGACTAGAACATGACTAAACCAGGACTAGACCAGGACTAAACAGGACTAAACCAGGACTAGACCAGGACTAAACAGGACTAAACCAGGACTAGACCAGGACTAGAACATGACTAAACCAGGACTAGACCAGGACTAAACAGGACTAAACCAGGACTAGACCAGAACTAAATAGGACTAAACCAGGACTAGAAGTGGACTAAATCAAGACTAAACCAGGACTAGAAGTGGACTAAATTAAGACTAAACCAGGACTAGACCAGGACTAAACCAGGACTAGACCAGGACTAGAACATGACTAAATCAGGACTAGACCAGGACTAAACAGGACTAAACCAGGACTAGAAGTGGACTAAATCTGGACTAAATCTGGACTAAACCAGGACTAGACCAGGACTAAACCAGGACTAGACCAGGACTAAACCAGGATTAAACCAGGATTAAACCAGGACTAAACCAGGACTAAACTGGACTAAACCATGACTAGACCAGGACTAGAACATGACTAAACCAGGACTAGACCAGGACTAGACCAGGACTAAACCAGGACTAAACCAGGACTAAATCAGGACTAACTATAAATAAACAAACAAAAAAAATTACATTCTACTAGACCAGGACTCAACCAGGACTAGAAGTGGACTAAATCAGGACTAAACCAGGACTAGACCATGACTAGACCAGGACTAGAACATGACTAAACCAGGACTAGAAGTGGACTAAATCAGGACTAAACCAGGACTAGACCAGGACTAGAACATGACTAAACCAGGACTAGACCAGGACTAAACAGGACTAAACCAGGACTAGACCAGGACTAGAACATGACTAAACCAGGACTAGACCAGGACTAAACAGGACTAAACCAGGACTAGACCAGGACTAAACAGGACTAAACCAGGACTAGACCAGGACTAGAACATGACTAAACCAGGACTAGACCAGGACTAAACAGGACTAAACCAGGACTAGACCAGAACTAAATAGGACTAAACCAGGACTAGAAGTGGACTAAATCAAGACTAAACCAGGACTAGAAGTGGACTAAATTAAGACTAAACCAGGACTAGACCAGGACTAAACCAGGACTAGACCAGGACTAGAACATGACTAAACCAGGACTAGACCAGGACTAAACAGGACTAAACCAGGACTAGAAGTGGACTAAATCTGGACTAAATCTGGACTAAACCAGGACTAGACCAGGACTAAACCAGGACTAGACCAGGACTAAACCAGGATTAAACCAGGATTAAACCAGGACTAAACCAGGACTAAACTGGACTAAACCATGACTAGACCAGGACTAGAACATGACTAAACCAGGACTAGACCAGGACTAAACCAGGACTAAACCAGGACTAAATCAGGACTAACTATAAATAAACAAACAAAAAAAATTACATTCTTACAGCCGAAAGCCTGTAGGAAAAAGTGGGCTTTGGGGAAACACCTTCAACGACGTCGAAAACAAAAACCCAGGGACCCACGACACTCCGAAAAATGCGACATATTGAAAATCCTGTAAATACCTTTGCTTGGGTAAAAATGACCCGGCGATAGTGTTGTAGGGTTAAACCTCACAGGAGTCAGTTTTGTGTGATACTGGACCTTTAAGATGACGACAGCAGTGGCTCCGAGCGTTCACCCACCAACCAGGAAGTCTGTGGTTTGATTCCAGCTCCACCAATGCACTCTTTTGTGTCCTTGGGCAACGCACTTGACGTTTATTCAACCTGGAAAGTTCTGCTGAGATTTAGAATCTTATTTTCAGGGGAGTCGTGGCAAAAACACAAACTGATGTGCCACTTTATATTTGTAGCCATGTTTCCTCCAGTCAGTGCGGCTGTAAAAAGTATTGAAAACCAAATACTAATCGATACTAAAACTAGTATCGAAACTATATACTAATTTGAGCAGGTATCAATACTAAAAATAGACTTTTTGGAGCTCTCATCAGAATCCTGTCTGAAGAGGTTTTAAATGCCATCCACGCATGTTTGAAGAATTTAACAATCTATTCAACCTCCTCCTTTAAGACTCTGTATGAGTTTTGACCTGGTTGAGTCCTGGTTTAGTCCTAGTTTAGACCTGATTTGGACCTTATTTAGTCCTGGTTTAGTCCTAGTTTAGACCTGATTTGGACCTTATTTAAGCCTGGTTTAGTCCTAGGTTTAGCCTGGTTGAGTCCTGGTTTAGTCCTGGTCTGGACCGGATTTGGACATTATTAAGTTCTGGTTTAGTCCTAGTTTTGGTCTGATTGAGTCCTGATTTTGGCCTGGTTGAATCCTGGTTTAGTCCTGGTCTGGACCTGATTTGGACATTATTTACTTCTGGTTTAGTCCTAGTTTTGACCTGGTTGAGTCCTGGTTTAGTCCTAGTTTTGGTCTGATTGAGTCCTGATTTAGTCCTAGTTTTGGCCTGGTTGAGTCCTGGTTTAGTCCTAGTTTGGACCTTATTTAGGCCTGGTTTAGTCCTAGTTTTGACATGATTGAGTCCTGGTTTAGTCCTAGCTTAGATCTGGTTTAGACCTTATTTAGGCCTGGTTTAGTCCTAGTTTTGGCCTAGGACTAAACCAGGTCCAAACCAGTCCTGGTTTAGACCTGGTTTGGACCTTATTTAGGCCTGGTTTAGTCCTAGTTTAGACCTGGTTTGGACCTTATCTAGGCCTGGTTTAGGCCTAGTTTAGACCTGGTTTGGACCTTATCTAGGCCTGGTTTAGGCCTAGTTTAGACCTGGTTTGGACCTTATCTAGGCCTGGTTTAGGCCTAGTTTTGACCTGGTTGAGTCCTGATTTAGTCCTAGTTTGGACTGTGTTTAGTTCTGGTTTAGTCCTAGTTTAGACCTGGTTTGGACCTTATTTAGGCCTGGTTTAGTCCTAGTTTAGACCTGGTTTGGACCTTATCTAGGCCTGGTTTAGGCCTAGTTTTGACCTGGTTGAGTCCTGATTTAGTCCTAGTTTGGACCATATTTAGCCCTGGTTTATTTCTGGTTTAGTCCTGATTTGGACCTGGTTTGGACCTTATTCAGGGGGTGCGACTCAGCCCGGAGAGCAAAGGGAAAAGAGCATCAGAAACAAAAGTAAAACATGTTAATTCGCTGTTTCTGGTGAATACAGCATTTTCCAAACAATAAAAGGTAAAATATTGATCTAAATATGTGACGTTTTACAGTTAAAATGACGTAGAAGTCTTTTCGTCCAAACTTGATTTTCTGTTGTAAAGTCCCGCAGATGTTTTGATGGACAGATCCTGCTCTCCCTCCTCGTCCTCCTGCCATAAACGAGGATCTGGTTTCGATACTGTAGTATCAATTAGGATTTGATTTTCAATACTTTTGACAAACCTAATGTCATCTGAAATACAGTAATTCTCTGATTGGTCCTGGTTTAGTCCTAGTTTAGTCCTAGTTTAGACCTGGTTTGGACTTTATTTAGTCCTAGTTTAGACCTGATTTGGACCTGGTTTGTAGAAGTCAAATTAAAACTCAGTCTTCCTCCGTGTTTCCATCTTTTCGTCCAAACTTGATTTTCGGTTGTAAAGTCCCGCAGATGTGTTTTGATGGACAGCTCCCGCTCTCCCTCCTCGTCCTCCTCTTCATCGCTCGGTCGCAGCTCCACGGCCTGTATTCTCCGCTCCAACGCCTTTTATGGGTGCCGTGATGAAGGGAGCGAGGGATGAGCGAAGGGCAGGAGGGATGGAAGGAGAGGTGGAGGACAGAGGATCCAAAATGGCGAAAACGAGAAGCGGGGACGGACTTTATTACCCGCCCGACGAAACTGGATTTGAACCAAGAGCGGTTTTTACAGCGGCGCAAATGTCTGTCTCAAGGTTTTGCTCCCGTTTGGAAACTCGGATTTGAGGTAAAGAGCCAGCGTAGCATTTTTGGAACTTCGGGATTTGAGGAGGAAAAAGTACAAGACGCAATTCTGTACTTTTATTACACAAAACTGACTCCTGTGAAGTTTAAAACGTGTTCTGATGTTGTTTCCTCCTCAAAAACAGACCTGGAGTTGTGTTTTGTTTCGTTGATCTTTTATTATTTGCCTGTCCACATCTCCAAGTCCTCCAAAAAGTCGATTTATAGTATTGATACCTTGCTTCGATACTAGTTTTAGTATCGATTAGTATCTGGTTTTCAATACTTCTGACAGCCCCAAAGCCCCAAAGCTCACAGTCAGTTTTGCGACATTGGACTTTAAACGGCGTCTGTAGCAGAATCCTGCGTTCTGATTGGCTGTCGGTCTGATTTGCTGCGTTCTGATTGGCTGTCGGTCTCCAAACTGAACGTGTGGCGCTTGTTTAATGGACCAAAAGAGTCAAATGGCCTCAGGAGATTCAACCACCATTTATGACACGAATATCCACATTGTCCTTGGACTAAACCAGGACTAAACCAGGTCTAAACCAAGGCTAAACCAGGACTAAACCAGGACTAAACCAGGACTAAAGCAGGACCAAACCAGGTCTAAACCAGGACTAAACCAGAACTAAACCAGGTCTAAACAAGGTCTAAACCAGATCTAAACCAGGATTAAACCAGGACTAAACCAAGGCTAAACCAGGACTAAATCAGAGATAAATCAAGACTTAAAAAAGAAAAAAACAGGACTAAACCAGGACTAAACCAGGACTAAACAAGGACTAAAGCAGGACTAAACCAGGTCTAAACCAGGACTAAACCAGGACTAAACCAAGGCTAAACCAGGATTAAACCAAGGCTAAACCAGGACTAAAACAGGACTAAACCAAGGCTAAACCAGGACTAAACCAGGACTAAACCAGGACTAAACCAAGGCTAAACCAGGACTAAACCAGGACTAAACCAGGACTAAACCAGGACTAAACCAGGACTAAACCAGAACTTATTTAACAGCACAAATCCTCTTTCCTGTTTAGTTCTGGTTTTCTGTCAGGTTTTCCTCACTGTGTTTTGCTCTAGATGAGTTAAACATCCGTTTTTGAGAACGACGACTAAAGAACGTTTTGTCTCATGACTCATGGTTATTACCCACAGGCCTATTTTAGATTATAATAAATATTACAAACGTCTAGGACATTAAACTAAATTAGGCTAGTTTACTTTGTCGATAAGGCTAAAAAATGACGTATTTCGACTAGAAAATATCAACGTCAAGATACAAATGTAGACAGAATTATGAAACATTTTGTAGTGAAATTAAAATATGAACATGTCGACACAGAAATATGTTGTGTGATTTAGTAAAGTTTTAACCCGTCTTAACGTTATGGTCGCGCTGTAACAGTTATGGAAGTACCGTCACCATGGGAACCAATCGTAAAGAATGTCCAGTACACTTTATTCTACTTAAAAACCACTCCAGATTTAATAGTTTTGATAATTGGGCTTTTTGCACCTTTTCTTTATCCACTGTCTATGTTCCATTACACCTTTCAACATTAATGATAATTAATATTATTGATCTGAAACAACTTCGTAAAGAAACAAGTGACTTCAGCATTAGAAAAATGTGGAGTCCAATGGAGCTGAACCAAACCAGGACTAAACCAGGTCTAAACCAGGACTAAACCAGGACTAAACCAGGTCTAAACCAGGTCTAAACCAGGACTAAACTAGGACTAAACCAGGACTAAACCAGGACTAAACTAGGACTAAACTAGGACTAAACCAGGTCTAAACCAGGACTAAACAAGGACTAAACAAGGACTAGACCAGATCAAAATGTTTTTAAACTAAAGTATTGTAATATTTGGAGTGATTCATGTTTGAGGAATCATTTTGTCGAGTGGACGATAGCTCCCCCTACAGCCCCCCTTCCCCCTCTGCCTGCCCCCTGCCCTCGGTCCGGTTCGGGTCTTTACCCGGACATTATGGTCCTTCAGAGACAGATTAGACCCATTCAAACGTCACTTTGGCTCGAGCTGCTCCTCTTCACCTCGTGTCCTCCAGCTTCACGAGTCCAGAGAGTCCAGATAATAAGCCTACAACTGTACGACAACAGATAATACTCCTACAACTGTACGACAACAGATAATACTCCCTACAACTGTACGACAACAGATAATACTCCCTACAACTGTACGACAACAGATAATACTCCTACAATTGTACGACAACAGATAATACTCCTACAACTGTACGACAACAGATAATACTCCCTACAACTGTACGACAACAGATAATACTCCCTACAACTGTACGACAACAGATAATACTCCTACAATTGTACGACAACAGATAATACTCCTACAACTGTACGACAACAGATAATACTCCTACAACTGTACGACAACAGATAATACTCCCTACAACTGTACGACAACAGATAATACTCCTACAACTGTACGACAACAGATAATACTCCCTACAACTGTACGACAACAGATAATACTCCTACAATTGTACGACAACAGATAATACTCCTACAACTGTACGACAACAGATAATACTCCTACAACTGTACGACAACAGATAATACTCCCTACAACTGTACGACAACAGATAATACTCCTACAACTGTACGACAACAGATAATACTCCCTACAACTGTACGACAACAGATAATACTCCCTACAACTGTATGACAACAGATAATACTCCTACAATTGTACGACAACAGATAATACTCCCTACAACTGTACGACAACAGATAATACTCCTACAGCTGTACGACAACAGATAATACTCCTACAACTGTACGACAACAGATAATACTCCCTACAACTGTACGACAACAGATAATACTCCTACAATTGTACGACAACAGATAATACTCCTACAGCTGTACGACAACAGATAACACTCCTACAACTGTACGACAACAGATAATACTCCCTACAACTGTACGACAACAGATAATACTCCTACAACTGTACGACAACAGATAATACTCCTACAACTGTACGACAACAGATAACACTCCTACAACTGTACGACAACAGATAATACTCCTACAACTGTACGACAACAGATAATACTCCTACAACTGTACGACAACATAATACTCCTACAACTGTACGACAACAGATAATACTCCCTACAACTGTACAACAGATAGTACTCCTACAACTGTACGACAACAGATAATACTCCCTACAACTGTACGACAACAGATAATACTCCTACAACTGTACAACAACAGATTATACTCCCTACAACTGTACGACAACAGATAATACTCCTACAACTGTACAACAACAGATAATACTCCCTACAACTGTACGACAACAGATAATACTCCTACAACTGTACAACAACAGATAATACTCCCTACAACTGTACGACAACAGATAACACTCCTACAACTGTACGACAACAGATAATACTCCCTACAACTGTACGACAACAGATAATACTCCTACAACTGTACGACAACATAATACTCCTACAACTGTGCGACAACAGATAATACTCCTACAACTGTGCGACAACATAATACTCCTACAACTGTACGACAACAGATAATACTCCTACAACTGTACGACAACAGATAATACTCCCTACAACTGTACGACAACAGATAATACTCCTACAACTGTACGACAACAGATAATACTCCCTACAACTGTACGACAACAGATAATACTCCTACAACTGTACGACAACAGATAATACTCCCTACAACTGTATGACAACAGATAATACTCCTACAATTGTACGACAACAGATAATACTCCCTACAACTGTACGACAACAGATAATACTCCTACAGCTGTACGACAACAGATAATACTCCTACAACTGTACGACAACAGATAATACTCCCTACAACTGTACGACAACAGATAATACTCCTACAATTGTACGACAACAGATAATACTCCTACAGCTGTACGACAACAGATAATACTCCTACAACTGTACGACAACAGATAATACTCCTACAACTGTACGACAACAGATAATACCCCTACAACTGTACGACAACAGATAATACTCCCTACAACTGTACGACAACAGATAATACTCCTACAACTGTACGACAACAGATAACACTCCTACAACTGTACGACAACAGATAATACTCCCTACAACTGTACGACAACAGATAATACTCCTACAACTGTACGACAACAGATAATACTCCTACAACTGTACGACAACAGATAATACTCCTACAACTGTACGACAACAGATAATACTCCTACAACTGTACGACAACATAATACTCCTACAACTGTACGACAACAGATAATACTCCCTACAACTGTACAACAGATAGTACTCCTACAACTGTACGACAACAGATAATACTCCCTACAACTGTACGACAACAGATAATACTCCTACAACTGTACAACAACAGATAATACTCCCTACAACTGTACGACAACAGATAATACTCCTACAACTGTACAACAACAGATAATACTCCCTACAACTGTACGACAACAGATAATACCCCTACAACTGTACGACAACAGATAATACTCCTACAACTGTACGACAACAGATAACACTCCTACAACTGTACGACAACAGATAACACTCCTACAACTGTACGACAACAGATAACACTCCTACAACTGTACGACAACAGATAATACTCCTACAACTGTACGACAACAGATAATACTCCTACAACTGTACGACAACAGATAACACTCCTACAACTGTACGACAACAGATAATACTCCCTACAACTGTACGACAACAGATAATACTCCTACAACTGTACGACAACATAATACTCCTACAACTGTGCGACAACAGATAATACTCCTACAACTGTGCGACAACATAATACTCCTACAACTGTACGACAACAGATAATACTCCTACAACTGTACGACAACAGATAATACTCCCTACAACTGTACGACAACAGATAATACTCCTACAACTGTACGACAACAGATAATACTCCCTACAACTGTACGACAACAGATAATACCCCTACAACTGTACGACAACAGATAATACTCGTACAACTGTACGACAACAGATAATACTCCCTACAACTGTACGACAACAGATAATACTCCTACAACTGTACGACAACAGACAATACTCCTACAACTGTACGACAACAGATAATACTCCTACAACTGTACGACAACAGATAATACTCCTACAACTGTACAACAACAGATAATACCCCTACAACTGTACGACAACAGATAATACTCCTACAACTGTACGACAACAGATAATACTCCCTACAACTGTACGACAACAGATAATACTCCTACAACTGTACGACAACAGACAATACTCCTACAACTGTACAACAACAGATAATACCCCTACAACTGTACGACAACAGATAATACTCCTACAACTGTACGACAACAGATAACACTCCTACAACTGTACGACAACAGATAATACTCCTACAACTGTACGACAACAGATAATACCCCTACAACTGTACGACAACAGATAATACTCCTACAACTGTACGACAACAGATAATACCCCTACAACTGTACGACAACAGATAATACCCCTACAACTGTACGACAACAGATAATACTCCTACAACTGTACAACAACAGATAATACCCCTACAACTGTACGACAACAGATAATACTCCTACAACTGTACGACAACAGACAATACTCCTACAACTGTACGACAACAGATAATACTCCTACAACTGTACGACAACAGACAATACTCCTACAACTGTACGACAACAGATAATACTCGTACAACTGTACGACAACAGATAATACTCCCTACAACTGTACGACAACAGATAATACTCCTACAACTGTACGACAACAGATAATACTCCTACAACTGTACGACAACAGATAATACTCCCTACAACTGTACGACAACAGATAATACTCCTACAACTGTACGACAACAGACAATACTCCTACAACTGTACGACAACAGATAATACTCCTACAACTGTACGACAACAGACAATACTCCTACAACTGTACGACAACAGATAATACTCGTACAACTGTACGACAACATATAATACTCCCTACAACTGTACGACAACAGATAATACTCCTACAACTGTACGACAACAGATAACACTCCAACTGTACGACAACAGATAATACTCCCTACAACTGTACGACAACAGATAATACTCCTACAACTGTACGACAACAGACAATACTCCTACAACTGTACGACAACAGATAATACTCCTACAACTGTACGACAACAGATAATACTCCCTACAACTGTACGACAACAGATAATACTCCTACAACTGTACGACAACAGATAATACTCCTACAACTGTACGACAACATAATACTCCTACAACTGTACGACAACAGATAATACTCCTACAACTGTCATCATGTTGTCATTGAACTCCACACACCTTCACTAGAATTTGACAATTATTAATAGATTAATATTGATAAAGAATGATGTCATGAAGTGGTGCTGTAGTTTTCAAGCTCTTTATTTATTTTTATTTTTTTACCTTTAGTTCAGTCGAGATTCCAGGACTGAAATGATCCAATTGATTCTAGTGAAGGTGTGTGGAGTTTAAAAACACAGAGGAGCACTTCCTGTATCACCACTTGATGACATCACGAGGTGGAACAGAGTGTTTTCAGTTTGAGAGAAAAACTAAAAAAAAAAAAAAAAAAAAAAAAACTAAACTAAAAATCTGCAGGGTTTGTGTGTTAAAGCAAAATGCCATCCATCCATGTTCTTCCTCTTATCCGGGGCCGGGTCGCTGGGGCAACAGTCTAAACAGGGACTCCTAGACTTCCTTCACCCCGGACACTTCCTTCAGCTCCCCCGGGGGGACCCCAAGGCGTTCCCAGGCCAGCCGGGAGACATAGGCCGTTTCCCAATTCACCGACGGCACGCTTGTTAGCGTCCTTGGAACGGGATATGCGTCATATCCGGCGCGACAAGGGCCGTTCCATTCGTTTTTTTCCCCCTGCACCGTCAAGACGAGCTCTGAACGGCGCCGTCGTTTCCATGGAAATCGGGGCGTGGACCAAGTGTGCAAACATGCACGCTCCGCACACTTAAAAGCCCCAGCATGCACAGCGCGGGACTACAAAGACCGACTCGCCAGCGACATCCACAAGTGAGAGTTGCGACGTCACTATAAAATATACGTACTGGTTCTCCTCACCTACAACTATGCTACATGAAACTCTTCATAAACTACACTAAACATGTGTGACAGTAGCCGTAACGGCATAGATCACGGCACCTGTATTACCGTTCCCATGCTTTTCCCCTTACACTATATTTCCTTTGCTGTTGTAATGCTGGATATTCTACAGTATCGCCATGTCCAGCGTTTACTCTAAGCTGCGCACTGTTCGCACATTCTCAGCGCACAAGAAAACTTGTGCAGCGCACTGTAAATCAGGGATGAAAGAGCTTTTTATTCAGCCGCGGGGGCATTTTTTTTATATCTGCAAAGTGCGAGCCGCGCGGGGGGGTTCATTTCGGGATGTGGAGTTAGTGTGTTTGCTCAGACACATTAAAAATTAGGGGGAACATTGGCCATGTCCCAATTCCAAGTATTACTAGTCGCAATAGTATAATATTTTTGTCTTTAGGGAACAAGGCGCAGACCACCCAGCTCATTGAGCTGAGGCGGGACCTGTTCAATTTCGCAGGCGGCCATGTGAGAAACGTAGTGCACTAAGGACAGAGCGAGTGTGCGCCGTCTCGACGACAGACCGACGGCACACTCACAAGCGTGCCGTCGCTGAATTGGGAAACGGCCATAGTCCCTCCAGCGTGTCCTGGGTCTTCCCCGGAGCCTCCTCCCGGTGGGATGTGCCCGGAACACCTCCTGAGGGAGGCGTCTAGGAGGCGCCCGGAACAGACGCCCGAGCCACCTCAGCTGCTGCTCTTCACGTGGAGGAGCGGCGGCTCTACTCCGAGCTCCTCCCGTGTGACTGAGCTCCTCACCCTATCTCTAAGGGAGCGTCCAGCCACTCTGTGGAGGAAACTCATTTTGGCCGCTTGTATCTGCGATCTCGTCCTTTCGGTCATTACCCAGAGCTCATGACCATAGGTGAGGGTAGGAACGTAGATTGACCGGTAAATTGAGAGCTTCGCCTTTTGGCTCAGCTCCCTCTTCACCACAACGGTCCGGTACAACGACCGCATCACTGCCGACGCTGCACCAATCCGCCTGTCAATCTTCCGCTCCATCCTCCCCTCACTCGAGAACAAGACCCCGAGATACTTTAACTCCTCCACTTGAGGAAAGGACTCCCCACCCACCCAGAGAGGGCAAGCCACCTTTTTCCGGTCGAGAACCATGGCCTCAGATTTGGAAGAGCTGATCCTCATCCCAGCCACTTCACACTCAGCTGCAAACTGCTCCAGTGCATATTGGAGGTCCCGGTTCGATGAAGTCATCAGGACAACATCGTCTGCAAACAGCAGAGATGAGATTCTGTGGTTCCCAAACTGGATCCCCTCTGGCCCCTGACTTCGCCTAGAAATTCTGTCCATAAATATAATGAACCGGTGACAAAGGGCAGCCCTGGCGGAGTCCAACATGCACCGGGAACAGGACTTACTACCGGCAATGCGAACACAGCTCCTGCTCCGGTCATACAGGGACCGAACAGCCCTTAGCAAAGGGCCCCAACCCCCATACTCCTAGAGCACTCTCCACAGGACCCCACGAGGGACACGGTCGAATGCCTTCTCCAGATCCACAAAGCACATGTGGACTGGTTGGGCAAACTCCCATGCACCCTCGAGCACCCGATGGAGAGTATAGAGCTGGTCCAGTGTTCCCCGGCCGGGACGAAAACCACACTGCTCCTCCTAAATCCGAGGTTCGACTATCGGTCGAATTCTCCTCTCCAGCACCCTGGAATAGACCTTACCGGGAAGGCTGAGGAGTGTGATTCCCCGATAGTTGGAACACACCCTCCGGTCCCCCTTCTTAAACAGAGGAACCACCACCCCGGTCTGCCAGTCCAGAGGTACTGTCCCCGACCGCCACGCGATGTTGCAGAGACGTGTCACCCAAGACAGCCCTACAACATCCAGAGACTTGAGATACTCAGGGCGGATCTCAACCACCCCCGGGGCCTTGCCACCAAGGAGCTTTCCAACCACCTCAGTGACTTCAGCCAGGGTGATGAGTGAGTCCGCCTCAGAGTCCCCAGCCTCTGCTTCCTCCTCGGAAGATGTGACAGCGGGATTGAGGAGATCCTCAAAGTATTCTTTCCACCGTCCGATAACATCCCCAGTTGAAGTCAACAGCTCTACACCCGCACTGTAAACAGTAAACAACCGGACGGTTTGCCAGAATTTCTTTGAGGCCGTCCGATAGTCCTCCTCCATAGCCTCTCCGAACTCCTCCCAACCCCGAGTTTTTGCCTCTGCGACCGCCCGGGCTGCAGCACCCTTGGCCCACCGGTACCCGTCAGCTGCCTCAGGAGTCCCACGAGCCAACAAGGCCTGATAACACTCCTTCAGACTGACGGCATCCCTTACTTCCGGTGTCCACCACCAGGTTCGGGGATTGCGACAGCGACGGGCACCACAGACTTTAGCTACTGGCGGCCGCATCGACAATAGAGGGCGAGAACAGAGCCCATTCGGACTCTATGTCCCCAGCCTCCCCCGG